>CP139504.1:84688668-85288668 GCA_021014915.2 Artemisia tridentata subsp. tridentata
ACTTTGATTTCAGCATCCCCTTGACTAATTATACCCCATGTGTCTCATCTATGAAAACTTGTAATAACCATACTCCCCTTCATTCATAACACCAGATTGTGATTTCCCGAACGTTGTGGTTTCAGGACGTTTTTGGGTTTTTGGGGTTTTTCAGGAAGTGTATAGGACCCATAATACCGACTTCGATATTGTTTTTCTTAAAAAGCGTTGTGGTTTTATAAACTTGAAGGGCCAAAAATGGGAGGTTACTTCCGTAACTTTTGTGCCAAAATTGTAACTTTAGAAAAAAACAACACAATAAAAGCCGGTCAACCTCCGTCTCCAAACCCTAACATCCATCCGCCTGCAACCACCACCCGACCACCACCATTCGCACACCCATATGGCTATCTAAATATCCAGCAGTTTCATCTACATCCTAAAGAAAAACACATGCAAATTGCTCTTTAAGGTGATTTCAAGGACACCATTTGTTATTTTCTACGAATGCAAGTGTTTTTCATTTCACACTTTTTTCCTATTGCAGCTTTTTAAGATGGTTTCTAACTAAAACCACCAAAGTTCATCTTCCTATAGCCTATTCTAATGATTATTTCCTCTATTGGTTTTTTAACCTGAGCCGCTGCATAAGCATAAACTCCCAATTGATTAATGTTTCGATAGAAGAAAGTAAGCACTCAATTTAAACAATCATATAGTACAATGCAGACCGGTATACTAAACCATGAAAAAATACCTTAAGTTCTTTCGCAAGAGCTACAATTTCATCTATATTTGAATTAGATTCCTACAAAGATAATAAAAACATTAATCATATTGAAAACATTGCAAAATTCGTCATATGGATAAAATTAACATGATTAAGGAGCAATAAGTAATAAAGTTATAGCTACCTCCAATGTTTTACCATCAGGGGCAATGTCTCTATCATGAAAACGCCACCTATCGACTCCAAGCTTTTCTAGAAACTCAAAGTTCGCCCTCACTACATAAGGTAAATTCAGTAAGTATAATCCAGCTAGGCAACTAACTAAATAAATTACGCGTACCCAAAGAGTTTCGTTGAATTTTATCTGCGTTTACATGTTTATAAGCTCGTCTGCTTGATTTACATTTGTGCAAACCACAAAATAAACTTTAGCTGTGAAAAAGTAACCCAACTGTTACAACTACAACTACTTCCTTAAGTGTCTATTTGCTTATATATCCATCTATATTTCCCAATTCCGCAAGTGAAAGTTTTTATCCACGAAAATATTTACATAGGATAGGGGGTTATTTCATTGTTGGGAAAAGTAGAAATTCCTTTACCAAAAAGATAAAACAAAGTTAAATGCTTCCGTACCAACAAAAACTCATAATGAATTAATAAAATATTAGTAAAACTGAAATAAGACCAAACCTTGATATTAGTGAACGGTTGAGCAACAACATATCAAGTCTGTCAATACACAAACCCGCCCAACCGCTAGTTGTGGCAAGCAATATTCAAGAGTTGTTATAAACATTTCACCTAAAGCCATCGCTTCATCATCACCTGATTGTCGATCCGTAGACACAAGTAATAGGTTGTTTAATTAATGGGTTATTCTGGTACGGTTAAAAAACAATATCAGTTTACCCGAAACACAAAACATACATACCCATATACTTTAACTAAAAATTTAGTTGATTCCTAAAACTATTTTCTTATTTAACTTCGACCTAGAATTTTAAGATGCAGTTTAGTCAAACAAATAAGCCATACCGACCCACCTATAAGAAAAGGTGTTCAAATCGCTACATTTATGCACATAATGTAAATATCATCTTTTCCGCTTTTAACGTGTATCTAGAATGAGTCAGAATGCAGACACGCTTTGGCAACACGGCACACGATAGCTTTATCTTTAAGAAATGAAAAGGATATTTGCTAATGTATTCTATAAAACAACTTTCGAGAATTAATACGAAAAAATAACATTACATAGATATAGATACCATGTAAGGCGGCTTCAAATGTTCGTTAATCACTGGACTAAGCTAACATCCTAATTGGTGGTTCGCTAAAGTAAGCACAATATCATATAAATAAAACACAGATTTATCATAAATTCCAGTACTTTCCCATGTAACTAAGCACAACCCTAGCTGTATATTCCTAGTTCCTACCACACACACAATCGAACCATAAAAATCACTTTTAAATAGTTTCAACCTATCTCTCAAAACTTACGAACATTTTTCACATATAACTAAAAAAATGTAAAACATGATCAACAAAATACACATAAAAAGTTATACCTCTCCTTCGCCGCTAATCTAATCACCACTGTTATCAAAGATCTAGCAAATTAACACACGAAATTGTAGCAAAAGTTAACACGACCAATAAATTGAGTGCCTGGACCATGAACCTACCATCAAAATTCCAGAACTTTAGACATAGCGAAAACACAATGATGCAAGCTGAGTCTCCCTTACCCCAACCTGGTATGAACCAATAGTATATAATACTGCGTTTGCGTCTACCACCATGTGATCTGTGTACCCTCGTAGACGTGTAAGTTGCATCACCCAATCTATAAAACACAAAAACAGAGAGAGTTAAAACACATAAAGAACATGTATCTATATTTATCATAGTGCTTAGAACAGGACTCAGTTATAGTCTTTTCATACAAATAGAAAACTAAAAGAATCATGTTAAGAAAAACTTCCACAGTAGAGACACAAAAGCAATTCTGATATGATCTCTAAAACAGTAGAGACACAATGTTTGATTAATTATCACAATTATGAGACGATTCTACTTTTAAATATAATAATTTAAAGTAATCGTTTGCCAGATAACAAAATGCTAAATGGCAAACAATGTTACTTGAAATCCTACAACCTGCTCATACTTTTAGTTTGGTATATGCGCCTAATTAGTTTGGTCTCACAATCAACTAAATCATCAAGCAGGTATTTTGACTTTTTATCAAACAATGATAATGCACGAAAATTAAGCTTTGTTATTGGTCCCTTTTTTTTTCTTTAATGAGAACGGTTTGCAAAATCACTCCGAAATGATTTAATTTCTTTATTATATAAAAGATTTACAAATTTTTAATTTCTCCTTCTTCTAGAAACTTTACTTGACCCGCTATTAGTTTAGTCGTGAGTACCAAAAAACATGTGATCGAGAACCTCGCTCCTTTTTGCCTTCTTAGCTTATCATTCGTTCTCAAACCAAAGGAAAATGGGTGGACAACAAGTACCACAAGTCCATAGGCCTTTGTCTCACTCGTCTATTTGGAAGCAAGCAACTATAACTTACTAGTTCCATCACAAGGTCCATTTTGTTAAGCAAAAAATGTATGAGTACGTGTGCAACTAATTAAAGCGTGAAGAGATGAATAGTTATAAACTAAGTACTTTCCCATGAAGTTATGTGATATTTGTTGAATGATAGAAAACCCGTTGGTTGTGTTATATTTTATTGATGAAGTCTTTATAATACAATACATAATACTATAATAGCTTAAAACCCTAATGGACCTCAAACCACAAACCGGGCTCGGGCCAAATATCCTATCTAATACTCTCCGCAATCTGAGTGGCGAAATCACGAAAGCTCAAATTGGATGATAAAGCTAAATAAACATTAAAGCAATAATTTGTTCATGAAGACGTTCGACAGCAAGCGGAAACAAATCTTTATATGCAGCAGCAAAATCAAAATAAAGCGGTAGCAATTCATTATGCAGCAGCAACAAAAGCAAATAAACAAAAATAAAAAGCAAAGCACATATTTTTTTTCTTGACAGCGTGGTGGTGCGTCCGACGGCCGAAGGAGGTGATTCAAGTTGGGTTTTGTGCAGAATTGAAAAACAAAGAGAATGACGCTGACCAAGTCAGTTAACTCCAAACGGTTAAAAGTTGTGACCAAAACAGTACGCGAGTAGTGTTTGGCTGAAAATTGCAAAGAAAAAACATAATTTGGGAAGAGATAAATTGTGGTGGCTAGGGTTTGATTGGGTGAAATAGGGGAGGCGGCTCAACGTAGCCATCTAAGTCTGAGGATCAGGCCTGCTCCGTTGCCATTTAAGTTTGTGTAATTTTAAACTGAATAATTAGTTTGAGTACAATATAAACCAAATGATTATACGGGCTTAGCCCCATAAAATCAATGCTAACAATAAATACTAGTCCACTAACACTAGTATCTATGGAATAATACATAACTAGCTTATAGACCCGTGGATTCACGGAGTTTTTCAAGAAAGTATGAGGTCCATTAAGAAGTTAAGTGTGCGGATAAAGTAATAAACAACAACGAACGTAAACATGTTCCAATATAATAAAGAGTAAACTGCGAAAAATGTCCCTGAACTTTACCAAAATTGCGAAAGATGTCCTCGAAAAAAAATTGCAAAAAATGTCCTTGAAAAGTTACTGTAGCTGCAAAAAATGTCCTTTTGCCTAACGCTCGTTAACTTTTCACGTTAGTGGCGTGTGAAATGAATATTTTACCCTCGCCTACTACAGGGACTTTTTTTGGCCGTGTGAAATGACTATTTTACCCTCGACATCACCACCACCCTCTACCACCACACAACCATCACCACCACCCTCTACCACCACCACCATACACTTTATCTTCTTCATCTTCACCATGTCTCTTTTATTTTCTCAACCCACCACCGATCAAAAGTATTCAAAAGCAAAAAATCAAACTTTGAAATAAGAAGCTGGTGTTAGAATCTGCTTATTTTCAGGTAACATGGTCATTCAAAAACTGCCTATGCTAAAAACTATAAGCAGGATAAGCAAAAAAAAAAAAAAAAAAAAAAAAGCAATCAGCCACGTAACTATGTTCATATTGTCTTTGATGCTTTTAAAGCTTTGAGATGCTCAAAATCAAACTTTAAAGATCTTCATACCTGTTGACTTACTTGAAGACTGTATTACAGCTTTTTATTGACCAATTTACTAATAATAATTGACCTTGAACTCAATATTAGGTTGTGAATTATAATAACTTCTAAAACTTAAGGTAATAAGATTCTTGTACCTTAAACATATGCCTAAATGGCTATATGTATATGCCTTTTACTAAAAAATCTGAAAGATTCAGAAGGCTGGTGCTGATATTCCCAATCAAGAACATTTTACCTATTGTCGAAGGTTGATTGCTTAAGCCTCATGAACATAACATGGCTCGTCATCCGTACCCTTACCATATCTAAATCACACAAAGACAAACTGCGCAACTAGAAGTCAGATTGTTGCTCAATAATCTCAAGTCTGCTTAATTTTGGGTTACACAAGGCCGACATAATTGAAATTTAATGATCTAGCAAGAGAGAGAGACACATAGTAGACAAAACAGACTCGAAATCAAATCATTCATGGTTCAATACAAGTAAACCCACTTTACATAAACACGAAAAGATCCACACAAGTAGCATGATTCTATGATAATAATATAAAAGGGGCTACGTCTACTTCTTTGATGCAATTCAAGACCAACCTTCACCACTAGTTTAATTTCTGCAACAAGCCCTTCATTTTTGTGCTATCTTCATCATGACCAATATTAGCATAAGCACATCAGAGCAGAGACACGACATTTCTAGAGAGTTTCGACAAATGCATGAACCTGTCAATGAAGCATTTGAGAAAATGTAGTTCCTTGGTTGCTGATCACTCTGCTCAGAACGAAACCCTTGGACACCAGTAGGAATACTAGACGGCCCAGAATTTGTAAACGGGCTTATGGCTTGAGTATGCTGCTGCTGTGGAGCTCTTGGTCCCATTGATGGCTCTTCCACGTACGATTCCAGCTCAGCCTGCAAAGTAAAGTACTTGGTGACTTCACGAATAAATGAGAAAAACATGCACAAATGTCAGTCACTACCTATCCAATGAACTACTAATAATTTCGCCATTAACTCTACTTTACACTATAGAATGAACATCTTTAAGCAATGTGAATCCTATTGACTCCATTAAGTCTGTTGATTGTTAAATAACTGGTGTAAAACATTGACAGTTTTAATAAACATGGAGCCAAAACTAAATGATATAGTATTAACTACTGAGAAGAAGGCTATCATCAGAGGTTCATTGTTGCAGACGATCAAGCATTTGCCACCTATGACTAGCGACAGATTTTAGACTGTCTATCTTAAGCGTATTCAACAGCATATAGTTATCCTGAAATTTGGTAACTACTCATATACCGACACTTTAATCACAATGCTCAACAAGTAGAAGTAGTTTTGACACTGACACGCTATACATAGTGTTTACTTTTAAAATTTTCGTTTATACTAAACAAATGAAAATCAACAAACATCCAATGGTTTGGCATTCAAAATCAATTGCATGCCTGATGTATCCAATCAATTAAGTCTGAATATTACTTATTAGAATGCGCTAAAATTATATGAGTAGACTATGGGTACACCTTTCTAAGTTGAACTGCATGAACTATGATTGTTACATCTAATCGATATTCGGGACCAAGTACCATTAAGACAGTAACCACATAATATTAAAAGTGGATTCAGGAAGATTCGCAGAAGTCATAGATACTAGGTTCGGAATGATGCTTATGATATATATCCAAAGGTAAAATTGGGTATTGCTACCATCAAGCACACCAAATACATAGACGCAATTAATATACAACTAGCTCTCAAAAAGAAGTAGGTACCTGAATATAGGCGAGTATGTCATCAGAGGTCACTCTCAATCCTTCTGCTTGTTGCTTGGAAATCCACTGATAGAGCTTTTCCTGCACAAACACATTGGTCAGATGATATGTTTGCTAAAAGCCAACAAGAGTTGCATTCTATCAAAACTAAACAAGATTTTACACCTATCAAAATTTTATAAACCACAACATAACAACTAATACAAATTGTTGCAAAAAGGACCTAGTGATCAGGCCCGTCGAGACACGACTTTGAAGCCTCAGTTTGGCTACGGTATGTCGGCTTCCTCATGGTCTGTGGCTCTGTGCCTTGGCTTTGAGGTGCAAGGTGAACCACCAGGAGCCAGAGTAACATCGTCCACAACATAGTAACATGGTGTCATATCACCAAATGCATCAGCATTCAGCACAAGAAAAACTGGTCCACGAACCACAAAGTGTCACATGAGAATTTCATACAGTAATCACAAAAGCCATTTATATGAGGTAAGGTCTCAACCAAGTTTTGACATTTACCAAGTATTTTGAGAAGCACTAGGTGAGGCTAGCAATTGATCAGTTAAAGGAGGATTGTGTCGATGCATTAAAGGGTGCACAAAATACTAAGAATACAAGTGGTACAAAATACTATGCGCGATTGCATGTTTTTGACCATTTCTCAGCATTTTTGAGAGCTATCCCGCATACTGTAGCTTACAGTCACTGCTGAAAAAGTTTATTTTTGTCAGTAAGCGTAAATTATTCTATTTCTGATAGCTACTGACAAGTTTCGTAATTTACTAAAAGTTTTCTCGTATTTACTGAAAAGCACCCCACACGCGAGCCGACAGCACAGTATTTATTGTAGCAGTCAAATAAATGCATTTTTGAGCAAATAATAATATTTTATTATTATTCTGACGGAAACGTCAATAAAAACTTTATTTTGCGTATACGTGTCAAAAAACGTCAAATCGGGACTTTACGGTAACATTTAAGCTCAAATCGACACACGATACACCAACGATGTTGAAAATATGTTCCCCCCCCCCTCCCTATTTATTCTTTTATCATTTTATGTGACATAATATAGTTTGTTTGTTACTTAAACCATAACACACACTTAATCACATACTCATTTTTCTCATCCAACATTTTCTCTCTTCCATTTTCTTCTCAAAACTCACGGCCAACTCCTAAAATCCTAGATCCACAAAAATTCTTTGAAGTTATAACAAATCAAGGTGTACTTTCAAGTGTTTTGGGTTGATCGGAACGTATTGTGGGTAAATTTGGTGTGTTCTTGGATCCTTATATCTCTCGACTTTTTCTCAAAACATTGTAAGGATCTTTAAAACTTGTTCAATCTTGTTCTTTACATGTTCTTGTGATGTTTATAAGTGTTACCAAGTGCTAAATGTGTATGTTTTACTAAAATGAAAAAGTTAGGGTTTGATGTATGGTTTATGTGTGCTCGACTTTTCTTGAGTTCTTATACAAATTATGATATTTCCTGCTTGTGTGGTAAATCTTGTTGCTTGTGGTACTAGTTTGATGATACAAAAGTGATTAGTGCTAATTACGCGAGTTTAAGATGAAATATACACTTGTATGTGTATATATATAAATCGGCTAGGTTTTAAAGGGAATAATTATTGGGGTTTTGAAAAACATAAAGTGTTGGCTCTAGTGGTGAAATGGTGAAATTTATGCTTATTAGCTTATTTTAGTTAGCTTATTGAAATAAGCACTAGCTTATTGGTTTTAACTTATTTGTTTCGGGCTAAACATGATCTCGACATAAATGGGCCGAGCCCATCAAATATTCGGCCTACTTGAGATTTTCGGACCAAAGTGCTTATTAGCTTATGTAATATTTAACGTAAAATATAACGTAAATAAAAAGGGTTAATTAGTTTTCGGCTAAAAATGGACTAATGGACCCATTATGGCCTATTCGGCCCAATAAACATTTCGGGAGACAAAAATGAGTTTTGGAACATTTTTTGACTCACTATAATTATTTTTGTGAAATAGAACGTTATATATCGATTAAAATCACTTTGGGCTCGTTTTGACACTTTAAGCCCAATAAGACAAATAAGAGGATTTTCGGCCCAAATTTTATGAATGTTGACTTTTTGTTGACTTTTGAAAGTATTTTGACTAAACGTTAAGTTTTGTATCGAAAACTATAATTATGAAGTAATCGTAACGATAAATATAGTTATAACGATAAATATACATTTTGGATTAGTTTTGCAAATATAGTTAAAGAAAGGGATTTTTTTTTGAGGAAATTGCAACACTTGTGAAAAATGGAAAAGTTTGAATAAACGAATGGGTCATGCCCGATGTTTCTAAAATTTCGACACTTAGAATATTTTCGGATGATAACCGACTAAAAGACGAAACGTATTATTTTTATTATTAAAAATATTAATTCTTCCAAATTAATATTTTTAGATCTCCTAAGACTTATGAATATATTTTTGACATTCATACACTTACACTTATTTAATTTCTCAAAATTAAATACTTATAAATTTCTTTATAATTATCATTATATTATAAATAATCATAATATTTATAATATAATAATACCCCACTAACACCATTATTATATTAATTATTCAATACCTATTTAATTAATTATAAATCTTAATTAATTAAATACTTAATCATTAAATATAAATATACGATAATATATATATTACTTACGCATTTTGCGACGACAATCACAAAGCACGGAAGTTCCGTTGCACGTATTTCACCGTACACTTTCACTATGAGCCATCACCAAAGAGTCTTATACGATAAACTGTTTTGAAATGTACCTTACCACACAGCAAGCAAGAAATACACGAGCACTGGACACACGTAAACTTTTCAATTGAATTAAGACATTTAAAACACGAATATTTCGCAAGACTTACCATACTGATCTAGGTCGCGTGTCGGAGCGGTTGCACTGAGTTGTTGTTGAATAGCAGATTGCTATTGTTTTTAAGGTGAGTTTATAGCCCCATTTTATACGTATTATTTTATAAACCTTGGGGTGAGAAACATGCAAAACTGTTTTCATGGACCAAATTAAACTTTGTTTTTATGCACACTTGTATGCGGAAACCTAGGTTAGCTGAATCCCAATGTGCCCACTATCATCAATCGTCAATTCCTGCTGGGAAGCGCGTGTGATATAAATAGATCTATTGGGGGTGACTCCCCCGTTCGGTTGGCTCGGCATAGTCAACGCGAACGTATACCATATCAGAATTTGCCGAGTGTCTGGGGATTAACACTAGCGGGCACCCTTTATTTGCTATGCCAGCTTGGCATATTGTTTGTCTAGTTTCGGTTGGATGAGCTTAGTGTTTGCATAGCGGATTAGTGTGTTTGCTGAATTATTTGCTATGGTCCATATGTGCTTATTTACTTTAAACCTATGAACTCACCAGCGTTAGCTGACTTTTAGCATGTTTTTCTCAGGTATTTGAGAATGTGTTTAATGAAGGCAGGGCATGGCAATGGTCATAAGTTTGTTGAAAATGTTTTTGCTTATTTGTTAAACTCTTAATTTGGGACCGCTTTGTTAAATGAGCTTCATTTTATTTAAATTGTACTTGATGTATGATAATTTAACTTGGAAATGTAAATTATTTTAATACGGATTTTTAATCCGTTCTCTATATCTTTGTGTTGTGATTATCGATTTAGTAGCACCCAAATGTGTATGCTTACGCAAATCTTGATTTTGGGGGTGTTACAGATTGGTATTCAGAGCCTAAGTTATAGAGAACTAGGTTTATAAAAACCCTAAACTATAACCAGTTTATGAAAAACTTTTCCTTATAACCGCCAGATGCCTGTCTGCCTAGCTTGCTATGATTTGATCTCTATTTGCCTTATATGATTAAGTGTTATACTATGCTATTTGAGTATTTTACTTAACATATATGATATAAGTATTTTCTATATACTTACACATGCCACATCGTAATTGTCACAGACTATGTCTCTCCCCTCCAATGCACATGATGAGGTAATTGCTGCTGGACACACTTCCCCGTTGCGACGACCAGTTCCATTTCCGGATGACCCATTGATGGAGGTTGTCAGAGCCGCTGCTCAGCATACACACACCACTCCAGTATCTACCTCACCATACCTACCCCGCTACACCACAGCTCACCGTTCATCTCCAGCTCAGCTTTACACTCTCACCCAACATAGTCAGACTACCCCATCCACCAGCCGTCACACTGCTCGTATGTCGGTATAGATCAGCTCGTTAATGATCGTGTGGTCGCCGCTCTCGCAGCCACAAACAACTCAACCACCAACACCGGAACGTCAAGGCCAGTGACCAACAGCCGTGGTTGCACTTACTCTGAATTCCGAAAGATCATGGTTGGAGGTTTCGGAGGAACAGAGAGAGCCGTTGGCCTAACTAGGTGGATTAAAAAGCTGGAAACCGTGTTTCGCATCAGTGGTTGTAACGATGACGACAGGGTCAAGTATGCGTCTTTCACTTTCATGGATGCTGCTTTGACCTGGTGGAACAACTACATGAAATCTGCCAACATGGATGTTGCTTATGCTATGTCGTGGGATGACTTTAAGGAGTTAGTGCTTAGGAAATATTGCCCACGAAATGAGGTCAAGAAGTTAGTGATAGAATTTTGGAATTTAAAGGTGCAGAATAACAACATGGCTGCTTACAACCAGATATTCCAGGAACTGGCTTTGCTATGTCCTGAAATGGTTCAGACTGAGACGAGGTTGATTGAGAGGTATATCGGAGGTTTGCCAAAGTCCATAAGAGGTGATGTGACTACCTCAAGGGCTGCAGATCTCCATGAAACCATGGAAATAGCCAACAAGTTGATGGACCAGGAATTGGAGGATGTCCTAGAAAAGAGTGCTGACAACAAGAGAAAGTAGGAAGACCACTCGAAGGGTAGCAACAACAACTCTCAAAACAAAGGGCAGGAAGTAGCTAAAGGTTATGCAGCATGTTCAGGTGATAAGAGGGGGTATGATCGGAATTCACCTCTTTGTAACCGCTGTAAGCTACACCACAAGGGACAGTGCACGGTAAAGTGTCACAACTGCCAGAGAGTGGGACATTTGGCCAAGAATTGTAGGTCAAGACCCCTAGCCACCGCTCAAGCAGCACCACCCAACAACCGTAGGGCGGAAGTCACCTGCTTTGGGTGCGGTGAAAAGGGTCATTACCGAAATGAGTGCAACAAACCCAGAAATAAGGGAAATGGTGGTGGTCATGGTAACCAGGGAGTAGTAGTTAACAATGGGAACCAGGGCAATAGAGGAGGAGCCCGTGAAATAATTTATGCTGTAGGCAGAAGGGAAGCCCTGGACGACCGAACGAGGTGACGGGTATGTTTCTTTAAATAATCGTTATTCATCAATATTATTCGATACGGAAGCAGATAGAAGTTTTTTGTCGACTGCTTTTAGTTCTTTAATTGATATTGCTCCAACCACCTTAAACAATGTCTTCGACGTAGAATTAGCTAACAGGAACTTAGAAAGGGTAGATACCATTATAAGAGGTTGCACTCTAAACTTACTAAACCACCCATTCAACATCGATCTCATGCCAGTAGAGTTGGGTAGTTTTGACGTCATCATAGGGATGGATTGGCTATCGAAATATCATGCCGTCATCATCTGTGATGAAAAGATCGTCAGAGTACCCTACGGGAAAGAGTTTCTAATAATAGAAGGAGATCGGAGCGATCGTGCGCATTCGTCAAGATTGAGCATCATCTCGTGTACGAAGGTGCAGAAGTGCATCGAGAAAGGATGCCACCTCTTTCTAGCTCATGTTACTGAGAAGAAGGAAAAGGAGCCCGGAGAGAAACGATTGGAAGACGTGCCAATCGTGAGGGATTTCCCGGAAGTATTTCCAGAAGACCTACCTGGACTCCCACCGGCCAGACAGATCGAATTTCAAATCAATTTGGTGCCAGGAGCCGTGCCTGTAGCGCGAGCATCCTATCGGCTAGCACCGACGGAGTTACAGGAGTTGTCTGATCAGTTGGCTGAACTATCAAGGAAAGGTTTTATCAGACCGAGTTCTTCGCCTTGGGGAGCTCCGGTCCTCTTTGTTAATAAGAAGGATGGATCCTTCAGGATGTGTATCGACTATCGGGAGCTGAATAAGCTAACCATCAAAAATCGATACCCATTCCCGAGAATCGACGATCTATTCGATCAACTACAGGGTTCATCAGTTTATTCCAAGATTGACCTGAGATCAGGTTATCATCAACTCCGAGTCCGGGAAGAGGATATCCCGAAGACTGCATTCAGAACCCGATATGGCCATTACGAATTCCAAGTTATGCCATTCGGCTTGACTAACGCACTAGCCGTATTCATGGACCTCATGAATTGGGTGTGTAAGCCGTACTTGGATAAATTCGTAATCGTATTCATTGACGACATCCTGATATATTCTAAGAATGAGAAAGAGCATGAGGAACACCTCAAGCTAATCTTAGAATTATTGAAAAAGGAGGAGTTATATGCCAAGTTTTCGAAGTGTGAATTCTGGATATCAACTGTGCAGTTTCTGGGCCACGTGATCGATAGTCAAGGCATTCACGTGGATCCCACAAAGATCGAGTCAATAAAGGATTGGGCGACACCCACCGAAATACGCCAATTCTTAGGACTTGCCGGTTATTACCGAAGGTTCATTGAAGGTTTCTCCAAGATAGCGAAGCCTTTGACTAAACTGACACAAAAGAATGTGAAATATGACTGGGGAGATAAGGAGGAAGAAGTTTTTCAACTCCTTAAGGAAAAGTTGTGTAGTGCACCTATTTTGGCCTTACCTGAGGGTAGTGAAGACTTTGTTGTTTATTGTGACGCTTCACACAAAGGTTTAGGAGCCGTGTTAATGCAGAGAGAGAAGGTGATAGCATATGCTTCTCGACAACTGAAAACTCATGAGAAGAACTACACAACCCATGACCTAGAGTTAGGATCAGTTGTGTTTGCACTTAGAATATGGAGGCACTATCTCTATGGCACTAAGTGTGTGGTGTATACCGACCACAAAAACCTACAACACATCTTGAACCAGAAGGAGTTGAACATGAGACTGCGCCGATGGTTGGAATTACTTAGCGACTACGATTGTGAGATCCGTTACCACCCAGGTAAGGCAAATTTAGTTGCTGACGCCCTCAGCAGAAAAGAGCGGATCAAACCTCTCAGAGTCAGATCGTTAGGAATGACGATCAGTTCCCCGCTTCCAGCGAAAATTCTTGAGGCTCAAGTCGAGGCACTCAAAGAGGAGAACCGACCACGTGAGAAGATTTACGGAATGCCAGAGAGTGAGAATGGCTTCGTAAAGAGATCTGATGGAGTTTTGTGTTATGGCGACAGAAGTTGGATCCCGCTATACGGAGGAATTCGTGATTTGATCATGCATGAATCACACAAATCCAAATACTCCATCCATCCAGGATCCGACAAGATGTACTTGGACTTGAAGAAGCTATAATGGTGGCCAAATATGAAGGCCGATATAGTTGAGTATGTCAGCAAATGTTTAACGTGTTCGAAAGTTAAGGCTGAACACCAGAGACCATCCGGTCTACTTGTTCAACCCGAAATTCCAGAATGGAAATGGGAGCGCATCACTATGGATTTTATCACCAAGCTGCCTAAGACGTCGAGCGGTTACGACACGATCTGGGTGATCGTTGACCGTCTCACTAAATCTGCTCATTTCCTTCCTATAAAGGAGAATGATAGCATGGACAAACTTGCACGACTGTATGTGAAGGAAATTGTCGCAAGGCATGGTGTGCCTGTTTCTATCATCTTTGATCGAGACACTCGGTTCACGTCTAACTTCTGGAAGTCGCTCCAGGATGCATTGGGAACCGACCTCGACATGAGTACAACTTATCATCCTCAGACTGATGGTCAGAGTGAAAGGACCATTCAGACGTTGGAGGACATGCTGAGAGCCTGTGTGACTGACTTCGGGAACAATTGGGATAGGAATTTGCCTTTAGCCGAGTTTTCCTACAACAACAGCTATCACACCAGCATCAAGGATGACCGTATGAAGCACTTTATGGTCGTAAGTGCAGATCACCAATATGTTGGGCTGAAGTCGGAGAAAGTCAACTTACCGGACCAGACCTAGTCCACAAAACTACTAAAAAGATTGTTCAGATCAAGAGCCGAATGCAAGCGGCTCGTGACCGTCAAAAGAGCTATGCCGATAAGAGGTGAAAACCCCTTGAGTTCCAAGTGGGTGTCAAAGTGATGTTAAAGGTCTCGCCGTGGAAAGGCGTGATAAGATTTGGTAAGCGTGGGAAGTTGAACCCTCGTTATATTGGACCTTTTGAGATTCTTGCCAAAATCGGGCCGATAGCCTACCGACTCGAACTGTCGTTCGAGCTCAGCGTTGTGCATGACATTTTTCATGTCAGCAACATGAAAAAGTGCTTATCTGACGATAACGTTGTCATTCCCTTGGATGAGATTCAGCTTGACGAGAAACTGAATTTCATCGAGGAACCGATTGAAATCATGGACCGGGAAGTTAAACGACTAAAGCAGAGTCGTATCCCAATTGTGAAGGTCCGTTGGAACTCTCGCAGAGGTCCCGAGTACACTTGGGAGCGAGAGGATGAAATCAAGCGAAAATATCCTCATCTCTATTCGAACTCATCGAGTAACGCAAATTAAAATCAGGGACGGATTTCCCTATTAGCTGGGGAGACTGTGACAAATGGTAATTTTCACATTTTAAGTTAATAATAAATGCCTATTTATTATTTTTAAGCCTAGCATTTCTATGTGCGATTGCATGTTTTTGACCATTTCTGAGCATTTTTGGGAGCTATCCCGCATACTGTAGCTGAAAAAGTTTATTTTTGTCAGTAAGCGTAAATTATTCTATTTCTGATAGCTACTGACAAGTTTCGTAATTTACTAAAAGTTTTCTCGTATTTACTGAAAAGCA
Organism: Artemisia tridentata subsp. tridentata; assembly: GCA_021014915.2. Taxonomy (NCBI): domain Eukaryota; kingdom Viridiplantae; phylum Streptophyta; class Magnoliopsida; order Asterales; family Asteraceae; genus Artemisia; species Artemisia tridentata. Next base: position 84,704,352 of record CP139504.1, read on the forward strand.
CCCCACACGCGAGCCGACAGCACAGTATTTATTGTAGCAGTCAAATAAATGCATTTTTGAGCAAATAATAATATTTTATTATTATTCTGACGGAAACGTCAATAAAAACTTTATTTTGCGTATATGTGTCAAAAAAGGTCAAATCGGGACTTTACGGTAACATTTAAGCTCAAATCGACACACGATACACCGACGATGTTGAAAATATGTTCCCCCCCCCCTCCCTATTTATTCTTTTATCATTTTATGTGACATAATATAGTTTGTTTGTTACTTAAACCATAACACACACTTAATCACATACTCATTTTTCTCATCCAACATTTTCTCTCTTCCATTTTCTTCTCAAAACTCACGGCCAACTCCTAAAATCCTAGATCCACAAAAATTCTTTGAAGTTATAACAAATCAAGGTGTACTTTCAAGTGTTTTGGGTTGATCGGAACGTATTGTGGGTAAATTTGGTGTGTTCTTGGATCCTTATATCTCTCGACTTTTTCTCAAAACATTGTAAGGATCTTTAAAATTTGTTCAATCTTGTTCTTTACATGTTCTTGTGATGTTTATAAGTGTTACCAAGTGCTAAATGTGTATGTTTTACTAAAATGAAAAAGTTAGGGTTTGATGTATGGTTTATGTGTGCTCGACTTTTCTTGAGTTCTTATACAAATTATGATATTTCTTGCTTGTGTGGTAAATCTTGTTGCTTGTGGTACTAGTTTGATGATACAAAAGTGATTAGTGCTAATTACGCGAGTTTAAGATGAAATATACACTTGTATGTGTATATATATAAATCGGCTAGGTTTTAAAGGAATAATTATTGGGGTTTTGAAAAACATAAAGTGTTGGCTCTAGTGGTGAAATGGTGAAATTTATGTTTATTAGCTTATTTTAGTTAGCTTATTGAAATAAGCACTAGCTTATTGGTTTTAACTTATTTGTTTCGGGCTAAACATGATCTCGACATAAATGGGCCGAGCCCATCAAATATTCGGCCTACTTGGGATTTTTGGACCAAAGTGCTTATTAGCTTATGTAATATTTAACGTAAAATATAACGTAAATAAAAAGGGTTAATTAGTTTTCGGCTAAAAATGGACTAATGGACCCATTATGGCCTATTCGGCCCAATAAACATTTCGGGAGACAAAAATGAGTTTTGGAACATTTTTTGACTCACTATAATTATTTTTGTGAAATAGAACATTATATATCGATTAAAATCACTTTGGGTTCATTTTGACACTTTAAACCCAATAAGACAAATAACAGGATTTTTGGCCCAAATTTTATGAATGTTGACTTTTTGTTGACTTTTGAAAGTATTTTGACTAGACGTTAAGTTTTGTATCGAAAACAATAATTATGAAGTAATCGTAACGATAAATATAGTTATAAAGATAAATATACATTTTGGACTAGTTTTGCAAATATAGTTAACGAAAGGGATTTCTTTTGAGGAAATTGCAACACTTGGGAAAAATGAAAAAGTTTGAATAAACGAATGGGTCATGCCCGATTTTTTTAAAATTTCGACACTTAGAATATTTTCGGATGAAAACCGACTAAAAGACGAAACGGATTATTTTTATTATTAAAAATATTAATTCTTCAAAATTAATACTTTTAGATCTCCTAAGACTTATGAATATATTTTTGACATTCATAGACTTACATTTATTTAATTTCTCAAAATTAAATACTTATAAATTTCTTTATAATTATCATTATATTATAAATAATCATAATATTTATAATATAATAATATCTCACTAACACCATTATCATATTAATTATTCAATACCTATTTAATTAATTATAAATCTTAATTAATTAAATACTTAATTATTAAATATATATATACGATAATATATATATTACTTATGCATTTTGCGACGACAAGCATTAAGCACGGAAGTTCCGTCGCACGTATTTCACCGTACACTTTCACCATGAGCCTTCACCAAAGAGTCTTATACGATAAACTGTTTTGAAATGTACCTTACCACACAGCAAGCAAGAAATACACGAGCACTGGACACACGTAAACTTTTCAATTGAATTAAGACATTTAAAACACAAATATTTCGCTAAGACTTACCATACTGATCTAGGTCGCGTGTCGGAGCGGTTGCACTGAGTTATTGTTGATTAGCAGATTGCTATTGTTTTTAAGGTGAGTTTATAGCCCTATTTTTATACGTATTATTTTATAAACCTTGGGGTGAGAAACATGCAAAACTGTTATCATGGACCAAATTAAACTTTGCTTTTATGCACACTTGTATGCGGAAACCTAAGTTAGCTGAATCCCATTGCGCCCACTATCATCAACCGTTAATTCCTGCTGGGAAGCGCGTGCGATATAAATAGATCTATTGGGGGTGACTCCCCCGTTCAGTTGGCTCGGCATAGTCAACGCGAACGTATACCATATCGGAATTTGTCGAGTGTCTGGGGATTAACACTTGCGGGCACCCTTTATTTGTTATGCCATCCTGGCATATTGTTTGTCCAGTTTCGGTTGGATGAGCTCAGTGTTTGCATAGCGGAATAGTGTGTTTGCTGAATTATTTGCTATGGTCCATATGTGCTTATTTACTTTAAACCTATGAACTCACCAGCGTTAGCTGACTTTTAGCATGTTTTTCTCAGGTATTTGAGAATGTGTTTAATGAAGGCAAGGCATGGCAATGGTCATAAGTTTGTTGGAAATGTTTTTGCTTATGCGTTAAACTCTGAATTTGGGACCGCTTTGTTAAATGGGCTTCATTTTATTTAAATTGTACTTGATGTATGACAATTTAACTTGGAAATGTAAACTATTTTAAAATGGATTTTTAATCCGTTCTCTATATCTTTGTGTTGTGATTATCGATTTAGTAGCACCCAAATGTGCATGCTTCCGCAAATCTTGATTTTGGGGGTGTTACACCTACTTAAAACAAATTTTAAAATAGTGTTCACAGCAAACTGCCAATGGAGTAAACTTGTAACTGCTTTCGTGCAAACTCATATTACGACATTGATAAACTGGTGCGGCTAGTGTACATCCACGCACCTACCACGAAAAACTAATACTACAGAAACATATGAAGTACTACAAAATCGCATCATAGACCGTAGAAAGTTTGTTCTTCTAAAAGGCCCCCTATAACACTTCATGTGGTCATATGCATTTCCAAATCAATAAACACCATATGGAATTTATTGCTATCTTCCACACATCTCTCAATGATCCAAATATTACAAAAAAGGTCTTTGTTGTTGTTCAGCGTCACATAGAACGTATTCTTATCCTGACGCCTTGGCCTCAAACTACATGAGGTCAATAACCCACAATTTGTTTACAACAGTAGTAGATATGCCTTGTGCATCCATAGCTATGGATTCCTCCTATCATCTGATATAATGTTTCAAGAATGACATCAGATTATTTTAGTGCGCCCTACTTCAAGTCTCTGTGGGAAACGGTGTACACTTTTTATTAATAAAATCATATTACAATAAATAACAGAATGTAAATAACCAAAAATTAAATAATAGGCAGTAAGGAGTAGAAGCAGAAGACAGACACTATTCAACAAAATTTAAACGAAAGCAGTAAAGGTCGGTCAAGGCACGAGGCTCGTGTTAAACATGATTCCCTTAAAACAGATTCGTCGTCTATTTCCCAGGGTACAACTGCCAAAGCTGATGTACAGCCGGACGTGACAAACTTGCCTGAAAATTCACGGAAGCAACTTGTATGTTTCTGATCGAAGGACTGCCGGAATACGTCTGCTATTAGGTACATTTTTCTGGATGTCAAAAACTGAATGAGTTATGGCTTTATTTATACTAAAAGGCTATCTTGTTCTCCAAGATTAAATAAAGACCATAATTAAACAAATCTGTTATGTCAAAACACGATTTGCATATATTTTATTTACACAACAATATATTCTGTAAACTTTTTCCATAAGTTTCAAATCTATTCTAAAAATAGATTTACAGAAATTAGGAAAATTGGATCACGGATTTGCAGTAAAAAGATACGCACGTATGCGAGGTTTCGGAGCTGCATTCGTGTCCGCAGGTCGCGCAAGCTCGCATGAGTTCAGAAGCTTCGAGCTCATTTTGGACCAGAAATCCCAAATCTGCACCCCCCCTGCGCGCGCGCACGTAGGTGTGGGATTAAAACCCAACTACAAGAATTTGATAGCCAATACCAAGATTTCCTTATAAACTAGCTTTCACTTCTTGTTTTGGGCGATGTGGGATGCAACAATTTTCCCATATATTGTGTTTCACATGTCTCACTTTGAGACACGATAACTCATTCATATTAACTCTATTTTGGACATACTTTAGCTCGTTGCGAAGCTCTCTTCTAGGAGAACGCAAAGCTACCAAGAAATATAAATATATATAACATATAAATATATTAAATAGTATCCAAAATTTGCAAAAACTCATTTTGCAAAACCCATTTTCCAACAATCCCCCACATGAATGGAGATCGGTCTAAAACACACAAAAGTTTCGGCGAAATTTCTGCGGTTAAGTCCTGCATAGGATAGGTAGGTGTAACCCTTTGAACCTTCCCTTGTGAGATGCACTTAGTCTCCTAGATCTGAGTAGACGCGATGTCCTTGAACTCAGCCTCTGTTTACATAGACGACATTACACTTCACACAAGACTCTCCCTGACACTGTCAAGTCCTCATAGTCATATTCATTATGGTCATGAACACTAGCCTAGTTCTGCAAGAGCTCTTAGGAATTACGGCCACCACAATTCCTTTCGAAGCGACCCCACTTCTCTCTCACATAGGTGATTTCATCTTGAATCATTAAAAACATATGTTTTGTGATTTCATCTTGAATCATTATGCTTTATGATTTCATCCTGAATCATAAGAGCCATATGTTTAACCTCTCAACAAGTCACATTTGTTATAGGATTGGACTAGGAAGTTACAATATTTAGTAACTCCCCCACATTGACGTGACTTCCCCCAAATTTCTATTATTAGGTTGTCCTATTGAACCCAGATCTTGGGATCTCTAGTCAACTGGTTTAGGTTTTCCTTCATAGAAACTCATTCCTTCAAGGGCTTTAGTCCCATTCCTTTAGACGACTTACTAACTAACTCTCTGCTTAAGCCTTTCATAAGAGGATCCGCGATGTTATCCTTTGAGTTTACATAGTCAATTGAAATAACTCCTGTTGAGAGTAGTTGTCGTATCGAATTATGTCAACGACGGATATGTCTGGACTTTCCATTATACATTATGCTATGAGCCCTGCCAATTGCCGATTGACTATCACAATGTATTCAAATGACCGTTACCGGTTTAGGCCACCTTGGTATGTCCTCTACGAATTGACGTAGCCATTCCTCCTATTGTCCACATTTATCTAACGCGATAAATTCTTATTCCATCGTGGACTTAGCTATAATAGTTTGCTTGGAAGACTTCCAAGATATAGCTGCCCCTCCTAGTGTAAACACGTATCCACTAGTCGATCTAGAATCCTTTATGTCAGATGTCCAATTTGCATCACTGTATCCTTCTATAACAGCTGGACATCTTTCATAATGCAGTCCATAATCGCGACTGTATCTCAAATAATGAAGTACCCTAGTCATAGCTCCCCAATGTGCATAACTTGGATTACTAGTATACCTACTTAGCCTGCTAACTGCATATGCTAAGTCAGGTTGGTACTTGTCATTAAGTACATTAACATGCCAATTATTCTTGAATACTCTAATTGGGCAACACCTATGCCTCTATTTTTAGATAGATGCTTACTGGTGTCAATTGGAGTTCTTGCTAGGCCGGAATCCCCCGCATTGTGAGTATTAAGAATTTTGTCCACGTAATGTGCTTGACTTAAGACAAGTCCATTTTGAGTTCGTATGATCTTTATTCCAAGGATCACATCAGCCAAACCCATATCCTTCATGTCAAACTTTGATTTCAACATGTCTTTAGTAGATTTGATCATCTTGTCGTTACTGCCAATGATAAGCATATCATCAACATATAAACATAAGATTACATATCCACTACTTGTGTCCTTTACATAAACACACTTATCGCATTCATTAATTTTGAATCCACTCTCTAGCATGGCGTGGTCAAATTTTTGATGCCATTGTTTGGGAGCTTGCTTTAAGCCATATAATGACTTAACAAGCCTACAAACTTTGTTCTCTTGTCCAGGAGCTATGAAACCCTCAGGTTGGTTCATGTAGATTTCTTCTTTTAAATCCCCGTTTAGAAAAGCCGTTTTCACATCCATTTGGTGAACTTCCAAATTTCTTAAAGCGGCAATAGCAAGTATCATCCTGATCGAGGTTATTCGCGTAACAAGGGAATATGTATCAAAATAATCTAGACCTTCTCGTTGTCTAAATCCTTTGATTACCAATCTTGCTTTGTACTTGTCAATGGTGCCATCGGCTTTCATCTTCTTCTTGAAGATCCATTTATAGCCTAGTGGTTTACAACCAGAAGGTAAATCCACGAGCTCCCAACTATGATTTTGTAAAATAGAATCTATTTCACTTTTAATGGCTTCTTTCCATTGAGGCCCTTCCGAGGAAGTTATCGCTTCTCGATAAGAAGTAGGTTCATTTTCTACCATAAAAGAAACAAAATCGGGTCCAAACAATTTCTCGGTTCTTGCCCTTTTGCTTCTTCTAGGTTCAACCTCTTCTTCCTCGATTTGATCTTGTCTCTTATCTTGGAGATCATTATCTCTTTGTCTCTTATCTTGGACAACTTCGTCATCTATTCTAGATGAACTTCCAGTTTCCTTCGTTAAACAAGGAAATATATTTTCAAAAAAGGAAGCATTCCTTGATTCCATTAGTGTACCCTTTTGTATATCCGGATTCTTCGAATCATGTACAATGAAATGATAAGAACTGCTATTCCTAGCATATCCAATGAATATACAATCCACAGATTTAGGTCCAATATTTTGGGCCTTGGGTGTCGGTATAGCTACCTTTGCTAGATACCCCCACACTCGTAAGTATTAATATGATGGTTTTCTTCCCATCCATAGTTCATAAGGGGTCTCTTCTTTTTCCTTACGAGGTATCTTATTTAAAGGATAAGTAGCCGTTAGAATGGCTTCCCCCCACATGTCCTGGCTTAAACCAGAACTTATCAACATGGCATTAACCATTTCGTTCAAGGTACGGTTCTTCCTTTCGGCAATACCGTTTTGCTGAGGTGAATAAGGAGCAGTTAATTCGTGTCTAATTCCATGTTTAGCACATAAATCAGCAAATGGAGACACGTATTCACCTTCTCTATCACTTCGTACAACCTTGATTTTCTTATTAAGTTGATTCTCAACTTCGGTTTTGTATAGAACAAACTTGTCTATAGCTTCATCTTTACTTTTTAACAAGTAAACGTAGCAATACTTTGTACAATCATCAATAAATGTGATAAAGTACTTATTGCCACCTTTTGTGGGTAGTGATTTCAAATCACATATGTCAGTGTGTATCATATCAAGTGGTTCGGTTTTTCTTTCAACCGATTTGAAAGATGATCTTGTAATTTTGGCCTCAACACAAGTTTCACATTTATATTTTGAGTCAATATGGAAATTAGGTATGCAATTAAATTTAATCAAATAGTGCATCGAATTAAAATTTACATTTCCAAGACGGCCATGCCACACATTAGAAGACTCAAACAAGTAAGCAGAAGAATTCATTTTATTGATATCATTCTTAACAACCATTACATTGAGCTTAAACATACCATTCAGAGCATATCCTCTACCAACATACATTTGATTCTTAGACAGAACAAACTTATCAGACTAAAAAACAAGACGAAAACCAAACTTGTTCAACAGCCAACCAGATACAAGATTCTTGCGAATCTCTGGAACATACAAGACATTAGTCAACTTGAGCTCTTTCTCGGATGTCATCTTCAAGATTACATCTCCTTCACCCTTGATATCAGCAGTTGCAGAGTTTCCCATGTACAACTTCTCTCCATTGTTAACCGCTCTAAAAGAGTGAAACATACTCTTATCAGCACACACATGACGGGTAGCCCAGTATCAACCCACCATTCCCTGTTGTTTGAACCTTCCAGGTTAACTTCAGAGATCATGGAAATGACGTCAGACATCATAGCAATCATGCCCATATTATCATTCACCATATTAGCCTGGCGTGGAGTCAGCCGCTTCGGCATCTTACAGTTAGCAGCATGATGACCCGGCTGGTCACAGTTGAAACACACCCCTTGGAACTTTTGTTTCACAATTGCAGCTTTAGGAGCAAGGTACTCAGACTTCCCTTTGACCTTCTTGTCATTCTTTCCTTTTCCTTTGCCTTTACCTTTGACATTGGACTTTGAAGATGATGAAGCATGCTCAACCATATTTGCCTTGGCAGAATCAAGCGTATAAGTGTTTTTCTGAGCCAGCTTTGTGTCCTCTTCAATACGAAGACGAACAACCAAGTATTCAACACTCATCTCCTTTCGCTTATGCTTCAGGTAGTTCTTGAATTCTACCCAGCTTGGAGGCAACTTTTCAATGATAGCAGCAACTTGAAAAGTTTCACTCAAAGTCATTCCCTCAGCATGAATGTCGTGTAGCAAAACCTGCAGATCTTGAACCTGACTCATCACGTTCTTTGAATCATCCATCTTGTAATCCAAAAAACGAGCTACCATGAACTTCTTTGTACCAGCATCCTCAGTTTTGTACTTGCGTTCCAATGACTCCCATAATTCTTTGGCAGTCTTGGTCTTGCAGTACACGTTGTACAACGAGTCCACCAAACCATTCAAAACATAGTTGTGACACAAAAAGTTTGAATGGTTCCATGCTTCCAAGGCTTGAACGGCTTGTTGATTGGCGGATTGACCTTCTGCAGGAGGTTCCACGTGAGGTGGATTCTCTTTTAAGAACCGCGCAAGGTTCAAAGTAGTGAGATAGATGAACATCTTCTGTTGCCACCTCTTAAAATTCTGCCCATTGAATTTCTCTGGTTTCTCAGCATGAATAGAAACCGTGTGGGTAACTGGCGCACCAGGTACATTCACAGTAGTAGTCACAGGAGGGGTAGTGGTGTTAGTCATCCTGAAAATTGACCAAACACAAACAGTTAAGTCAACTGTTATACAATCGGTATGTAAGAAATTCTATCCTGATTTCTTAAAAGTTTGTACCGAATCTACTTCAAAGAAACTCTATCTTGGTTTCAATGAATCTAGATTTAAATAAACCGAATAAGAGACTAAATAAAATAGATCGGTTTAACAGAAACTCAATCTTGGTTTCAATATAAACTGATAAGAATAGACTGCTTTAAAAATCGTTTTAGATCTGTACACCAAATCTGAAAATTAAAATCCTGTTAAGAAAACTGGTTTTCCAAAGAAACTCAATCCTGGTTTCGACATAAAACAGTTTGTATTTGAAATCTGTTAATTAATAATTAATCCGATTATACAAAAAGTGTATTAATTCTGTTAAACAAAATCTGTTTTAAGACTGTGGGAAACGGTGTACACTTTTTATTAATAAAATCATATTACAATAAATAACAGAATGTAAATAACAGAAAATTAAATAACAGACAGCAAGGAGTAGAAGCAGAAGACAGACACTATTCAACGAAATTTAAACGAAAGCAGTAAAGTTCGGTCAAGGCACGAGGCTCGTGTTAAACAAGATTCCCTTAAAACAGATTCGTCGTCTGTTTCCCAGGGTACAACTGCCAAAGCTGATGTACAGCCGGACGTGACAAACTTACCTGAAAATTCACGAAAGCAACTTGTATGTTTCTGATCGAAGGACTGTAGGAATACATCTGCTATTAGCTACGTTTTTCTGGATGTCGAAAACTAAATGACTTATGGCTTTATTTATACTAAAAGGCTATCTTGTTCTCCAAGATTAAATAAAGACCATAATTAAACAAATCTGTTATGTCAAAACACGATTTGCATATATTTTATTTACACAACAATATATTCTATAAACTTTTTCCATAAGTTTCAAATCTATTCTAAAAATAGATTTACAGAAATTAGGAAAATTGGATCACAGATTTGCAGTAAAAAGATATGCACGTATGCGAGGTTTCAGAGCTGCATTCGTGTTCACAGGTCGCCCAGGCTCGCATGAGTTTAGAAGCTTCGAACTCATTTTGGCCCAGAAATTCCAAATCTGCACCCCCCCCCTGCGCGCGCGCACGTAGGTGTGGGAGTAAAACCCAACTACAAGAATTTGATAGCCAATACCAAGATTTCATTATAAACTAGCTTTCACTTCTTCTTTTGGGCGATGTGGGATGCAACAATTTTCCCATATATTGTGTTTCACATGCCTCACTTTGAGACACGATATCTCATTCATATTAACTCTATTTTGGACATACTTTAGCTCGTTGCGAAGCTATCTTCAAGGAGAACGCAAATCTACCAAGAAATATAAATATATATAACATATAAATATATTAAATAGTATCCAAAATTTGCAAAAACTCATTTTGCAAAACCCATTTTCCAACAGTCTCTTCCACGACCTGTATACACCCATACTAGAACTATGAAAGACACAAGACCCATATGAGTTTGAAAACTAGAACTAGAAATATGAATGACACAAGACCCAAAATTGATAGATCTAAGATGTGGGGCTTCGTCAGGGTGGTGACAACCACCTCCACCATATGATTCGGCTAGGCGCCATTTTTTAAACCGTTCAATTTTTTACCTTCTTCCTCACATCACCATCGGCATCATAGCCACCTCCGTCACTCCCATTTGACCGACGCAGTCACCGCATCTCAAAACCCACAAATCAACCATCTCCCTCGACCACCACCAACTTCACAGATCTAAATATAAGTCTGTTCTTTTTTTAACTTTTATTTGATCTTTGACAAATGGTCCGGTGAAGTTATGAAGTATGTAGTAGTTAGATATGAGTGGTGAAGTGGGTTTTGGTGATGGTGGGATCTGGGTGGTTGGAGTGGGTGTGCAAAGCTGGTAGTTGGTCTTCAACAATCTCTGGTGGTAACCGTGGTGATTCACCGGATTTTCTTAGATAGAGAAAGTTAGGGGGAGATAATCTGACAATGTATGACATATGAGAAAGGAAGAAAGATATCATTGTGTGTTTGTCAGGTAGGGATTTATTGACTAGTTGACTAAATAAAAACGTGAAATGACAATAAGAATTTAACGAAATGCATCAATTATGTAACTTGTAAACAGTAAATAGTCAATAATGGTGGTAGAGGGTGATGGTGGTGATGGAGGTTGGTGGTGATGGTTGTGTGGTGGTAGAGGGTGATGGTGATTTCGGAAGTCAAAAAGAAAATGAATAGTAAACTGCAAAAAATGTCCCTAGTAGACGAGGGTAAAATAGTGATTTCACACGGCCAAAAAAGTCCCTGTAGTAGGCGAGGGTAAAATAGTCATTTCACACGCAACTAACGTGAAAAGTTAACGAGCGTTAGGCAACTCTTCAAGGACATTTTTTGCAATTTTTTTTCGAGGAAATCTTTCGCAATTTTGACAAAGTTCAGGGACATTTTTCGCAGTTTACTCTATAATAAACGTCCATGAATCGTCGCCTATAAATTTGATGTGCTTCACAAGCAAATGTTTGTAGTGAGCGCCAATGAAATGATAAGCCGGTGTCTATTCCGTGAGAACCTAATAAGTTACAAAATATATTAAAAGTGTAAGTAAAAGGAGTTTGTGGTTTATAATACATGTAAAGTTTTTAAAGTACATAAATGATGTCATATGTATATTGTAGATACCTCTTGAATATTGATCAAAGACCTTGAAGCACTTCTTTGTAGAAAACATTTGTGGTGGTGTTTGATAGAATACCATCGGCATCACAAACGAAAACCTTCAAACCTTTTTTGCTTTTGACATGTGAAACAACTACATATAGTTGACCGTGTGTGAACACAGGACGTGGCATGTACAATCCAACTTTTGAAAGTGATTGTCCTTGGCTCTTATTTATTGTCATAGCAAATGACACTGACAAAGGATATTGTTTCCTCACAATCTTTAGCGGTAGACGTTTATCAGACGGAGTAATTCTCAACCTTGGTATGATAACCTTGTTTCCAAAATGTGTTCCGTTAATTATTTGTGCTTGAATAGAAGTTCTTGATAATCGAGTAACTTGCAGTCTTGTCCCGTTACATTATCCATTTGATTGATCTATATTCCTCAACAACATTACCGGGACACCTACTTTCAACAATATAAGGTTGTGCAAAAATCTGTTTGATATTTTGATTAATGAGTTGTTATGAATAATATTATTAAAACATGGTTATGGGGAGTGTTTTGTAGGTTATACCTGGCCAACATCCAGAAGTTCAGCAATATTCCTCATGGGAAATTTTCCAACAAACTCATCCATGGTGGAGTTTGTTTCAGCAGTGGATATACGTGAAGCAGTATTCTCATATTTGTCTGCTTGTTGATTTTCAAGCAACCTAATAGTAGTTAGTAACATACTGTTATTAAAAACGTATGATTATAATGAACATAAAGATTAGACATTATATTGTGTCTAGATACCTTTTTCTAAAATCTTCAATGTCCTTGTACTCAGGTGCTGATATGGCATCAGCGCCATTTAGAAGATGTAACTTTGTTCCCCAGTACGCGTTTTGCACATACATTTTCTCTACGTAAACAATGATATTAAAAAAATAAGCATCATATTGGGTGTATATGTACATGAAATCAATTTTATACACAGTTATTGTTAGTAATAGAATGTAAAACTTACTGTCCCATAATTTCATCATTCCGAACTGAATAATGTCAATTATTTTACCATGATCAGTGGTTGAGGCAAGAAATTCACAAAATTGTTCCGCATAAGTTCCCCACAAAGGTACATTCAGTTCGTCACCCCTACAAAGATATTGATTTTGGAGATTAACATGTGTATACTTAGATCTTGACGGTTAACAAAACAAATAGATTTGGTTAAGTACTTACTCAACATCGATGAGATTGACCGGTTTCTTCTTTCCAGGCTTTCCATTCTTGTCATAGTTGTCAAGTTTAGCGCACGCCACAACTTGGCCTATAACATCTGTAATTAACAAATATACGGTGTGTCACAATTCGATATGTAATACAAATAACATAGGTAATACAAAAAAAAGACACATACCAAATTGTCCCACTACTTCATCAATTAAATCAGTTATTGTTTTAAAAGCATGAAATTCAAAACCGTGGACTGATCCAGTAAAATTAGTGCACTTTTCCACTAAAGTATTGGACAGAAAACTAAGCCGGAGTCCTTGGTTGACCATTCGATACTGAAGCTTTACCTCTCCAAGACTGTAACTTTGTGAAGTCACATCATTTCCTTCTTCCAATTGTTGCTTGAAGCCGTTGACTAAAGCCATCCTTACTGTTGCTTGCATCTTAGTATTCTGCACCAAACATATATACAGATTATGTTTAACTACAAACATTTTTACATCTTTATATCAAAAGTTAAAATTAGAATATAATATATACTTGCTTGTTCATCCATGATTATCATTTCCATGTTGATAATATGTGGCTTCCCATAAACGGGTTGCATCCAAGTTCGCAGAATTCGAACACGCAACCTTATGTTGTCTTTCCCTGCACTTAAATCTTTGATATAGCCAACAACGAAGGTAGCCATTTTTGTTTCGGTATTTGACAGTGAGAATGAGAAGATGGGCTAAAAACAAGGTTTTGCAAATGAGATTTTGCAAAGAAGAAGAAACAAGCACTTGCTTTCTTGTTTCAAGTTATACCTGAAAATAAGGTTTTGCAAATGGCGGTTTACACCGATCCAAATCAAGTGTGGGATGGACTAAAAAGATGGTACTTAGGAGTGGATCGGGTGATATCGGCTCAACTTGCAACTTTGAAGAGGGAACTGGAACGTTCGCGTATGGAGGAGAGTGAGTTGGTTGATGACTGTGCGACAAAATTGACAGGTTTAGCCTCAGAGGCAAGGAGCCTTGGGTGTGAGCTTGAAGAAGTGGATTTGGTGAAAAGGTTACTTGATTCGATGCCTAAATCCTTTCTTCTAATCATGGCTTCAATAGATAAGTGTTTCGAGTTACATTTGATGCTATTTGACTAGGCCGTTGGTAGATTAAAGGCATACGAGGAGCGTATAAAAGGAACCGAGAAAATGGAAGGCATTCAATGTGGGTTGTTGTTGGCTAGTCAAGAAAAATCGCGCGATCGTAAGCTTTGTGGCAATGGAGGTTCAAATCGGGATAACTTTCGACGTGGCCGGAGAAGAGGCCGTGAGTTGGGGAGGAGTCGGGATGGTAATGAACCTTTCCAACGAGATAAAAGCCACGAAATGTGGTGAATTCGGTCACTACAACAATGAGTGTTCAAAATGGGAGAAGCAAGAGGTGAACTTGATTGAAGAGGAACTGTTGCTGATGTGAACGAGGAAATATACAATTAAGGGGGTGATTGTTGGGTTAATTGTTCATTTAACGGGTCCTAGGTTTTAAAAAGCGCGATGCGCGTCGATTCAATAAGGGTCAAAAAGCCGAGGCGCCGAGGCGAATGCGCGCACATCACGTACCCGAGGCGACAATTTTATAAAAAAAAGCCGAGGCGCGTCGATTCAATAAGGGTCAAAAAGCCGAGGCGCGAGGCGCCGAGGCGAATGCGCGCACATCACGTACCCGATGCGACAATTTTATAAAAAAATATTTAAATTATATATAATGCACAAAACACATTAATAACACATTTAATGTCAAAAGATACCATGCATGTTCATAGTTCACGATTCTATATCGCTAAAACACATAAATAGTCGAAAACTAATATCAAAAGTCTTATTGTTTATAAGGAATTGGTCAAATTGGACACATATCTTAAAAGTAAAGCCCATGAGAATAAGCCCAATACACATTATTAAGTCCAATTTTATGTTATAAGGCCAAAAGTACATGATGCGCAAAAAAGCGCTGATGCGTGCCTGATGCGCGCGCATCACCTCGCATCTCGTAAACGCAACACATCAGGGTGTCTGATGCAACAGAGCCGCACATTGCAACGCATCACGCATCATGCGTGCCTGATGCGCGCTTTTTTAAACGGGTCCTGTGCATGAATGGCTGAAAGTTGGAATTAATAAGTATTTATGGTTTTATATGTTATGTTTTAATTAATAGTTTACTAGTTTGAATTGGTATTCTAGTTCGACCGAATTCGCGAATTCTATGAACGTGTACGTTGAGAATGAGTACATGATTAGGAGAGTGGGTAACTAGGTTTTGTACCTATTCTTTAGGTAGACTAAATGGGTAGTACAAAACTTTTAAATCAATGAAATATACGTAACTTTTAAAACAAAACCTTATCATGGTGTATTTCTAGACTAGGAGCATACAGTATAGAAAACAGAGGTCGAGAAATGGTGATCCAAGATGAAGTTAGATATTGTACCTTCTAATGAGTTCAGGGCGATAAGGTAGAAGAGAACGCACTAATCTCCTACTCGATGTCATCATGTTGTCGTCTTTGTCAACGGAACTGTAAATATATTTTGATATTTAGTTGGATCAATTATTGAAGATATTAGAATAATTTGCACCAAACATGGTGCCTGTTTGAGGAACATACATCAAATACTTTAGACAACAATATTTAATATAGATCCATTTAGATTTCGCATATATGAAACCATATTTAGTAGCATTTTGGCACAAAGATTTTCTGACCCCATTTGAAACCATATTTTGTTCCGGAAAATCGTTGACATGGTTATTCATCCTTTAGCATGTTCAGATTATAACTCTCGTGCGGTTGGTTTAATTTCAATTTAACATGAAATAAAAACTGAACCAACTAGGAACAAGCCCGGAAATTCAGCCAAAGATCAGCATTCCTATAAGGGGTGAGCACCAAAACCGAAAAAACCAAAAAAGCTGCCCCATTTGACAAACCGATGGTGGTGGTTTTGAGTTTTATAAAAACCGAATGTTTGGGGCGGTTTTTGGTTTCATAAGAAAAACCGAATCTAGAAAACCACCCCGCCCCACCTTTATATATGTTTTTATATAATTTATCTATATATGAGATTTGGTATTTAATTTCGAAGATTTGAGTATACAACTTTATCTATTAAAAAAAACAATAATGTTGTTTATTATCTATACATTCGAATTGTTAGGTTTGTAGATACTATGTCTTTGTTTTCAAACAACAGTGTTTTTGAATGTTTTTGCGAACGAAAAGTGCAAAGCCGCAAAAACACGCATTATATATTTTAGATTCATGTTTGATTGTTTCGTACGTTTTTTCGAAGCTTTAGATTGCTGGATATTATGCTATTATTGATATTTGTTCAAATGTTTTTACTTGATTGTTTTCAAATAAGAAAAAACCGAATAAAAACCGAAACCGAACCGATTGAATATCAAAAACCGAAAAACCGAAACCGAAAAAACCGAAACTAAATGGTTTGTAGTTTTCCAAGAACGAAATATATGGTTCGGTTTTTGGTTTTACTATAAAACCACCCACCACGCCCCATGCTGACACCTAATTCCTATATATCTAATACAGTAATACGTAAACGGTTATCCGTTCTAACCCGAGACAGTGATTACCTTAACACGCGAAACACCCGACTTGACTGAAATGTTCGATCTTTGGGTGAAATGAAGTACAGGAAATATCACTTCTTTCCTCGTGTACTGCCGCCCTTTACCCTATAGGGTTTTCTTTTTATTTGTGTGTATTATGGGGTGTAACAATTTTACCGTGATCTTCTCATATGTTGTTGTTAATCAAATTTAATAGCAAAAAAGATTCTACTAAACTCCTTATAACCAATCTTAGTTTTTAGAGTTAACTTCAAAAATCGTCCCTGTGGTTTACCGGGTCATTTGGATTTGGTCCCTATACTTAAAAATTTCCGGATATCGTCCCTGTGGTTGACGACCCTTACGGATCTGGTCCCTTGACCAAAGAATCCGTCAGTTGACCGTTAAAATCTTTAATAATACTAATATGCCGGGGGTATTTTGGGCATTTCACCCATGGCGCCAATTCCTTCCCTTTTTCTAACCCTAGCAGATCACATATGGTCCCTATGGTTCGCATTTTTCTTTCACACAGCAACCCTGTTCTAATTAAAACCTAATTAAGCAATGTCGTGGGAATGGAGGGTCCGAAAAAAGGGTTCATCTTCTAATCCATACGATGATTATAGTAAGTAATCCTTTTTTTTTTTGCAATTGGATACAATGTAACACCTATTGTCTAATTTTATTTGGTATTTTGGTTGAATAGGTAAGTTCCCGACTGTTTTTTTGTCTCAAGATTAATCATGGAGGTGAGTTTACAATGCTATACAAGAGACGATACAAAGGGGGGGAGGTTAATTGGATTGACAACATTGATTCGGACCATTTCTCTATTCAAGAGGTTGGGAATATGATGAAAGAGCTAGGGTATGAGCCAGAAGGTATGAAATTGTTTTTTAAATTACCAAACTGTGACTTAGATAATGGTTTAAGAAAATTAGAAAAAGATGATGATGTGTTGCAATTGTTGAAGTATGTTGGTAAATATAAGGTTATTGATCTATATGTTCTTAACTGTGTTAAAAGTAAGGATCCTAAGTTTGTAGAAAATGTTAGTGATAATAGGGATGAGGTACTAGAGACTGTTGAAACAGATGTTAGTGAGGATGAGTGGTTGAAGGATTGTTTAAATAAGGTTGGAAGGGTGAAAAACAATGTAGGCCAGTCAATTGGTGAGAGTGACCATAGTTCAGATAGTCACAGTGATGATAGTGACAGTGATGATAGTGATTTTATAGTTGATGAAGATCAATTGGTGAATGAAGTTGAGGTTGACATGGCTGAGTTTAGGTGTAACATAGACACAAATGTAGAATGGGTTGAATCTGTAGCTACTGTAGCAAAAGATGATGAGGTGGTACATGATGAATATGTTGATTATGAGGAGTTAGTTAGTGGTAGTGACTCAGATGTTGAGTGTGAGAGAAGAAAAGCTTTAAGGAATGTGTTTAAGTTGAATAAAGTTCCCTATGGTAGTGACGGTAATGTATGGAAAGAAAACTTCTATGTTGGTCAAACTTTTGGTAATAGCAAAGTGATAAAGGAAATGGTCACAAGGGTGGCTGTTGAACAGAGAAGAGAGTTATGGCTTAAAAAGAATGATAAGGTTAGGGTCAGGGCAGTGTGTAGGGGGAAGATACCAATGTTTTCAACTAATAATGAGCCTGAGGGGAATGGGCCAGATGATGGGCCACAAGTTAAGGGTAAGCCCATTAAGACAATAACAGATAGTGGATCAGAAACTAGGTCAAAAAGTGCCGCCACTCAACCTAGTGAACCTCAATGCCCTTGGTCTTTGCATTGCTCTAAGTTGCCAAATGAGGATACATGGCAAGTGAAAACTTTTCTTGATGTTCACAAGTGTTTACAGTCAAGAAATGTTAGTAAATGCACAGCAACCTTCTTGTCAAAAGAAGTTGAGGAAACAATTATACCAAACCCAAAAATTCCTATTAGTGCTCTTAAGGAACAGATGCAGAAAAAGTTAGAACTTGGCATTTCACAACAAAAAATGCAAAGAGCTAAGCAGATGGCCAAAGAGAGAGTGATTGGAGATTACACAAAACATTATGGAATGTTGAGGGACTATCTGATTGAATTAGAAAAGCAAAATCCAAACACAACTGTCAGGATTGATCTTGAAAGACCAAATGACCCCATAAGAGTTATTGAAAGAAAGTTTAGGAGGGTTTACATATGTTTAGGTGCTTTGAAAGAGGGATTTAAGAAAGGAAAGAGAGATTTATTGGGGTTGGATGGATGTTTTTTGTCTGGTCCATTTCCTGGTCAAGTGTTGACAGCAGTAGGAGTTGATCCAAACAATGGGATTTACCCACTTGCCTATGCTATAGTGGAGGCTGAAACAAAAGATATTTGGAAATGGTTTTTGGATTACCTTGGTGATGATCTGAATCTACACAGCAACTCCAATTTTACCTTCATAAGTGACAGGCAAAAGGTATGTTTACTAATCTTCTTGTTTTTTAGTAACTTTAAATTTTATTGGTATCTCAACATAAATACTTGTTTTATGCTAGGGTGTGATACCAGCACTTGCAGAAACATTTCCTTCTGCTGAACATAGGTACTGTCTGAAGCATATCTATGATAACATGAAGCTGTCATGGAGAGGAGAGATGTACAAAAACTTGTTGTGGAGGTGTGCCAGCTCAACAACTGTTCAGATGTTTGACAGAAACATGGAAGCTTTTAAAGCTCATGACAAAGAAGCCTTTGAGTGGTTAAAGAAGATACCACCACAACATTGGTCTAAAAGTCACTTTTCTGGTAAGGATAATTGGTAATTCATTTGTCATTGGAAATTAGTAGTCTGAAACACTTTAACATATTCTTTCATGTCATTGCAAGCAGGGCAAAGTGTGATGCCCTTTTGAACAACATGTGTGAAGTGTTGAACAGGCAAATAGTGGAGGGAAGGGACAAGCCAATCATAACCTGTTTGGAGTTCATAAGGGAATACCTTATGAAAAGAATTGTAAATGTTCAAAAAGTGATCAGCAAGGCTGATGGGACTCTTACACCCCATGCTGCAAGGTTGTTCAAGGTGATTGTGAAAGAAGCATCACAACTAAAGGTAACATAACTTGTTTTGTATTCTTTAACTTATTAATTTTCCTATAAGTCAATACTAAATTGTTATACTTGTACAGGTTGAGTGGAATGGTGGGGAATTGTATCAGGTTAATGGTCCTTGGGGTGATCAGTGTGTGGTGAGCATCAAGGATAGGAACTGCACTTGTAGAAGGTGGGAGTTGAGTGGGATCCCATGCAAACATGCTGTTGCCTCAATATGGAACATGGCTACAAATGGGATTGAAACAGCCATTCCAGAATCATATTGTCATCCTTGTCATTGGCTGTCTACTTGGGAAAATATGTACAGCTGCAAGATTAATCCCACAAGATCACCAGACTTTTGGGACAAATGCAATGTTGTGAATACCATTGTCCCTCCTGACTATAAGCCCCAGATTGGAAGGCCAAGGAAGAAAAGAAGAAAGAGTGCTGCTGAACTTGCTGATAACATGGTTCAAGGCTCCAAGCTCAGCAGGAGTGGAAAGAGTATCAGTTGCAAGTTGTGTAAGCAAGTTGGGCACAATCAGAGAAGTTGCAAAGCACAAAGGGAATGGGGTAGTTCTAGTGCAGGTGGTGCTTCAAAAAAAAGAAAAGGTGGTTCAACCAAATCTAAGGGTTCAAAGAAGACTGCTATGGGAGCACAAACACAAGAAAGCATGTTGTTTGAAAGTCCAATGGCATCACAATCTGAAGTTGCAGGCACACAGGCTTCACAAAGTTGTGTTTCACCAACAAAATGGACCAAGGCTGCTGCTAGAAGACTTAGTTTAAGTTAACTCTTTGTTTTATGTGTAACCAGACTAAACTTGCTGCTAGAAGACTTAGTTGATGTTTGTTCTTTTGTTTTATGTGTAACAAGACTAAACTTGTGTTATGTTAGTAGTTAAGTTACTAGTTTTATGTCTACTAGTTCTTATGTTAAGACAATGGCCATTAATTGGCATATGTTATGTTACTAGTTCTTATGTTACAACAATGGCCAATTATTGGCATATGTTAAGTTTCTGCAAAAGATTAATGGTATTGCATTTTCCATGTGTGCAAAATTGATTCAATTGGACACTAATTCAGGTTTGACTGGTTCATTTGGACTCTAATGCCTTTGCAGGTTTGATTCTTTTAGGCACTATTTTTTTCTCATTGACTGTCAAGTTCATGCAGGTTTGATTCTTTTACATTGAAACATGTGGTCAATTTTGCTATAAATTGACATACTCCCACCCACATTACACACACCCCATCTGATATCCCAACACCCTCCCTTTAACCATGACTTCCAACAAGAAAGAAAGCATTAACATTAGCAGCAGTGACTCAAGTTTTGAAACCATTGAAAATGACTTATGGGCAGGGTACTTTCCAAAGGGTTATTGTCAAACTAGTGGAGGTAACAAAAAAGGCAAGGGAAAGGTGGAACTTTCCTCTGACTCAAGCCTTTCTGGTGGAAATAGCCATCCATCATGGGTGTCCAGCTACCATTCCACTTCTGAGGAAGAGGAATGTGTCTCCAAGAAGGGTAAAGAGTTGGCAGGCCATTTGGGTACAAGGTTGGAAGCTGCCACAATCAAGGCTACAAATTCTTTCACTAGCTACCATGTGAACAATGCTTCTGTCAAAGGTCACCCACCCTATGATGGAAGGGTACAAGTGCTTGGCCTACCAAATTACCACACTCTTGAAGTGATCGAGGGGCAGAGGTGGAAGAGAGGACAAGGCAAATGAATCCTCCTATGATGGCAGTTTAACACCCTATCTGTAATGCAACTATGAATCATCCTATGCAATGAACAATGCATCAATGTATGAATAAATGAAATAAAAGATGTAGTTTGTCAAGTTGAAACTTATCATTTTCATTCATGATGATCCCAAAATACAACTCGACTAACACCTACATTGTCTTGGTAAAATACATTCATGTTCAAGGATATCACTTTAAGACCAAATAAAGGAAAAAAAAGATCCAACTGATAATCAACAAGTTCTTGAATCTTTTTGCTTCATGACCCTTTGCTAATACTTCTCCTTCTAACCGATTCATTGATTTGAGTAGACCAGGAATTACTTGGACAGCCCTCTGACACATTGGCGGATCATACCAATCCACTAAGCCACAATTTGCAACCTATATACCAATTCCAAAAACTAGGTCAAATTAGCTCGAATTGGGGGTTTTTATAAACTACGAAATTAAAGACTTACACTTTTTCCACAACAGTAGAATCTTCTTCCTGGGTTTGTAGATGTCCATGAAGTTTTGATTGTTGCTTTTGAACCACATTGATTGCATCTAATCATTGTTCAAGTTCTGTGTTTGTTGTGTGTGTTTGTATCGATCCAAAATATTAAAAGAAGAAGAAATATAAGAAGAAGCAACTTAAAAAGACACTATTACCCTCCAAATATTAGTCTAGTCACCACTTAACTTGGTCAACTGACGGATTCTTTGGTCAAGGGACCAGATCCGTATGGGTCGTCAACCACAGGGACGATATTCGGAAATTTTTAAGTATAGGGACCAAATTCAAATGACCCGGTAAACCACAGGGACGATTTTTGAAGTTAACTCTAGTTTTTAAAATTTTCAGAGTTGATGTTAATTGTATTACCATACCATGTTGATAACTTTTCCAAATCAATGAAATAGATGTAACTATTAAAACAAAATCATATCTTAGATTATATGGGACTTCTTAATTTGGTGTTTTTTTTTTTTTTTTTTTTTAAATCAAACATGCTTCGTTGCTTGGTCGGGACACATTCATCGATTTCTTTTCATTCTTCCCGGGCTTGCAAGTGACAATCACTTTTCAAGTCAAAGCCACAAACATAGATGAATTTTAGAAAGATACGGGCTTCATGGGCCTAAAGCAACGCTATCATGAGTAAGTCCAGTTCAAATATGAAGAAGATATTATAATTCGAAATCATTACACTTTGCCAAAGAACGTTTGCTGTTACGAACTAACTACTCTATTCTTTTTATAAAAATATTATTTCATAGACTAAAAAGATACTCATACTTGCTTCGTCCTAATATTATGTTCAAGTTACCTTTTTGAGATGTCTTAAACTATTATCCACTGCTAAAAATAAATAAAGAAATTTGATATGTTTTTCTTAAACTGTATGTTTTTTGTTGGAATAAAATTATTTTGGGACGGATAAAATTCGAAATCATTACACTTTGTCCAAAGACAATTATTTTAGAACATAAACACGAACAATAATATTGAGGTGGTGGAACTATTTTTTTATGTGCATTCCGTTGAGTTCATAGATGACAGACGCTCGGTAGCTTTGTTTGTCAATTGGTTACATTAAGATGTTTTCTTTTTTTAGGTATTTCATCTCTCGATACACCTTTTGATTTTATTATTGGAGTTGCTATATCAGCACCCCCTATAGTATACAGTACAAACAGCTATGCACATAGTACAACATTGTTATGCACACAGTGCAACCTTGCTATGCATAAAAGGGTGTGTATATTGGACGTTTGGGGTGTGTGTATACATTCCCCTTTTATTATTCAACGGGTAGTGCTTTTCTGAAAAATGAAATTAAAAAATGACAAACTTTAATAAAATCGCCGTTTCCGAAAAAACTTAGATTATCCATACGAATCATGGATTAGATTCTTTCTATAGGCCAATGATGTTTTTTGGGTTTGTACTTAGATTATCCATACGAATCATGGATTAGAATCTTTCTATAAGCCAATGATGTTTTTCCGTTTGTACTCTTCAAAAGTTGTTTTTTTATTTCTTATTTTCTGGAAAAGCTTTGTTAATGGGTAAGATTATTTTAAGGGTACTGATTATTTAAGTAATATGTATCTCACCTAAACATAAAGTGAGTTGATTGGGACACTCAACTGTAAAGTAGTTAAAGCACATTGTAAGTACTGTACAAAGATATAATGCTTAAAGTAGAGTGTCTCAATAAAAAAATGTAAGTGTGCAAATGATTTCCCAAATAGAAATGTTTGATCAAAAGTTAAATATTTGTTGGCATCTTGGCTAAAAGTAGTGGTCATTTTCCTTTCACTTTTCACATCAACACAACCTCACCTTTTTCTCTCATTTCACTTCCATTCACTTTTTCTCACTTTTCACCTCTAGTGGTCATTTTTCCTTTACATTTCATTAAAATACTCATTTTATATAAGTATACCCAACAAAATACCTCACACACATTTACAAACAAAATAAAAACCAAACATATCATGTTTAATATCATATTTTATGTTTAAAACAAATAAATGTGTATAACTATAGAATACGTTAGTTCATTTATACTAATTTATTAATTAAAAAATGATTAACCACAACTTATATGGTTGTTAGCAAAACCTAATTTAAAACAAATATTCTTTTAACATACACATTAGGGGTATTTTTGTCCATCAAATTTAGTTACTTTTTAAGCAATTTAAGCATTTTAAGCATTTAAGAAAATGTATTTCTCTTTATGTATAGTTAAGTTAAGATGGTGTATTTAGATGTTTTATTTCTTATAAATTTCTATAGTTTTAGTATAAAACGTATGTGTATTTTATGGGGACAAAGCAGTCTGTATTATTTTTGAACGAAAAGTATTACACTCACAAGATAAATGAACATGAGAAAATTGTAGGCAGTGCAATAAATGGTGCACGTAGATATGTGAAATAATGGTCATAATGAGCAGTCAGGCAATAGAAGTGATACATCTCCTATCCCATCCTCACATATATATCGCACGAGACATTTACTCTCCCATTTATTTTTCTTTAATTTTTATCCTTAAATTGTGGCTTCAATCTTATTAGTTCATTTTGGTTATCTATTGGATTATTAATTGTTGGTGTTAATTGATGCAAAACTTGAGATATAATTGCAAAGTTTTACGTTTTTCCGTATTTACCATGAGACTGACTGTTACTTTATTTTTGACACCTTAAAGTGCATATAAATTTTAGAAATATAATCAAACCAGAATGAGAGAGTAGAGTTACAAGTAACTTAAGTTTAAAAAATCCCTTTTTACATCAATAATAGTAGCATAGTAAACTTAATTCTCATAAGTTGATTTTAGAATCATATTACCATGCGGAGCAAGTGCTGACTAGGAAAGGCCTTAAGATTTGTGATATATTTACATTATATACTCTTACGCTAATCAATAATTTATGTTACAAAACTTAATTTCTTACTCCCTCCATCCCAAAATAAATGTCTAGTTTGACTTTTCAGAGTCAAACTGGTTCAACTTTGACCTAAATATTTTTTTTGTGTTATATGGGTATGTTTGGCAAAACTAGTTGTATGCTGTAAGCTGTAAACTGTAGGTTGTAAGCTGTAAGCTGTTAGATGATTAGTATTGGGTGTTAGGCCTGTTATGTATAGCCCATATTTATGCATAGCCCTAGCCCATATTGTATCTTATATATTCTCATGTACCGAATATTATTATTCATTGAATAAGATTGATTCACAAAAACCTACATGGTATCAGTTACCATCACCGATCCTAAACCCTAATCCACCTTCCGCACAAACACATCTAAACAGCAGGTTGTTTTTAATTCTTTTCTTGTTCGTTTGAAGTTTCTGTTTTCAGAATTATTATTTCACGTTTTGGTTTCACAGTTTCTCGACCAAGTGTGTTGTCGAGGGGTGTTTAAATTTGTCGACCAAAGTGTGTTGTCGACCAAAGTTCCTTTTTAAAACAAACCCAACTGTTCTACTATAACCCCTACATCATGACTGTGGATACTACTCCTCCCGCACCCACCCTCACTTTGTCGGATAAGCTTATGGCCATGAATCACCTAACCACCTTTGTGCCTATCAAACTCGATGTTGATGAGATGAACTACTCCGCTTGGGTGTACTATTTTTCTCAACTTTGTTATGGCTATGGAATATTGGATCATATTGTTGATCCACCCGCATCCTCATCTACCACACCTCCTCCACCTCCGACTAAGGATGCGGAATGGCTCAAGATTGATTTCATTATTAGGTCTTGGATATTTTCCACGCTTGCTTCAAATCTTCAAAAACGTTTGGTTGTACTTAATCCTAAAACTGCCAAAGAGGCGTGGGTCTTTCTTGAGACGATTTTCCAAGATAATAAGCGCCCAAGAGCTATGGCTTTGAAGGCGGAACTACGGAATTTGAAGCTTGGGGACTTAACGATTGATGCATACTTTCAGAAGATAGAGTCAATTGCTTCGGTGTTTTCTGGTCTTGGTTATCCTCTTAGCAATGATGATATTGTTACGTTTGCACTAGAAGGTTTGACAAACACGTATGATGTGATTTCTACAGTTATTGCTAGTCGGGAACCCTTTCCTGATCTCAAGACGGTTCGCTCTTTGTTAACCACACAAGAGATGCGTATGAAATCCAAGGTTCAGGATACGCTTGCAGATGCCACATCTGCTTCTCCTATGGTCTTGTTGGAGAATAACAATAATCCTCGGCGTTCGTCTAATCCATTGGAAAAAGTAAACAAACCTTGTTTTTTGTTTGCTAAGGGACATTGTCGTTTTGGTGAGGCGTGTCGGTATCTTCACAATGGGGTTCATGGCAAGTCTACTTTACTACCTCGCGGTTCTGGTTCCTCATCTATTGGGTCGAGTTCTTATTCTTCGGACTTGCAAACTTTGCAACACTTGTTGGCTAAATTGGGATTTACCTCTACCACGACTACTGCTACTCCTCCTAGTCCAGTTGCTTACCATACAATGACCCCCTCCTTGTACCCCTATTCTCAGGTGCCTCACTCACCTTGGGGGTCCAATACGTTTTCTATGCTTCCACCAGGGGTTCAAGTTATGACAGGTTCGCAGTCTCAGCAGGGGTTTACAGCACCGGTTCAGCAGCAGGGGTTTACAGCACCGGTTCAGCAGCAGGGGTTCTCAACACCGGTTCACAGCACCGGTTCACCGGTTCAGCAGGGGACTTCGACTGGTCACGGTTTTAATCCTGCTCAGCTTTTTGCAACAGGTTCACAGGGTTCGGGTCAGGCGACTCTTTTACCAAATGCTTTTGCTACTCCTACTCTTCAGGAACCGGCTGCTGGCAATTGGAATATGGATACAGGTGCGAGTTCTCACCTTAATGATTCTGTACATTGTCTTAGTGATATTCTTAATGAGTGCATTTACCCGTCTGTTGCGGTTGGTGATGGGCGTTTCATTCCCGTCACTAACTCTGGTCATAGTATTTTGTCTACACCTTTTCGTCCTCTCCGTTTAAATAATGTTTTAATCACTCCTCACATTGTCAAAAATCTAATTTCTGTACGTCAATTTGTTCGTGATAATTATTGCACTGTTGAATTTGATCCTTTTGGTTTTTCTGTAAAGGACTTCCTAACTCGACGGGTACTCCTCCGTTGTGATAGCACGGGTGATCTCTATCCTGTTACGAAGCCTTCTCCCATTCCTCAAGCTTATCTTACCAGTCAGTATACGTGGCATCAACGACTTGGACATCCAGGGAGTGAAGTGTTGCGGCGTCTTGTGTCTAGTGATTCTATTTCTTGTAATTAAGAGAAGCTTCCCGTTCTTTGCCATGCTTGTCAGCTTGGTAAACATGTGAAGCTTCCGTTTGTTAGCTCGTCTAGTTCTGTTACTTCTTGTTTTGACATTGTTCACTCGGATTTGTGGACATCCCCAATTCCGAGTCTTTCTGGTTTCAAGTATTATGTTTTGTTTCTGGATCATTATTCTCAGTATGTTTGGGTTTATCCATTAATGAATAAATCTGATGTTTTGTCTAAATTTCAATTGTTTCGTAGTTATGTTTGTACTCAGTTTAAGTGTGAAATTAAATCGTTTCAGTGTGATCATGGTGGTGAGTTTGATAATACTGCCTTTCATAAATTATTTTCTACCCATGGCATCCAATTTCGGTTTTCTTGCCCTCGCACCTCTCAACAAAATGGCAAATCTGAACGCATGATTCGTACCATAAATAATCTTATTCGCACTTTATTGTTTCAAGCACACCTACCACCCAACTATTGGACCGAGGCTCTTAATATGGCTGTTTATTTATTGAATATATTGCCTTCCCGTGCAATTAATAATGAAATACCCTTTACCCAACTTTTTGGTGCTACACCTGATTATAGTGTTCTTCGTGTCTTTGGATGCCTTTGTTACCCACATATAGATACCAACCATAAATTAGGACCCCGTGCTACACCTGCAATATTTGTGGGACACGCTGCCAATCATTTTGGCTATCGTTGCCTTGATCTTAACACCAATAAAATTATCATATCTCGTCATGTTACCTTTGATGAGACGGTTTTTCCGTTTCAATCCAACCAATCCAAGCCCACCCCCTCCTATGATTTTTTGGAAGATTCTTCCAATCTCATTTCCACTATTATCCAAACCACACCTATTGGTCCTAATTTAAACCCAACTATAACTCCACCTGTCACTATACCTGTATCCCCTGCACCACCAACACCTCCACCATCTCCACCAAACCATCCTGTTCCTGTTCCTACACCTCCACCATCTCCACCAAACAATCATGTTCCTGTTCCTACACCTCCACCTATTGTATCTACTCATCCCATGGTCACACGTTCTCGTGTCGGGACTACTCGTCCTAATCCTAAGTATGCTGGTCATGTGTCTACTGTTTCTCCTTCTCCTAGGTCATATAAGGATGCTTTTAATGATCCAAATTGGCGAAATGCTATATATGATGAGTATAATGCACTTTTTAAGAATAAAACTTGGAAACGTGTACCTCGACCTGAGGGTGTTAATGTTGTTAGTTGTATGTGGTTATTTCACCATAAGTATTTGGCTGATGGCACTCTTAGTCGGTACAAGGCACGTCTTGTTTCCAATGGTAGCACACAGATTGAGGGAGTTGATGTTGATGAGACTTTTAGTCCGGTTGTTAAGCCGGGTACCATTCGGACTGTTCTTAGCTTTGCTATTTCTCGACATTGGCCTGTTCACCAGCTTGATGTCAAGAATGCATTTTTACATGGAGATTTAGCCGAAACTGTTTATATGCATCAACCTCCCGGTTTTCGGGATCCAGAGCATCCGGATTATGTTTGTTTATTACAGAGGTCTCTTTATGGTCTTAAGCAGGCACCTAGAGCATGGTTTCAGCGGTTTACTACTTACATTACTACTGTTGGGTTTACTCCGAGTCGGTGTGATTCTTCTTTATTTATTTACCGACAGGGTGATGATACTGCTTTTCTGTTACTATATGTGGATGATATTGTGCTCACTGCTTCCTCTGATAGTTTATTACAGCGGATTATTGCTTCCTTGCATAAGGAGTTCTCTATGACTGATTTGGGTGCTCTTAACTATTTTTTGGGTGTGTCGGTTACGCGTGACTCTTCTGGGATGTTTTTGTCACAGCGTAAGTATGCAATGGAGATTTTGGAGCGTGCACATATGGTTGGTTGTAATCCTTCTCGGACTCCTGTTGACACCGAGTCTAAATTGGGTGATGATGGTGATCCGGTTTCTGATCCTAAGTTATATCGGAGTCTTGCAGGTTCTCTTCAGTATCTCACTTTCACTAGACCTGATATTACATTTGTTGTGCAGCAGGTTTGCCTATATATGCATGATCCTCGAGAGCCTCATTTCTCTACTCTCAAGCGGATTTTACGGTATGTTCAGGGAACTCTGGCCTATGGTTTACAGTTATTTTCTTCCACTACGGAGTCCTTGGTTTCTTATTCGGATGTTGATTGGGCTGGTTGCCCTACTACTTGTCGGTCTACATCCGGTTATTGTGTTTTTCTTGGCAACAACTTATTATCCTGGTCCTCTAAGCGTCAACCAACGCTTTCTCTTTCAAGTGCTGAAGCTGAGTATCGTGGTGTTGCCAATGTTGTTGCTGAGACGTGTTGGCTTCGGAATTTGCTTCGTGAACTTCATACTCCTTTATCCTCAGCTACTATTGTTTATTGTGATAATGTGAGTGCAGTGTACTTGTCCTCAAATCCTGTTCAGCATCAGTGGACAAAACACATTGAGATTGATATTCATTTTGTTCGTGAATTAGTTGCTACTGGTCAAGTTCGTGTTCTACATGTTCCTTCTAGGTTTCAGTATGCTGATATTTTTACCAAGGGGTTACCGTCTGCCCTGTTTGCTGAGTTTCGTGACAGCTTGAGTGTTCGGTCTCCTCCCGCTCAAACTGCGGGGGAGTGTTAGATGATTAGTATTGGGTGTTAGGCCTGTTATGTATAGCCCATATTTATGCATAGCCCTAGCCCATATTGTATCTTATATATTCTCATGTAACGAATATTATTATTCATTGAATAAGATTGATTCACAAAAACCTACAGGTTGTAAGCTGTAAGCTGCAAAGCTGTTAACATGAGCTACAAACTGTATCTTTTTTTTTAATAAAATTGTTTGGTAAGTTAGCTGTTAAATGTATTTATAAAATGTAAAATGACATAAAATGACATATCTATAATTGTAAACAAATGTTTGGAGGGTATATCAGTAACTTAAAGTTTTAACAGCTCCAAGATGTTTAAAAAGCTTCATGAATCAGTTTTTCATTTATGAGCTATTTGTTTGAAATAAAAGCTTGAAGTTAATGTATCCAAACAGAGCTACTTAGTTTAGATGAGATTATTTTGTAACAAAAAGCTAATAGCTCCCCCAAAAAGTCCCTACCAAACAGGCCCATAATACTAGATGAAAAATTATACCAATGGAAAATACACTTAAAACCCAATCCATTCATATATTGTGCATCAAGTATTATATAACACTCGCAAAAATAGATAGGGTCAAATTTGAACCAATTTGACTCTGAAAAGTCAAACTGGACATTTATTTTGAGACGAAGGTAGTAATAAACTATGATTTGGCACTCCTAAATTTCATGAATTACCCTTGGTCCTTGGTAGAAACATTGTCCAAGCTCCTTCAGTGCTGTTCGTGTATGTGTCCGGATGACTCGTGCCGGACGATATACGCCGGACGAACCTCATTCACACCATCCGGTCCGGACCACATGTATACATATAATAATAATAAAGTGCCTTGAGAAAGACCAAGACATGTATAGTGACACAAGCCGAAAAGGCACCGCCGTTCCAGGTTTCACGGGATATGCTCTTCAAGTACATGCACAGTGGCCTATAGGCCACTGTGCATAGACCGGCTCCTTGTTTCCCTATAGTGTTAGGTACAGTAGAAGCACATAGTGTCAGGTACAGTAGAAGTACAGTAATTGGGATACTATAAATACCCCAACACATTCAATACGCAGGCATTAATTCTTCTCCCTCTCATTTATTTACTTACATTTATAACCCACATTTATTACTCCACCCGGACGAACACTTATCCTCACACCGGAGCTTGGTCTTGGGATAAAACCCAAGGCGAGGCTAACGTGTGTTATCTTTGTTTCAGGTTCACATAGTCCGAGAAGCGGACCTAACGAACCAGGGGTAAGATTTTACCTCAACAAACTGACGCCATCCGTGGGACCCAAGTTCAATCTACCAAAAGCTTAGAATGAGTGGTCCCAACCCAAGCACCCCCATCAGACGCTCGGGGGAAGGCGAAGGATCCGGAGGGAGGTCCTAGTCCCTCAGACACTCGAGCCATCATGGAGGGTCACATATCGGCTCTCAAGGAGTTGCTAAAACAACAAGGCAATCGCAACCTGATAAAACCTATGCTGTTAAACTTCGAAGACGAACTGACGGATACAGAAGAAGAAGATGTCGAAAGAAAGACGAACGACAAGGGGAAGACCGTGGCGGATGACGACTTGAGCAAGCCATTTATGAGGTGATAAAGTGTCCGTTCACAAGAAGGATTATAGAGTTCTCAGCCCCTAAGCATAAAATATCGACGAAACTCAAACTGTATGATGGGACGACCGACCCAGATGACCACATTAACCGTTTTACAGGAGCGGGGAACCAAGAAGAATGGCCAATGCCCGTATGGTGCCGGATGTTCCAACAGATTTTGGACGGGAAGGCCAGAGGGTGGTTCGACATGCTACCAACCGGAAGTATTGACAATTGGGACGAGCTTCAAAAGAAATTCCTTAACAGATTTAGTATACTAAGGGCGTGTGTCAAATATCTCACTGAGATCAAAAAAATTCATAGGAAGGCCAATGAGAGCCTCCCAGACTTCAAAGAACGATGGGTAAGCGAGGCGAACTATTTTCCGGACGCTCCGGAGATAATGCAGATCTCCTCTTTCATGAATGGCCATCACTGCCCGGAGCTGGCAAAGAAGTTCTCGGACAACATTCCTAAAACGGTCGATGAAATGTTGCAAAGGTTCGAGGACTTTATTCGTTCGGAAGAAGCTTTCCGGAGTACCGAACTGCCAAAGGGGGAATACGCTCGGAAGGACGTGGGAGGATCACAACCTATGAAGCATGACCGGTATCACAAAAATTTTGACGACAGGAGACGGTGGGGGCAGAAATCCCCGTACCGCCAAAAGGACCATCACGCCCCATATGTGGCCCCAAGGCAAGAACCCA
Source organism: Artemisia tridentata subsp. tridentata (assembly GCA_021014915.2). Classification (NCBI taxonomy): domain Eukaryota; kingdom Viridiplantae; phylum Streptophyta; class Magnoliopsida; order Asterales; family Asteraceae; genus Artemisia; species Artemisia tridentata. Next base: position 84,736,633 of record CP139504.1, read on the forward strand.
ACCGGAACATTAGGTATGGAGTCAAGGACGATAGAAACAGACCAACGCTAGAATCGCTGAGGAGCACACCGAAGGAAATATTGGCTACTGAACACCACCTTCGGCTACCCCAACCACCTCCGTTGCCCGGCACGCCACGGAAGGAAAACTTGGATCGATATTGTGACTATCACGGTGAAAAGGCATTACACCAACGATTGCTATCAGTTGAAGAAGCAATTAGAACTAGTCTTAGAGTCCAGCAAGTTGAACCATCTGGTCAAAGATGTGCAACAAAGGGGTAAGGCTCAGCAAAAAAAAGATGGTCCGCAAAAGGGGAAGATAATCAACATGGTCAATTGCTAAGGGGAAGACCGAAAAAGAAAAAAGATGACCACCACCGAAGGCTGGATGAACGTACCCATAACCTTTCCTCCAATATCGACGGACAACCTATCCGAGGAGGCCATAGTGGTGGAGGCCGAAGTCGCTGGATATCTAGTGAAAAGAGTCCATGTGGAAGAAGGCGCCTCGTGCGAAATCATGTACAAACATTGCTTTGATAACTTGCATCCATCTATCAGGGCAAAGATAGTGGAGACGGCAACGACCTTGGCGGGTTTCTCAGGGAAACAGGTAAAACCGTTAGGAAAGATAGAGCTCGACGTATGTTTTGGGAATGACGGTTTGTGCAGCCGGACAACCATGAAGTTAATTGTGGTATCTGCGTCCTCTCCCTACAACATAATAATCGGACGGACGGGATTAAAAAAGCTGCAGGCTATCCCTTCAACCATTAATTCAATGATGAAGTTCCCCACTCCCAGGAGAATAGCTACGTTAGTCACACAAACAGCCTCGGTGTATGAATGTCGGGGATTAGACAAGAGAAGAATGGTGGAGGATGAGGAGAAAAAGGAAGAGCAAAAAGAATTTAGCCTGACCGAAGAAGTCCTTGTAAATCTGGCCCACCCGGATCAGCTCGTAACTATAGGACGAAATCTGTCTCCATCCGGATCAGAAATTCTAAAGGCTCTCCTCAAGAGGAACCTGGATATCTTTGCATGGGAGCCGACCGACATGACGAGCGTTGTAAAACCCGAAAATCTAAAACATGCAAAAATTACCAAAATGCCCCTGAAACTTTAAAATTTAATTAAAGCTTAATTAAAGTTCCGAATTAATCCCGAATCTCTGGAAACGAACTACAAATCAAGCAAGATAATTTTGAGGCAAGCTCTAATTATTTTTACAAAGTACAAAAGTGTATTAATTCACTTAAATACCACTTGGGCCGAATTATATAAATAAATATACAATCTTTATTAAATTAAAAACCTTTTAAATCACAAAGTAATTAAGGAAAATAAATAAAATTTGGTAAATTGATTTGGGCCATAATGAGGGCCGGTTCTTAGCCAATTCCCCCTCCTCCTAACTCGGTCAATCCCATTTATATCACCCCATAAATTATTTTCTTCCATTAAACCCTAACAAAACATCTAGCCGCCACCCATAAAAATTCCACACACCACATCCGAATTTTCTGAAGCAAAGAGGCAATTTTCTGGAGTTCTTCATAGTGCCAAGAAGGTGGGAAAAATAGCCACAAGGTCCTGGAGTCGATCGTTTGGTCGTGGTGAATTAATTGGGTCGAAAATATTGAAACCGAGCCAAATAAATCCATAGCGCGTAATCCTTTGATCTATAATTTTTCTGGTAATTTTATAGCCTTCTCCTAATCATATATAGCATGTAAAAATTATTGAAATCGAACCATGCATCATGTATTGATCGAATGAAAAATAACAAGCATTAAACCCTAATTTTGAATAATCGAATCTTATAAATCCATGCGATTTTTCTGAGGTGTTTACTTATTTTTCCTGGGTTCTATATGCTTCGTATAACATGAGAAAAATTGTCATTCGAATTGTTTGAGTCGAATTCGTGATTTATGGAATTATTGTTATAATCGGATTTTAGAATAAAATGGAGAAATTGTGGAAAAATTGTTAAACCGATCGACCTAGGGTTTATAGTGGATGAAATCTGGAAATAAAGGTGACCTAATGATGATAAAATTATTGTATAATGATTGGGATTACTAGGGTTTGATTTTGATAATGTTTTGTAATTACCAATTGGTAAATAATTAGTTTAGGGTGTGTTTTGTAACTTTTAAAACTCAAGGGCTATTTTTATAACTTTATTTGGACTGTTCATAATTCGTATAAAATATAACTTGAGGGTGTCATGTGTAATTTTTGTACTTAAAAGGATTAAAATGTTTAATTACATAAATTATAAGTCGATTTGAAAATAAATAAAAATGAGGGACTAAATATGTAATTTCTGGAAAGTTAGGGTTGAATTGAGTAATAAATTATATTCAGGGGGTTATGTGTAATTTTGGTAATTTAATGGCTTGATATGTAATTATTAATAATTAAGGAATTGAAAATGTAAATTAAAGGGTAAATATGTAAATTAATTAATTTGAGGGACCTATTGTGTAAATTATGGAAACTTGAAGGAGCATTCGTATAAATTTATAAATTAAGTACTAATGGTGTAAATTTGATAAACTAAGGGTTTAATGTGAAATTATGGATATTATAAGGTTTAAAGTGTAACTTATATAATAAAAGGGGTGCAACTTGTAAATTATGAAACCTGAGGACTAAATATGAAATTCTGGAAAACTTTATGGTTCGATCAGTATAATGATGATATTTCTATTTTAAACCTTGAACTTGGTAAATTTACATTTATAACCCTGAACTATGAAGGCTTGTCATAATTAACCCTGAATTTGTGTAACTTGTTAAAATGAATGTTACTTCCATAATAAGCTAATTAAAGACTTGACTTGAATTATATCACTTGAATCTTGCTAAATGTGGTAACTTACTAATTATGGAAACCTGCTAAAAATAGAAAGTTACTAAAAATAGAAGTTACTTATAATGGGAAGATAACTGAACCCCTTTCGTATTTCTGTCTTCTACTCCTTTAGGTTCAAGGAGGGAGTGATCTTGATCCCTGTCAGCTACTCTTGTGTTTGTGCTTGCTATTTGAATAAGGTACAGATATTCTGCTCTTCTTGTAAAGAGCCTTCGTCTCATTTCTGATTTCTGATTCATTGTTATGTTTCCCCTTGTATTGTGAACCATATTTTGGACCTTTGCTTTAACCTCTGTCTTGAACCTTGCCATAAACCTGAACTTGAAACTTGATATGAACCTTTTGACTTGAGCCTGTACTTGAACTCTTGCCTTGAACCTTTGACTTGAACCCTGCTATGTTTTCTTCCGATACTTGACATGACTTGTTCACCCCTGATAACCTGGATAATTAAGACCTTGGGTACTTGAAGGTTCATAGGATTTTATAACTATTTTTTTTAATTGTATATGAAGAGGTTTTGAACATTTCCTTAAAAGACTTTTATTATGAAACTGTTCTAGCGATCATTTTATTAAAACCATGTAAAAAGGATTCCTTGAATAAACTATTATGAACCTTCTAGTATTTGACCTTCCTGATATTGATCTCCTGATAATGAACCCCTGCATTTATCTCCTGTCTTGAATCCTGATATGAACCCTGATATGATACCTGACATTTAATACCTGAGACTTGACACCCGAGACTTGATACTTGACCTTGACCCACAGTTTGAGACTACGAGCCAAAATTTGTTCCCTAGCCATGAAGGTAACATGGCCGTGTCTGTGATGCACCACTGGCATGACTAGTGTGTAGCCCTAGTGATTTGGTTACACCGTCCCCATCCTGATTTTGATATGTGCACACTCCTGTTATTATGGCCAATATGATTTGTTTTGGGGGGCGAATGGATGCATCCTAGACCTGTCCTGTTTCTGATATCTGATATGTGGTGACTGATGATGGGTGCAATCCACGTCTTTCACAACCCTGGGAGCTTGCAACTCCAACCCCTGGAGGTATCCCCTCACCCTGTTTCCTGGTATGCTGAGGTCACCCCTCCATACACCCTGATATATGTGATTTGATTTGATATGTTTGGGCTCGTAGAGGATTTCTGTTTCTCTGAAACCTTGTAACCTTATGACCTGACACTTGACCTGACATTGGACCTGACTTGATTTGACTTGGGATTTTGGTGGGTTCTGGATTTTCATTTACATTTACCATTGTAACCATTCTTAGTTCCTGGTATGTCTGCATAACTCTTTTGTATTCCTTTTCCTGACTCTTGTTACTCCTGGTATTATTTCTTTTACTTTGCTATTCCGTTACTACTGCTTTGTTTCCGTTATATCTGTTCACTGAGCTCTCGTAGCTCAGCCGCATTTTCTTTTCCTGCGGCAGGTATTTAAGCTAGGAAGCTGGGTTTTGCTTTGGGATGAGAGCAACTTGTGTGAAGTTTAGACCTTGTCATTCTAGTGTGACCCTTTGGATATTATTTCTGTTATGCCATTGTTTGGGCATTTTGGATTCTGTTTTGTACTTCGTTACTTCTGTCTTGCACTTGATATAAGTCGTGTTGACTTATTTTCCTTTGGATTCTAATGTTAAGGCTTCCGCTATTTTATTTCTTGAATGCTTGTATCTGATATGAAACCATGTATTTGTGACATCTTTGCCCTTGTCGGGTTGGGGTGTTACAGGCGTTCCCCGACGAATCATAGAACACACGTTGAATGCCAATCCGTCTATCACCCCTGTCAGTCAAAAAAGAAGAACCCTTTCGACTGAAAAAAGTCAAGCAGTGGCGAAGAAAGTGGCCGAATGGTTAAAGGCGGGCATAGTATGGCCGGTCAAATATCCCACCTGGATATCAAACCCAGTATTAGTAAAGAAAGGGGACGGAAGCTGGAGGATGTGTATCGATTTCAAGAACATTAACTCTGCATGCCCGAAAGATTATTACCTTCTCCGATTGACTTGAAGATAGAGTCGATAGTAAGCTCCAAATATAAGTGCTTCTTGGACGCCTACAAGGGGTATCACCAGGTGCAAATGGCTGAAGAGGACGATCTACACAGACTAAGGAACTTACTGCTACACTAAGATGTCGTTCGGTCTAAAGAACGCGGGGGCCACATACCAACGATTGGTAGATTCGGCCTTCCAATCACAGATCGGTCGGAATCTGGAAGCATACGTTGACGACATGGTGATCAAAAGTTCGACAGAAAAAACGTTGTTGGCCGATGTGGCAGAAACCTTTGACAACCTTAGGAGAATAAACATGAAGCTTAACCCAAAGAAATGTTCATTCGGTGTTGAGGAAAGAAAGTTCTTGGGATACATGGTAACATCTGAGGGTATACGGGCGAATCCAGCAAAAACAAAGGCTATCACAGATATGTTGTCCCCTCGGACATGGAGGGAAATGCAAAGTTTATCGGGGAAATTGGCCGCTCTAAACCGGTTCCTCGCCCGGTCAGCCGAGAGATCCCTTCCATTCTTTGAAACTTTGAAGAATATCACAAAAGCTAACAAGGATGAGTACCGATGGACGGAGCAAGCCGAAGAAGCTTTTCAAGAACTCAATAAAGTCATCGTCAACCTCCCTTCTCTAGCCTCTCCTATGCCGAAGGAGACGCTATGTGTCTATTTGGCAGCAACAAAGGAGACGGTTAGCGCGGTATTGATGGTCGAACGAAAGGGAAAACAATTTTCGGTGCATTACGTTAGCCGGAATTTACATGAGGCAGAATGCAATTATTCTCCCTTGGAAAAACTAGCTTTGTCACTACTTCACACGTTGAGAAGATTGAGGAGATATTTTGAGGCACACCCAATCAAGGTCATCACCGATCAACCGATCAAACAGATACTAAATAAAGCAGAATCCTATGGAAAGTTGGCGAAGTATTCGATTGAACTGGGAACCTACGACATAGTGTACGAACCCAGAAATGCCATCAAAGTCCAGGTATTGGCCGATTTCATAAATGAAATCCCGATGGGCAGCAATAGAAAGATGGTCGAGCAGGTGATGGCCGAACCAAAAAATCCGGATGAGGAGAACGAATGGACGCTTTATACAGACGGAGCATCAGGAAAAAGTGGGTCCGGAGCAGGTCTGGTCCTGATCAGTCTGACGAAAACCGAGTATACGTATGCTCTCAGGCTAGACTTTAAAAGCACAAACAATCAGGAGGAGTATGAGGCACTACTGGCCGGGCTGAGAATGGCCAGGGAAATGAAGGTGTCCACCCTCTCCGTAAAGGTCGATTCCCAGTTGGTTGCCCATCAGATCAATGGTGAGTTTGTGGCGGGCAGCGAGAATATGATCAAATACTTGGCCGAAGCAAAAAATAACATAAGCCACTTTCAAAAGTTCTGAATAGCAAACATTTCCCGCAACCAAAATCAGAAGGCAGACATCCTCAGCAAGTTGGCTTCAGTTGCATTCAACCATCTCACAAAGGAAATTCTGGTAGAAGTATTAAGCAAACCGTCGGTGGAAATAACGGAGGTCAATGCAATAGTGGAAGAAGAAGCGGACAATTGGATGACTCCGATTGTAAAGTGTCTTAAGGAAGGGATATGGCCGGACGACAAGAATGAAGCTAGAGCCCTCTGCATGAAAATCAGTCAATACACCATGGAAGGGGACGTACTCTTCAAAAAGTCTTATCTGATGCCTATGCTACGATGTGTCGGCCCTCTACAAGCCAACTATGTCGTTCGGGAGTTACACATGGGGCGTGCAGGATGCACGCTGGCCCACGCTCGGTGGTAGCAAAAGCAATCCGGCAGGGATAATATTGGCCAACCATGCACCGAGATGCAAGGGAGGAAATACAAAAGTGTGACTCATGCCAGATACACGCTCCAGTGCCTAAGTAGCCCAAAAGTCTCATGACATCCATCATGGCACCATGGTCGTTCTATCAATGGGGGATGGACGTTCTCAACCCTCTCCCGGCAGCACCAAGGAAAGTTCAATATGTCATAGTAGCAATCGATTACTTCACAAAATGGATCGAAGCAAAATCTTTGGCTAAAACCACAGGGAAAGAAGTCATCAAGTTTGTATGGAACAATATAGTGTGTCGATTCGGTCTGTCGGTTGTCATCATCACGTATAACGGGACGAACTTTGTTAAGGATTCGTTCAAAATTTGGTGTGAAAAGTTGAAGATATGACAGATAAACACAGCGGTGGCATACGCACAGGCTAATGGGCTAGTGGAAAGGGCAAACAAAAGTTTGATGAATGGCATAAAAACGCGCCTAGGGTGAGAAAGGGCCGGCTGGGTGGACGAACTCCCCAATGTTCTGTGGGCTCACCGAACTTCTCTAAAGACGAGCAATGGGGAAACGCCGTTCAGCCTAACGTATGGGAGCGAGGCAGTGATCCCAGCAGAAATCGGGATGCCGGCGCATAGGACCATGATGGTTTAAGAGGGAATAAACGAGGAAGAAATGCGTCTAAACTTAGACCTATTGCAAGAAAGGCGGGAAGCAGTGGCCATAAGGGAGGCCAGGTACAAGTCTAAGGTCGAACAGTATTACAATAGGAGAGTCCGGACGGTGTCTTTCAAAGTTGGAGAGTTTGTGTACCGCAAGAACGAAGCCAGCAGAGTGGAGAATTTGGGGAAGCTGCGACCCACTTGGGAAGGTCCATACCGGGTGATCGAGGCTTTTCAGAACGGCTCCTACAAACTAATGACGATGGAAGACAGAGAAGTGCCACGCACTTGGAATGCAATGAATTTAAGGAGATGATATATGTAACAATTGTAATCTCAACCAAGTGTAACCAAAAAGTATGAAATGAAATATGGGCTACATCCCAAGTTGGGATGATAGCAATTTTCTGACAAATTCGTGTAGACATAAGTTATTAAGTGACTCCGACGGACGGTTAGCTACCTCCGATCAAATGCGTAGTCAATGTCTTACTTATAACCTAGGTGCTATTCATCGAACGGTAAGATTCCCCAAACGTGGTATTCACATGGGAAGAACCGAGGTGCTATTCACCGAACGGTTAGATTCCCCAAACGTGCTATTCACATGGGAAGAACCGAGGTGCTATTCACCGAACGGTTAGATTCTCCGAACGTGCTATTCACATGGGAGGAACCGAGGTGCTATTCACCGAACGGTTAGATTCCCCAAACGTGTTATTCACGTGGGAAGAACCTAGGTGCTATTCACCGAACGACTAAATTCCACGGCACACTGCATGCAAGACTAAAGTCCGAATAATATTATACTCATCACACAAAAACACATATATGGCACAGCAATAATCAAAGAATTTGTCAAGATAAAATGTTAGTCCGCCAAACGACGGACGAATAGTTATTTCCATGTAAGCAATAGAGACAATATTGTTTGTTTCAACAAGCTTCATACAAAGCAAAACCATCACTTAACAAAGAGAGTAACTAAGCTATTACAAAAATCAAGGCTGCGCAGATCCGGAGCATCCTTGGCCGGGAGTGGGAGGAGTCTCGTCCGGTAACAAATTTTGCAACTCCTCTGGAGTCCTAAGGTAAGTATTAGCAACTTTGTCCACATAGGGGTACCTCTTGACGAACAACTCATCATAGGTCGAATTGAGCTTATCATAGGCCTCCAGATCAAACCCGGATTAGGCATCCAGAATGGCTTTCACATCTTCAGGGGAGCGGCCCTCTTGTACCCCTTTGAGCCATCCGGAAGCAATGGCCATATTGAAAGGAACAGTCAAACTCTTCTTATATTCGTCACTTTGAAGAAGCCGGCAGACAAAGGTAGGAAAGTAATCCCGGATCAAACGCTGTTTGGCGACCACTCCCTGACCGTACTGAACAGCGAAATCTTCTCTCTCTCTCTCCCTAACCGCTTATTGTCTGCCTCTGATGCAGCAAGTTTAGCTTCCAGCTCCCTGATCTTGTTAGCCTGTTCGGCCCCAACAACAACTATGTCAAGTTTTTCTTTTTCAACCCGGACAACTTTGGCAACCTCAGCATCTCTCTCAGCCTGGGCCCCCAGCAACTCTTTCTTGCACTCCTTATACCGGAGCTCAACATCCTTGCAAGACTCATGAGTGTGGGAAAGGTCAGCAAACCGTTCGGAAAGCTCCTCAAACCGCAGAAACACATTTGTTTGGGTCTGCATGCACATTCCCAATGAGCGCCAACACCACTTATGTAACATCCCGCCTACTCAGACCACAATATTGTCCGCTTTGCCCGCAGGCTCACGGCTTTGCTTTTGTGGCCTCATTTGAAGACTTCCCGGCAGGTCACCCAAGCCAGTACTACTCTCACATGAGCACGCTTAACTGCCAGTTCCTAAGAACCCCACTCGCAGTAGACCACAAAACGCGTTGTGTCATTGTAAGGCGAATGTAATCTTATGAACCCAGCATCTCTCCATGCCACAGCCGATGTAGGATTTGCCTAGGGTGTTACAATCACCCCCCCTTAGGGACTCATCGTCCTCGATGAGGTTTGCCCTACCATCCCGAACGGCTCAGGAGTGGCTCTGATACCACTTGTAACATCCCGCCTACTCAGACCACAATATTGTCCGCTTTGCCCGCAGGCTCACGGCTTTGCTTTTGTGGCCTCATTTGAAGACTTCCCGGCAGGTCACCCAAGCCAGTACTACTCTCACATGAGCACGCTTAACTGCCAGTTCCTAAGAACCCCACTCGCAGTAGACCACAAAACGCGTTGTGTCATTGTAAGGCGAATGTAATCTTACGAACCCAGCATCTCTCCAGGCCACAGCCGATGTAGGATTTGCCTAGGGTGTTACAACACCACTTAAGAGCTCCTTGATTGGACATCCCATCATTATAAAATTCGTAGTCCGCAAGAGTAAACAAGTTCTTAAGCATATCCCAGCAGTTGGCCGCATTGTTCACCCTCGAGCCCTCAGTCAACCCCCATTGGGGAGTAAAGGGCCGATCACCGAAACGATTGTCAGAAGTACCTGGGGAGCAACAGACAACACGCAAATAAGGAAAAAAGATTAAAAAAAAGGAATGGGAGCCGAATAGAGAAAGCACCAGGTCACTCACCCTCTCCTTCACCCATATGGCCGGATGAGAAGGCAAGAGGCCGTTCCTCAGCTCCGGAAGCATGAGCTAAAAAATAGCAAAAATGTTAGAACAGAAGCGATTACTTGTACGAATAAGGGAAAACAAATCGTTCAGAACAAAACCTGAATGGATGAATGATGGACTCGGTGGCTGAACAGATAGAGCAGTATTCCCTTCCTCGTTACCGGCGGGGTCCACAGACGGAGATTGGTGGCCAGATGGGGGCGACTCAAATTCATCACTCTAATGGCGAAGGGAAACCAGCCGTTCAGCATTTGTCTCTTCTTCATGGTGAGAAGAGTCAGTCATAACATGTGTGGAAAACTAGAAGGGGGGGGGGGGGTTGAATAGTTTTACCGTTTAAAATTAATTTAAACCGTTTTGTTAGTTATGTGAATTCAATTAGACTTATGCACATAAAGATAATCAAACAATATATCTGAAAAGAAAAGAGAGGAATGATCAAACCACATAACACGGATGATTATAGTGGTTCGGTTACAAGGACTCTTTTCCTTGTCCTACTCCACTTCCCCGAGCCTTTAACTCGAGAGTTATCCTTCACTAAGAAACAAACTCTCTTCTAGGTGGAGAAAACCTTTACACGTTGCTTACTTCCTTTTCCGGTACTAAGCTAAACACCGAGTTCTACTTCAGGGCAGAACCAACACAACGTCACCTATTTAATTACCGAAACTAAGCTAGATGTCGAGTTCTTTCACAAGGGTACAACCACTCCCTACACTCTTTGTGTTTTGAGGACTAAAACACTAACCACACTTACTGAGATAAATGATACAAATGATGATGTGTGAATTACACAAAGATCACACAGTAACTATACTAAAGGTTTACACGTCTGTGTTGAACCTTGATGCTTAATCTTCTTTGCTACAAAAGAAAGATCAAATGATATGAATGAATGATGTTAGTAATATGAATGAGTATGTACTTAAGCTATATGAGTGATGAGAAGGCCAAGTGATCAGCTTGCTATTTATAGGCAAGCTGATAAACACTCGGCGGATCCGGCGGATCCCTTAAAAGGGATCCGTCCTTTATGTCGAAGGGATCCGTGGGTATGCCAGAGGTAAGACAGCTAAGAGATTTTCCAAATCTCTCCAATCTTTCCATATCTTTGTGTTGTCATATCAAGATCTTCCAATGTCAACTATCTTACTTGAAGATCTATCCAAGATATTACAAGATCTTACCAAGATTACATGTATGATGCATGCCATGATGTCATTGTATCATTTTAGAAATAAAGTTTCCTTTTAAGGAAATAAACATGTAGATGTATGAAATGTATTTCCAAGTAAACTTGTAAAATGTGTTCTAAAGAGACTTTAGCTAGTATTTATAATTTGCTTAAAGATATACTTTGTAATTGTCATTAACAAAACTAAGTAAAGATCGTAAAATATAAATAACGTTTTTAGGACGATATTTGTATTAACAATCTCCCCCTTTTTGTTGATGACAAAACATAAAGTATATTTTTGAGCAAAAGAATAAGTATAGCATGAGTTCTTTAAAATATATATTAAGTTTGTTTTATTTGAGTTTAAAAACTATTTTTATGGAAAAAGTGTATGTACTGTGATGATTCACAGTTATGCAAACTTAATCCTTTCTCCCCCTTTTTGTCGAAACAAAAAGAAGAGTTGCGTAGCGGAATGTGATTTTGAGAACTTTAAGAGCTCCCCCTTGTTTGATACTCCCCCTAAATGGAGTAACAAGGTAATGATGCATGATCCTACAAAACAAATGGTTAGAATATGATATGCTCCCCCTCGATGTATATTCCCCATTATAAGAGTCCCAACGTATACATTTGAAGAGTATGAGATGCTACAAAAAAAATGTTAGTGGTGAATAGCTTCAATGGAGAAGCATAATGCATATGAAATCGTCATCTAAATAGGACTTTCAATCTAGTTGACTTTTAAAAGTCAAAATGAAGTGTCTGATCAAAATTTTGTACCTAAAGTACATGATCAAACTATAATGTAGATTCCAAATAACTATAATGTTAGTCACCTAAATAATGATAATATGCTGTATGTTGATCACTCATAAGCATAAAAACATCACATTCATTAATTGAAAATTATGTGACAAAAGTCACAAGCATGATATGATGTTACATTACAAAATAAATCCTAAATGAAGACAACTACTAGAACATCATCCTAGAAAGTTCCTAACAACGCTTTTATTGAGGCGGATGAGAGATTGCATTGAGACGCTCGAGTACATGGTTCAAGATGAACCTCATCTCATTTTGAAGCTCATGGACCAAAATGTTGGTCCTTTGGGCCAAGTGAGTCGTTCTCTCACAATGTGCGCAATCATGACTTGAAAAACCGGGAGGAAGACTAGCCTCCAAGTTTTGTGGTGGTGGTTGGTTGTTGTTGTTGTTGTTGGATGGTTGTTGTTGTTGTTCATTAGTTGGTGGTGGTGTTTGGAGGGAGTTCATGAGGATGTTTTGGAGGTCCATGGCTTCATTGAGGCGGTGATCTACTATACCCGAGAGAGTGTAGAGACGGTTAAGCTCTTCACTAATCTCCTCTTGGGTTTGAGGCAAATTGATCCACATTGCCTCGTCTATGGCAATGAGAGTTGATGTGGGTGATAAAGGTGGTATTTGAGGTTGAGATGATGGTGCATCATGATATAAAGGGCCATGGATATCTGGAAAAATCAGATGAAAAAGCATAGGTTGTTGACTTTCAAAGGTCATGGGTGGAGGATTGGTTGATCTTGGTGGGAGATCCTCCAAGTCATCAAGGTATGGATGTGGTGATGTAGGTGGAGTCCTAAATAGCTCCATAGGTTGCAACTTGGGTGATTTTGGGGGTGATGGAGATTTGACAGTCTGTGATGGAGCGGGTGGTGGTGTGGTTGCTATGGGTGTGATTGTTGGAGGAGGAGTTTGTATGACCATATTGGATGGTGTTGGTGTTGATAGCGTGAGGAAATTTTCACTAGAAATGGGTGATGATATATTGAGAGGAGAATTTTCCTCAGATGATGAGTTTGCTAAGTTGACAAAGCAACATGGTTTAACACTAATGCGGGCTGTTCTTCTTGGAGGTCTATAGGTGGAAGAGTTGTTTGACATGGTCATGGTGAAGTATGATAGCTAAGATGTACAGGAGAGGAAATGGTTGTTGTGTGAGTTTAGTGATGATCCTAAAGCACTAATTTATAGGCAGAAGGTTTGTGAGTCTGTGTGTTTGGATTTGATGTGAATCCAATAGAGAATGTTGGTTTCTAATGATTTGGAACAAAAATTTGTGCATATCACATCACATAAGTCAATCCATAGAACTTATGTTGAGTAATATGATGAAGATATGCAGTAAATGCAAAGGGAAAGTGGAAAATCCTGTGATGTGATGTACCCACGGATTTGAAGGATCCCTAGAAAGGGTTCCTTGCTTGTAACAGAAAGGTAACTTACTCCTAAAATTTGAAAATTCAAATTTTGGTGGGAAATTTTGTTCTTAAGTTTCTAAGAGTTTCTAAATTATTCTAAGATGTATAATGATCAGTGAACCTATTCTAAAGAACACTAGAAACTAAAATGTGAGAATCGAGATGAGTCGAAAAGTTTTAAGAGATTGACTGTTATACCTGCGGATCCAAACGATAACACGTGCGGATCCAATTTATGGGATTCGCAGAATCCGCAAGATGAAGGTTGGCGGAACCAACGATAACACATGGCGGATCCAAAATGAGGGATCCGCTAGATCCGTACTACAAATATTTGATCACCTACAAACATTGAAATATAACTTTTATTCATTGAAAATTTGTTTGTGACAAACGTCTCAAACTTGAAGTTACATTAGAAAATCCCTAAAGATTGAAGAAATCATAGAATAATTCTATGAAGTACACTGAGATGATACTTAAGAAAAGCTAACAGCTTCTATGAAGTGGAATTTGTTGGTGTTGATGGAGATATGATAGATGCTAGCCACATGGTTTCTAAATCCTTGGTGTCACAAAGGTTAGTGTCAGGTTCTTCATTTTCTTGAGTGTTTGTTTGATTTAGCCACATTGAATCATCAATGCGTTGAAGTGTGGTAAAAAAATCATGTGGTTGAAGATTGGATGAATTTAGTGGTGATGATGATTTTCTTTCTTCAGATTGTAAAGGTGATGGTGAAGAAGCTATTGGTGTAGTTATGGGTGACGGTGTACTATATGTGGGTAATGATGTTGTACCTAGTGGAATTATGATTGGTGATGGTGAGTTTGGAGATGAAGGCATGTAACACCCCAACCCGACAAGGGTAGAAGTGTCACGCAAATGGTGACATATCAAAGGCAAGCATAACATACGACTTAAATAATACAATAGAAATTCAAAGGTTACAAATGATATACTGAAGCTACAAGGTTACAAATAAGAAACAAAACTAAATACTATGTCTGTCAACGCAAATCCTTCTAAAAACTTCTACTTCCGAAAAAACTATCAAAGTCTTCTAAGTCCAAAGGTCTCTTCACTCATTCCCAGCTTCCAACTAAAACCTGCCGCACACGGAAAGAAAACGTGCGGCTGAGCTTAAAAAGCCCAGTGAACAGATATATATAATAAACGGAAACGAACAAATGAAGCATAATGCAAGAGATAATAAATAAGGTACAAGAGTAAAGGTTAGGACAGTCATCCACCACGAGCCCAAACAAATCAAATCATATCATATCGTAACCAAAATCTTCAAATCATATAGAGGGGGGACCTCTCAGATAATCAGATAATATGAGGGGTGTCCTCATTCTTCAAATGGAGTAGCTAGCTCCCAGGGGTGTGAAAGACGTGGATTGCACCCATCATCAGTCACCAAATCAAATCAAATCAAAATGTCCACGAACACGGACTCGAACCTAGGATGCATCCATTCGCCCCCGAACAAATCATATTGGCCATATCAAATCATATCATAGTGAGCTCATATCAAATCAAAATGGGGACGGTGTAACCAAATCACTAGGGCTACACGCTAGTCATGCCATTGGTGCATCAATGACACGGCCATGTTACCTTCATGGCTAGGAAACGAACTTGGCTCGGGTATCAAACTGGGGTCAAAGGTCAATATCAAAGCAAAGGTTCACATGGTCATGGTCCAAATATCAAAGTTCATATCAGAAGGTTCATATCAAAGTTCATATCAGAAGGTTCATATCAAAGGGTTCATATGCCAAAGGTTCAAATCCCAAGGTTCATAGCAAAGGTCAAAGTCAAATCATAATAAGGGTTCAAGAGACCGAAGGCACCTTATTAAAAAGGGCAGAATATCTGTACCTTATTCCAAAGCAAAGCACAAACCAAAAGAATAAGATGCAAAAGATCATGTCCTCTCCTTCTTCACACCTAGAGGGGTAGAAAAGAATTACAAACCTTTCCATTTTAAGTAACTTTCCACTTTTAGCAGGTTTCCATATTTAGTAAGTTTCCATAATTAGTAAGTTACCACATTTAGCAAGATTCAAGTGATATAATTAAAGTCAAGTCTTTAATTAGCTTATTATGGAAGTAACATTCATTTTAACAAGTTACACAAGTTCAGGGTTAATTATGACAAGTTTTCATAGTTCAGGGTTATAAACGTAACTTTACCAAAGTTCAAGGTTTAAAATGGAAATTCTCATAATTTACCATTCGAATACTTTATTTTCCAGAATTACACTTTTAGCCTCCAAGTTTCCAATATTTACGAATTACACCCTTTTACTTTATTAATTTACAAATTAATCTTATACTTACATAACTTACAAATTTAACCTTTACAATATTCATATTACACATCAAGTCCTTTTGTTTCTTCAAATTACAGAAATTAACCTTCAATATAATTATGTTACAAACAGCCCTCAAAGTTTCGGTAATTTACACATTTGGTCCTTATACTTTTTAAATTACAAATTCGAATTATATAATTAACCATAATTACATATTAAGCCCTTAATTTCTCAATTTTACACAATGAACACTTATTTTAACATGTTATCCGAACACACCCTTAAACATTCACAATTATCACATCAAGTCCCTCTAGTTATCAAAGTTACATATTTAGTCCCTTAATTTACAATTTCAACCTTTAATTATTAACAATTACATATTAAGCCATTAAATCACCAAAATTACACATAACCCCCTGAATATAATTTATTACTCAAAACAGCACCAAGTTTCCAGAAATTACATATTTAGTCCCTCATTTTTATTTATTTTTAATTCGACATTAATATTACAATTTAAATCCTTTTCTTGCCTAATTTACATATAAGACCCTCATGTTATAATTTTTACACATTCTCCCAGGTCCATAAAATATTACAAAAATATCCCACAAGTTTTAATAATTACAAAACAGCCCCTTAACATTTAATTATTCAATCGGTACACAAACTATTTATCAAAAATCAAACCCTAATAATCCCAATCATTATCCAATAATTTTACCATCATTATAACACTATTATTTCCAGATTTCATCACTAAAAACCCTAGGTCGATTTGTTCTTAGGGTTTTCCACGATTTTCCCTTTTTATTCTTAAATCCGGTTTTAATCATAAATCCATAAATCACGATTTCGACTCAAAAAAATCAAGAAACCATTTTTATCATGTTATAAGAAGCCTATAGAACCCATGAAAAATAAGTATACACCTCAGAAAAATTGTATGAATTAAATAGAATCGATTATTCAAAATTAGGGTTTTAAGCTATTTATTTTTCATTCGATCAATACATGAAGCATGGTTCGATTTCAATATTTTTCCCATGTTATAAGTGATTGAGAGAGAGCTAGAAAAATACCAGAAATAATTTAGATCAAGGGATTCACACGCTTCGAATTATTGTTGCTCGGTTAGGGTTTTTCGAACCAATTAATTCACCAAGAACACACGATCGACTCCAGGACTTTGTGGCTATTTTTCTCACCTTCCTTGCATCATGAAGAACTCCAGAAAAATAGGTTTTTGATTTCTAAAAATCGGATGTGGTGTGAGGGATTTTTGAGGTTGGCGGCTCATTTGATTTTAGGGTTTAGAGGTGAAAATAAATTAGGGATTTGGTATAACTTGGTTAGACCGAGTATTTTGGGGGAGGGTTAGGCCAAATAACCGGCCTTCACAAGGCCCAAATTAATTTACCCTCTTTTATGTATTTTTCCTTAATTACTTTGTAATTTAAATGGTTTTTAATTAATAATAATTGTGCATTTAAATTTTTGGTACACACAAGGGTATTTTGGTCATTTCACAACTTGTATAAATATTAATCGAAGTCGTCAAAATTATTTTGTACCATATCTTGCTCGTTTCCAGAAGTTTGGGATCGATTCGGAACTTTAATTAAGCTTTAATTAAATTTTAAAGTTTCAGGGGCATTTTGGTAATTTTTGCATGTTTTAGATTTTCGGGTTTTACAACTCTTCCCCTCTAACAGAAAAATTTCGTCCTCGAAATTTGCAAAGCATCAGAAGTGAAAGGATCGAAAACAAAATAGGGACGTACTAGATCAGAATGCGGATAACTAGCTCGTATTGATTCCTCGGTTTCCCAGGTAGCTTCCCGCTCTGGGTGGTTCTTCCAACGAATCTTTGCGAACGGAGATGAAACGGAACAGAAGACACAATGGACAGTGAACGGAAATGTAAAAAGACTTGTTTCTCATGACTCTTCATTGCCGATCCAAAAGTAACTTCAGTTCCCAGAATTGACATATCATACGGAATTCAGATTGCAAGGATCATATTCAAACATGACGAATGGTTATCATATTCTCTCAGAAGAGATACAAGGATACGCAAGATTGTGACGGATATGCCGTCCATAGCATTCGATTAGACAAATCAGATGAGATCGTACAGAAAATAAATTGTAGGTGATATCAAAAGGAAGAAACTTATAGCAAAACTTAAGATTCTTATCGGAATTACAAAGGTCAACAACCGCGTACCGAGAATCCAAACGTATCAAATCGCATAACGGCGAAACAGATTAAGCGTATAGGTGGAACGAACCTAAATCTGACAAATGCGAAATTTTTCACATATCAAATCAAAATTCTAAGGTTTCTAAAGTACTCCTCGAAATATCCTATGAACACAATGAGGGTACGTCATATGACGTAAGTATTATCACGTTCGCGAACCGTCATAATACTAGCATCATATGAGTATACCATCATGATGGTCATACTTTATCTCAAGTCGCGAACAGAACTACTTCTCTTAACCACCTATCAGTCTTACTACCTCCTAAGGTTGGTCCAAAACAAACATCACTACGGATTCTAAATCGGAGGAATTTGAACGTATAAATAGCGTAACGAAATGTGTACACCTTAAAATGAAACTCGTCGTCAAGACGTTAGGTCTTCCACAATTCATCATCCTTCTCATAACGAACCAACGTCCAACACATGCATAATGGACATCGAACGGAATTTCTAATAGGGAAAAGGCTCATTCAAGATCTTATCGAAAGGTAACGAAAACTTGAGTGGTCTAAGAGGAAATGAATTACGTCTTCAATATCTTCATCCTTTACAAAAAATCAAATCTTCCGAATCCAAACGTTTACTACAAAATTTCATCCCTTCAATTTCATGATCTCGAATCCTTTCAAATTCCAAGTAGCCGCTCTCTTGTCTAATCATACGATCATAGGGTGAAAAGGAAATCATAAACTTGAGTCTGGTTCCTCAAGTCTTCGACACTTCCTCTGGACACTTCGGTGTGGTAGCATGAATCTCTTACGTGATCACCGTGCATTCCTCCATTGGCGAGTCTGCTTCAGCTCTCAATTCATCTTAGTACAACTAAAATGACTAGAGAAACAAGGTTGCGTGCCTCCTACAGGTCTTCTAACATGATTCAGAATTCACCAACTCAAACTGCTGTGGACTTCCTGGTTTATGTGCTGAAAGCTCATCTCCTACGGTCTGGTCGTCTTGATGCCCAACTGAAATCTCCACGTGCTGCTTGGGGTATAATCGAGTCTCATCTCAGTCTTTCTTCTTCTTACCTGCTTCTCTCTAGGTAATGCCTGTCACGAACCTCTTCTGCACATCTTCTACAAGGTTTCTAACTCTGACAATGGTCTTCAGACCTGGTCCTTTTTGTGGAAGCTCTTTAGTCATCGGGTACCTGGTGGTGTTGTTTGCTACAATCTCCGATCATCAAGTGAATCTATTCTTCTAGAACAAAGGGTCGGTTCACTTCATACTAAAATGGTCAACGTGTTCCTCGATCGTCTCTGAGCACAAACATACTGTCATACTATGATAATTGTCCGAATACTTGCGAAAACATGAATCTTCTAGTCAATACAATTGACATCATTCAAAACTCACAGTGGTCACACGGGTACTAAAGCAGCTTCAGGAAATCTTCTTAGGGAAAAACTTCATATCACAAATCTTTCTCTTCACAAATCAAATTGTAATGCTTCGCGGAACTTAATCTCAACTAATCAACTTCCTTCTCAGATGTTCTTGTGGTTGCTTCTTCCGTCTTTCAAACTCAAATGAGGTCGTCTGCTACGGAGTTTCAAAAATAGAACAAATCAAATATTGATACGCGGAAATGGAATAATGATTACGGTTACATTCACGATGGTCGGTGTGCCGCCGCACACTTCTCTCTTTCTTCTTCATAAATCAACAGGAGCATTCAAGAGATCACTGAAGTGAACAATCTCATATTCCATCAATTCCTACCATCTCTTAACTTCTTCAGGTCAATGCAAACTTCATTTCCCAACGGATCTCAAAAGGTTCATCAGAAGCACCAGAAATTCGTACAACAAACTTTCAAATGCCGGAGCTTTCTAAGAGTGGATACTAACAGGCGTTAGGAGAAAATTGGAAATCAAAGAGATCGGAGTATGTGCTTCATAGCAACAATAATCTTAACAGATTCAAATGATTGAGAATATCATAGTAAAATATGGTGAAGCAGATTGTTAAGGGTCGCATTTCAAAAACCATCAATCCATCATCAAGAGACCTCAAAGTCAAATACATCCAAAGGGAAACGGATTCTCAGAGCGAATGTGGTTGTCAAATCATACGGATAGTTTACATATCAAATTTAGGTACATGGTTCATCAAAGTGTAGGATGGGAGAGTATTAGAATATATCAAGGTCAAATATATCAAATTTAGAATCGTGAACAGTTCAAAGGATTGAAATCTTGTTTAGCTTATAACATAGGAATGGTAGGGTGTGCACCGATAGTAATACGAACATCGTTTAACTGTCAGAGTTGAGATGTATGGAATATCAGTTATTAGCATCAGCATGCTTAGATAACAATTCCGTACTAGACAAATATCAACATCAAATCCTTCTAAAGGAAAAGTTGGTTAACATACAACGTTCATCATTCAAATGACGGAAGGTAAGACTTCCCCGTCTTCTGCGACAAACGTTCTTATAAGGCATGACTAAAGGCAAAGACAAGATTCAGAGTGATGCGGAAGCAATTACTACTCACATGGATGTCCTAGACTACCCATTCCTCACCGGTTATGACTTATATTCCTATGGGAAAATTCTACGCAACTTCGCAAAGGTTATCCTACGAGCGCCTACTGTGGAAACTTAGGGGTCCTAACTTACACAGGCCAAGGGTAGATGTACTACAAGTCGTAAACCTATCTCTGATACCATAATTGTAACACCCCAACCCGACAAGGGTAGAAGTGTCACGCAAATGGTGACATATCAAAGGCAAGCATAACATACGACTTAAATAATACAATAGAAATTCAAAGGTTACAAATGATATACTGAAGCTACAAGGTTACAAATAAGAAACAAAACTAAATACTATGTCTGTCAACGCAAATCCTTCTAAAAACTTCTACTTCCGAAAAAACTATCAAAGTCTTCTAAGTCCAAAGGTCTCTTCACTCATTCCCAGCTTCCAACTAAAACCTGCCGCACACGGAAAGAAAACGTGCGGCTGAGCTTAAAAAGCCCAGTGAACAGATATATATAATAAACGGAAACGAACAAATGAAGCATAATGCAAGAGATAATAAATAAGGTACAAGAGTAAAGGTTAGGACAGTCATCCACCACGAGCCCAAACAAATCAAATCATATCATATCGTAACCAAAATCTTCAAATCATATAGAGGGGAGACCTCTCAGATAATCAGATAATATGAGGGGTGTCCTCATTCTTCAAATGGAGTAGCTAGCTCCCAGGGGTGTGAAAGACGTGGATTGCACCCATCATCAGTCACCAAATCAAATCAAATCAAAATGTCCACGAACACGGACTCGAACCTAGGATGCATCCATTCGCCCCCCGAACAAATCATATTGGCCATATCAAATCATATCATAGTGAGCTCATATCAAATCAAAATGGGGACGGTGTAACCAAATCACTAGGGCTACACGCTAGTCATGCCATTGGTGCATCAATGACACGGCCATGTTACCTTCATGGCTAGGAAACGAACTTGGCTCGGGTATCAAACTGGGGTCAAAGGTCAATATCAAAGCAAAGGTTCACATGGTCATGGTCCAAATATCAAAGTTCATATCAGAAGGTTCATATCAAAGTTCATATCAGAAGGTTCATATCAAAGGGTTCATATGCCAAAGGTTCAAATCCCAAGGTTCATAGCAAAGGTCAAAGTCAAATCATAATAAGGGTTCAAGAGACCGAAGGCACCTTATTAAAAAGGGCAGAATATCTGTACCTTATTCCAAAGCAAAGCACAAACCAAAAGAATAAGATGCAAAAGATCATGTCCTCTCCTTCTTCACACCTAGAGGGGTAGAAAAGAATTACAAACCTTTCTATTTTAAGTAACTTTCCATTTTTAGCAGGTTTCCATATTTAGTAAGTTTCCATAATTAGTAAGTTACCACATTTAGCAAGATTCAAGTGATATAATTAAAGTCAAGTCTTTAATTAGCTTATTATGGAAGTAACATTCATTTTAACAAGTTACACAAGTTCAGGGTTAATTATGACAAGTTTTCAAAGTTCAGGGTTATAAACGTAACTTTACCAAAGTTCAAGGTTTAAAATGGAAATTCTCATAATTTACCATTCGAATACTTTATTTTCCAAAATTACACTTTTAGCCTCCAAGTTTCCAATATTTACGAATTACACCCTTTTACTTTATTAATTTACAAATTAATCTTATACTTACATAACTTACAAATTTAACCTTTACAATATTCATATTACACATCAAGTCCTTTTGTTTCTTCAAATTACAGAAATTAACCTTCAATATAATTATGTTACAAACAGCCCTCAAAGTTTTGGTAATTTACACATTTGGTCCTTATACTTTTTAAATTACAAATTCGAATTATATAATTAACCATAATTACATATTAAGCCCTTAATTTCTCAATTTTACACAATGAACACTTATTTTAACATGTTATACGAACACACCCTTAAACATTCACAATTATCACATCAAGTCCCTCTAGTTATCAAAGTTACATATTTAGTCCCTTAATTTACAATTTCAACCTTTAATTATTAACAATTACATATTAAGCCATTAAATCACCAAAATTACACATAACCCCCTGAATATAATTTATTACTCAAAATAGCACCAAGTTTCCAGAAATTACATATTTAGTCCCTCATTTTTATTTATTTTTAATTCGACATTAATATTACAATTTAAATCCTTTTCTTGCCTAATTTACATATAAGACCCTCATGTTATAATTTTTACACATTCTCCCAGGTCCATACAATATTACAAAAATATCCCACAAGTTTTAATAATTACAAAACAGCCCCTTAACATTTAATTATTCAATCGGTACACAAACTATTTATCAAAAATCAAACCCTAATAATCCCAATCATTATCCAATAATTTTACCATCATTATAACACTATTATTTCCAGATTTCATCACTAAAAACCCTAGGTCGATTTGTTCTTAGGGTTTTCCACGATTTTCCCTTTTTATTCTTAAATCCGGTTTTAATCATAAATCCATAAATCACGATTTCGACTCAAAAAAATCAAGAAACCATTTTTCTCATGTTATAAGAAGCCTATAGAACCCAGGAAAAATAAGTATACACCTCAGAAAAATTGCATGAATTAAATAGAATCGATTATTGAAAATTAGGGTTTTAAGCTATTTATTTTTCATTCGATCAATACATGAAGCATGGTTCGATTTCAATATTTTTCCCATGTTATATGTGATTGAGAGAGAGCTAGAAAAATACCATAAATAATTTAGATCAAGGGATTCACACGCTTCGAATTATTGTTGCTCGGTTAGGGTTTTTCGAACCAATTAATTCACCAAGAACACACGATCGACTCCAGGACTTTGTGGCTATTTTTCTCACCTTCCTTGCATCATGAAGAACTCCAGAAAAATAGGTTTTTGATTTCTAAAAATCGGATGTGGTGTGAGGGATTTTTGAGGTTGGCGGCTCATTTGATTTTAGGGTTTAGAGGTGAAAATAAATTAGGGATTTGGTATAACTTGGTTAGACCGAGTATTTTAGGGGAGGGTTAGGCCAAATAACCGGCCTTCACAAGGCCCAAATTAATTTACCCTCTTTTATGTATTTTTCTTAATTACTTTGTAATTTAAATGGTTTTTAATTAATAATAATTGTGCATTTAAATTTTTGGTACACACAAGGGTATTTTGGTCATTTCACAACTTGTATAAATATTAATCGAAGTCGTCAAAATTATTTTGTACCATATCTTGCTCGTTTCCAGAAGTTTGGGATTGATTCGGAACTTTAATTAAGCTTTAATTAAATTTTAAAGTTTCAGGGGCATTTTGGTAATTTTTGCATCTTTTAGATTTTCGGGTTTTACAAGGCATGTTGACTATAGGAGTTATGATAGAAGTTGTAGTGGTAGTAGTGGATATGATTGGTGAGCTTACGTTTGGAACTGGATTAATGAACCAGTAAGGTCTAACACTAATTCTAGCGGTTTGTCTGTATGGTCTAGACATATGAGATTTGTGTATTGTGAGAAGTTTATAGGAATGGTGTGCAAAGAAGATGAAGTTGGTGTTTGTTATGATCATCTTAAGGTTCTAATATATACTTCCTATTTTTATGGAAGTTGGTGTTTGGATTAATGATGTGTAAATTTCAAGGACTTGGAACAAGATAACGTAATTTGTCCTAATGACAAAGTCAATCCATAGGAATGGAGTTGACATGAAGGTATGCAGAATGATGACTCAAAATGTGATTGATTCACTGTCTTCGAGAGGGTAAGAGTCTGTGAGTTATTAGCAGGACAAAATATTCAAATTTTGGTGGGAGGTGGATTTTCCTAAGATGTCTAAATATAATCTAAGAAAACTAAACTACAATCTAAGTATTGGAATGAGTTGGATTTTGTGAAAAAGATTATTGTGTATTCCTGCGGATCCAATTGTCAAGGCATGCGGATCCAAAACCTTTGGATCCGTCTGATCCGCAGGTTTAAGATTGGCGGATCCAACATAAACACTAGGCGGATCCAATTTTAGGGATCCGCCAGATCCGTCGAACAAAAATCCTAAAACAAACAGAGAGAAATGCAAATTTCGCGTTTTTCGATGAAGACTTGAAAATTATCCTAGAATATATCAATTGGCTAATATGTACTAAATATGCTAAATATGTATATTCTAACACACGTTTGCATATGGATAAATCCGTTCATCATAACTTACCTAAAATGGAGTTAAGCTAAACAGTAGCTTATTCTCGGAAAATTGATAACACTAAATGTTATCGACCTGCAAATATGAGTTAGTTGACATCAAGTACTACCATAATAAGAAACACATATGTCTAACATAACATTGTCTAATAAAGATTAGTCCCAAACGCTCCACTATCTCACTTATCTTTCAACATTTTGAGTATTTTCTTCTGATCCTTGCGAAGTTTCATCATCCATCGTCCTACATTCTTCAAAATTCCCTTTCTTTGTCGATGTTCCTCAGACTCATTATCAATAGAAGGAAGTTGACGTAAGTAATCGAGTGGAGGGATCTTGGAGTTAGGTAAACCATCTTCATCGCTAGCCGATGATGATGAAGATGAAGACGAAGTATAGGCACGTTTTCCTTTCCTAACTGTTACTCTATTTTCACTAAGTGGAACGAAAGTATGTTGGATTTCGATGTAGTCTGGAAGAAAACCAACTGAGTTTGGAGGGATGGGAATCGAAGCTTTAAATAGACGGGTGAGGAGCATTCCATATGGCATTGCGGTTTTTCCTAAGACATGTATGTCAACCATTCTTTTGGCGATGTAGTAAGCCAAATTGAATTGTTGATGGGTCGACACACAGTAGAGCATGTAACATAAGCTTGCATTCACATGATCTTTGTTTCCAACAGTGCTAATAACATTTGCCCTAAGAATTTCTTCTAGTTTCTTAAATTCAGGTTTGAGTTCATTAAGTTCCATAGCAAATGGATCTCGACTCACTTGTTTGCCACGGAGTTTCTTAGTAGGGTTGCTTCTAGGTTTGAAGAGGTGATCACGGATAATTTCTTTGGGAGTGAGTGGAGTGTCGTATGGGTATTCACGACTAAGGTTAGACTCAAGAATGGATAAAGGCCATTTGTCTGAGTAGAAACAAGTTCCTTGACTAGGAACACCTAAAACTTCTGCGAAGTGAACTAAAGGAAAAATGAATTGACTTTGGTTTATTTTGAAGTGAATGTTTAGCAATCCTAAGTCATCAGTACTAAGTTTTACTGAAGCATAAAACTCAAGAATGGACCTAGGAACGATAGGCTCATCTATGTCTAGGAGTGAATCAAAGTGGATGAAGGCCAGTTGTTCACGGATGTTAGTTTCTTCTAAGAATGATGAGTCTATAGTTCTACCTTCATGAACATAACGGTTTTCTAGTGTTTTAAAAATTTTGACCTGAGCATCTGTTAGACCTTTGGTTTGATGATGTTTGGGTAGATACTTGGTAGTCTTTTTGTGATCATAGTTAGTTGTGGGAGGCATGATTCACCTAGACATGAATGTTATAATTTTAGTTAGAAATATCCTAGTGTGTACCTAAATGAGTGCAATGTGAAGGTGCGATTATCTCGACTTCTTTGAAGCAAGTTTTTGCGAGATAACTCAAATGCTTTTGTTTTAAATGTATCCAAAAAGTACATTTAAATATTATGATGTTTTTAAAACATAACGTTTTTGATTTTGTATGAACAATGATTAAGAGGTATTTTTTGAGAAGTATTTCAATGGAGTATTTGATGATTATTATGATGTTTAATAAAAAAACTGATTCAATGTATTTTTGAAATGCTTCATGATTTGAAAATGCATGATTCCAATTTTTGATTTGGTGTAACTAATTAGGAATCCTAGACATTGATAAGGAATTAGAATGAATTAGAATACTTACAGTTTGATCAATTAAGCACGAGTTGATTGTGGAGAGAAGTCTAATTTTTGAGTTTAGAGTGATGAGGGTCGACAATCAGTAGGTTTTGTGTGTTTTAATTAGTGTACTGAGCAATAAGGAGTGTTTGTTTATTTGAGAATTTTTCTCAGCAATCTACGGATCCTGCGGATCCCGAACAAGGGTTCCACCCTTGTTATTGAAGGGATCCGCAGGATCAGAACATGTGTTTGCTTTATCTCTGTTTTTGGTTGAACTAGGATTCGAACAAATGTTTTAACTACTTTCTAGGTTTCAGTAAACCATAGATAGAAGTAAGGTTCTTACTTGAGGTATTTGTGAGAGG
Organism: Artemisia tridentata subsp. tridentata; assembly: GCA_021014915.2. Classification (NCBI taxonomy): domain Eukaryota; kingdom Viridiplantae; phylum Streptophyta; class Magnoliopsida; order Asterales; family Asteraceae; genus Artemisia; species Artemisia tridentata. The sequence continues at coordinate 84,763,462 of CP139504.1, forward strand.
GTTATCAATGTTATCTTTTGAGAAACTTTCTCAACTCGGGATATTTACTTATCTAAGCATTGTATAATACGAAAATGATGATGGAAAGCAAAACTTTTGCTGGGATGAATGGTTACAATGTTGTTGCAACACAGGAGAAGGTTATAGAGGTCAATATCATAGACTACAAGAGTTTTCTCCACACTTTGCCTTAAAGTAGCAAGGACCGTTTGTTTCTTAGTAAATCATGATGTGATACAATGTCTCACATTAGTACACACTTTGTTTGAATTATTCCTATATCTCTAATTACAGAGATAAATATGGTTTTTACACCTGATTCTTTGGGATATCGTAAATGTCTCTTAAGTTGTTTGATGGTTTCAAGTAGGAATCATTTTGAAAGTGTAGACTATATCATATTTGGAGTACTAGCTATGGGATAGAGTATTCTATCTAATGCATCTCTGTGTTTAGGGTCATCTTATGAATTTACTAACTTTATCCTTGGTGAGTGATTTTCAAAAGTCATTATCTACTAAAGATGACGTCTTTAGGAGGAGGAGGACTTTTGTTGAATGTTGAGTTCAACAACTCCTTGACTTTTGAGAATGATGTAAACTTTACTTTTTCATGAATTCCTGAGAAATGCACCTTTTTATGATTAGGGTTGAAGTGGTGAGATTATCCTAAAATAGATTAACTTCTTTCTAAGTATTTTGAGGAATCCTAGAGTTAAGTCAGAACTTAATTTAGAATATTCATGGAAGTGACAACATATCTAATTACTCACAAAGGTGTTGGTTATATTTCAACTTGGTTAGAATCCTAATAGGTTCCTTGAGCTATTACCTAAGAGTTGATGCTATATTGTTGAGATATAATCCAAGAAGATGAGACACTATTTGTCTTTAGGTGTTTTATGTCATAGAGGTTTAAGATTCTTTTCCTACTTATTATGCTAACTTTTAAATACTTTATTTTTATTATCACAAAGGATGTGATACTAATCACGGTACCTAATAACTTATACTTAGTGAGTATGAATCTGAATTATCTATGAGAGCAATCATCATGAGAAGTCAAGATGAATCGTACCTTTTTACAATGATTGTTTCTAAGAATGCTATGTAACCTCCGTTGAACACTTTGTGGATTAAGAAGATACATTTGTTTTCAGCAATGTATCTTGAAGTTCCATTAATCCATAATCCTTTCTTTCAAGCGTACCAAATGAAAGCTCAAGTATATGGTCCCCAACATCTCATGGGTTCATTTGGTTTAATCACAATATTACCAAGGTTCACTAATATCTTGGAGGTAATCAAATGGAATTTGTTCACTAAACATTGTTTCTTTACATAATGAAGTGTCTACTGTCGTTTTAACTTCATTCTTATCTTTTCTTCTAATTGTATTAGTGTTAGGCTCTCTAGATATCTTAACAGGTTTAGTACTTTTTAAGTTTTGACTTTCACCTACGGATCCTTTGGTTATACCACGCGGATCCAAATGTTTGGATCCGTGGGATCCGTGGGTCACTGATTCAGTTGGTGTAGTTTGATTCTGAAAATCACTTAAGCAACCATTTTTCATATAATCTGGTTTGAAACTACCATGAGGTATTTTTAGTAACCTCAGTACGTCATCTACATAGTTTAGGTGTTTATCAAATCTCTTAAGTTTGTTGTGTTTGATAAAATCTTTCTGTGTGAATTTTACTGTTTCTATTTCGTGTTTTAGTTTCTGACATGATACACATGTTCTAATACCTTTGTCCTTTTCTAATCCTATAACTTTTTCTTTTAACCGACGAATTTCATTTTCTAAAAGTTCCTTTCTGGTTTTTAAGATCTTATTATTGCTTATGATTTTAGGAATGATTTTATATAATTTATTATATTCTATATCTAACATGTTATCATTAATGAAAGAGTATGAATCAGATTGTACCTCATTAGCCATAAGAGCAACCATGTTGTTTATTGGCTTGTCGTCATCTTTTTCACTTTCATTCCAAGTTCTACTAATGAGTGCTTTTTGGGATTTGTTCTTTGAAGGCTTTGAACATTCTTCTACCAAATGACTAGAATTCCTGCATTTAGAGTACTCCCTACGATTCTTTGATTTCACATAGATCCCAAAACGGTTTTCCCAAAATGTAAAATTATCTTGTTTAAATAGTGGCGGTTCTTGCATAGATTTTTCTTCTTTAAAGTTTTCAAAATCCATGGGTCGTTTTAAGTTTTAAAATACAGTATATTTTAAAAATCTTAAGTAACGTGGCTCTTGATGCCAATTGTGGAAAACTAGAAGGGGGGGTTGAATAGTTTTACCGTTTAAAATTAATTTAAACCGTTTTGTTAGTTATGTGAATTCAATTAGACTTATGCACATAAAGATAATCAAACAATATATCTGAAAAGAAAAGAGAGGAATGATCAAACTACATAACACGGATAATTATAGTGGTTCGGCTACAAGGACTCTTTTCCTTGTCCTACTCCACTTCCCCGAGCCTTTAACTCGAGAGTTATCCTTCACTAAGAAACAAACTCTCTTCTAGGTGGAGAAAACCTTTACACGTTGCTTACTTCCTTTTCCGGTACTAAGCTAAACACCGAGTTCTACTTCAGGGCAGAACCAACCCAACGTCGCCTATTTAATTACCGACACTAAGCTAGATGTCGAGTTCTTTCACAAGGGTACAACCACTCCCTACACTCTTTGTGTTTTGAGGACTAAAACACTAACCACACTTACTGAGATAAATGATACAAATGATGATGTGTGAATTACACAAAGATCACACAGTAACTATACTAAAGGTTTACACGTCTGTGTTGAACCTTGATGCTTAATCTTCTTTGCTACAAAAGAAAGATCAAATGATATGAATGAATGATGTTAGTAATATGAATGAGTATTTACTTAAGCTATATGAGTGATGAGAAGGCCAAATGATCAGCTTGCTATTTATAGGCAAGCTGATAAACACTCGGCGGATCCGGCGGATCCCTTAAAAGGGATCCGTCCTTTATGTCGAAGGGATCCGTGGGTATGCCAGAGGTAAGACAGCTAAGAGATTTTCCAAATCTCTCCAATCTTTCCATATCTTTGTGTTGTCATATCAAGATCTTCCAATGTCAACTATCTTACTTGAAGATCTATCCAAGATATTACAAGATCTTACCAAGATTACATGTATGATGCATGCCATGATGTCATTGTATCATTTTAGAAATAAAGTTTCCTTTTAAGGAAATAAACATGTAGATGTATGAAATGTATTTCCAAGTAAACTTGTAAAATGTGTTCTAAAGAGACTTTAGCTAGTATTTATAATTTGCTTAAGGATATACTTTGTAATTGTCATTAACAAAACTAAGTAAAGATCGTAAAATATAAATAACGTTTTTAGGACGATATTTGTATTAACAACATGAACTGGCCCGGCCTGGTTGATTGGATTCAGAGAAGAGACGTGTGTGGAGCTCAACGCGTGGTCGGACGATTCTTCAGTACGCTTTTTCTTCCTTGACACACGAGACCCCCCCACAGTAGCACGTTTTTTCTTAGAATGCCCCTGCCCTTCGGCAGCCGCCTTTGCTGCCGCCAGGTCCTCTTTCTTCTTCCTAGCGGTCACCACTAACTCACAAGGCGTCTCAACCACCTGCATATACTTTGACTTGGGGGGAATAACCGTAGCACTCTCGGCCGGAGGGGTAGTGTGAGTCACATGTACCTCCCCCTCGGCTAAAGGTTGTCCAGCCGTAACCTTGCACCCCTCAAAATTTGGAAAACGGAGAAACTGGGACATGGTAACAACTGCATCATCTCCCCCCGGACCCTTCAAGACAGGCTTATATCCGGCATACTTCCAAACAGAACTAAGCCCATCGGCATACAATAAGCTGGGGTGCGGCTTGTGTAGGGGAATAATCACCTCCCGGAGCCTCTCAATTAAATCTTCATCATAAGAACCGGCACCCGGAGGAGGATCCGAGACGTTCAAGTCTGGATGGCGCCACGGCATAGCAATAGGAACCGCCCTCCGGTCAACTAGAAAAAAATGATTCTTCCAGTTCTTGAGGCTGGACTTTATTTCCTTGAAACAGGGCTTGTAAGTCTTGCCGGTTCGCACTTGGAAAGAAAACCAGTGACCTTGTTTGCAAAGCTTGTAAAAAACCCGGAACAGAAGGACGGTAGGATCAATGTCTAAAGCTCTGCAGTACATCTCAAACATGGTGGTCCGATTTATACCAATCGGCACCAACTGAGAAATGTGGACCCTAAAATGCTTTAAAAACCTCAAAAGAAACGTAGAAATGGGAATTCTAAAACCACCTTGTTTGAAAAAGTGAACGTATAAACCAATCGCGTCATCCGGAACATTAAGGATGGTTGTTCCGTCCGGAGCGGGATGCGGATTCAGGTCAAGCGGAATGCCATAGGACTTGGCGATCCAACTTACGTTGGCCTCATCCAAAATGGTAGTATGGATGTGCATGTCAAACTTGGGGATGTGAGAGGTGTCACTCGGACCCTCATGGTGGTCCGGAGCAGAATTGTCGTCCGACATGTCTTGAGAGCCGGAGGGTATGGAATGAAAAGTCTAAACAAGAAAATAAGTTCGAGAAAAATGGACGCACCTGAAGACAGAAGGGATGATCACAAATTGTTCAGAGGCAGACAGTGAAAAGGAGAGATGTGGTAAAAAATGAGGATTCACCGCCCCCTATTTATAGACGCAGTAAGAATGAGACGAAAACGTCAAATCGTGTCAGAGAGCGCATCACGACCGTTGAAAGAAGAAAGTGGGACATGTGTCACACTCACGAAAACCGAAGCATGACTCAGGGCATTCTTTTAACCTCCCGCATTTATTGCACTTGTCCGTTGTCCAGCAGTTTTCAAATATTGTACCTTTGACTTAAAGTCAAAGCTACAATACTTGGGGGAGGGACATGTTCGTGTATGTGTCCGGATGACTCATGCCAGACGATATACACCGGACGAACCTCATTCATAACATCCGGTCCGGACCACATGTATACATATAATAATAATAAAGTGCCTTGGGAAAGACAAAGACATGTACAGTGACACAAGCCGAAAAGGCACCGCCGTTCCAGGTTTCACGGGATATGCTCTTCAAGTACATGCACAGTGGCCTATAGGCCACTGTGCATAGACCGGCTCCTTGTTTCCCTATAGTGTCAGGTACAGTAGAAACACATAGTGTCAGGTACAGTAGAAGTACAGTAATTGGGATACTATAAATACCCCAACACATTCAATACACACGCATTAATTCTTCTCCCTCTCATTTATTTACTTACATTTATAACCCACATTTATTACTCCACCCGGACGAACACTTATCCTCACACCGGAGCTTGGTCTTGGGATAAAACTCAAGGCGAGATTAACGTGTGTTATCTTTGTTTCAGGTTCACATAGTCCGAGAAGCGGACGTAACGAACCATAGACAAGATTTTACCTCATCAAGTGCTTACTTTATATTTGTCGTCCGTGAATAACTTTTTTTCTTTTACAAAGTGAGTACCATCTTGATGAACAGTCACTAAATTTTCCCCACATTCAACATGAACAAACTCATGACTCGTTGTCTAAAACAAAAAATATACAGTAGTTATGCAATAAATGAATAAATAACATAAGCTTTCAATATTCCAAACTTATAAAAAAATAACTCCGTACACACTCACCAAGAAGTACACACCAAAACACTAAACTCCATATAAACCCATTTACATATTGTCACCACCACTTATCCATTTTCCCCCATTGTTAACCGGAAATGTTTGCTAACATACGCTCCCACCACCCATAACAATGCCAACGGCTATTTTTTCCATCCTCTTTTTGCTATTATGTTCCCCCACCATATCAACCGAAATACAAGCACTAGTATCTTTCAAAAAAAGTATCCGCGACCCATTGGGCGCGTTAGATACATGGAACACGTCCACGCTAGCCGCGCCATGCGACTGGCGTGGCGTGTCCTGCACGGACGGCAAAGTACGTGAATTAATGCTGCCTCGGCTCGGCTTATCTGGCTTGCTCACTAGCCAGATATCCGAGCTGACACAGTTACGTAAACTAAGCTTACATAGTAACAACTTTAACGGCTCCATTCCGTTAAGTTTAACACAATGCTCGTTACTACGAGTTATTTACTTACAAAACAACCACTTCACCGGAATATTCCCTCCGTCCATCGGAAACCTAACTAACTTATTACTACTTAATGTAGCTAATAACTTACTCTCCGGCGAACTTTCCGGTAACTTACCGGCGAATCTCCGTTACATTGACCTTTCATCAAACACATTTTCCGGCAACATTCCGTCGAATCTCACCGGCGCGTGGAATATACAGTTTATCAACTTCTCACACAACTCATTTTCCGGTCAAGTTCCGGCGATCATCGGAAGCTTTCAGAAGCTTCAGTACTTGATACTGGACTCAAATGAGCTGTACGGTACATTACCGTCGGCTATTGGTAACTGTTCGTCGCTAATTCAATTAACCGCCGATGATAATATGTTACAAGGACTTATTCCGGCGAGTATCGGCGGCTTGCCGGAGCTTGAAGTCGTGTCACTCACCGGAAACTTGTTGTCAGGTCCAGTTCCGGTGTCTCTGTTATTCAGCCCTAATAGTTTTATAAAAGTTGTGAAATTAGGGTTTAATATGTTAACAGGTTTAATAAAAGGCGAAAATGTAGCGAAAAGTGTACAGGTATTGGAGGTTAATGACAATCGGATAAACGAAACGTTTCCGATTTGGTTGACTAGTTTTCGGACACTTGAGAGACTAGATTTATCTGGAAATATGTTTTATGGAAAGTTGCCTGGTGAAATAGGGAATATGTTAAGTTTAAAGGAATTTAAAGCTGCTAATAATTCGATATCGGGTGAATTACCTGATGAGATAAGGAAAAGTAGGTTGTTGAATGTGCTTGATTTGGAAGGAAATAGGTTGAGTGGTGTGATTCCTGATGTGTTTGGGGATTTGGTTAAGTTGAAGTTTGTTTCGTTAGGGAGGAATCGTTTTAATGGGAGGATACCGTTAAGTATTGTTAATGTTACGGAGTTGGAAACGTTGGATTTGGGTGATAATAAGTTAAGTGGCGATTTGCCTAGTGAATTGGCAGGTCTTAGTAACTTGACTTCTTTGAATTTGAGTAATAATAATTTTTCCGGGGGTTTTTTGGGCAAAATTGGGGGTTTATCGGGGTTAAAGGAGTTGAATGTTAGTGGTTGTCGATTTTCTGGTGGATTTCCGGCTGTTATAACGAATTTGAGAAGTTTAAGTATACTTGATTTAAGTAAGCAGGGGTTTAAAGGTGAGTTGCCAGTTGAGTTATTTGGATTGCCGAATTTAAAAGTTGTTGCGTTGGAAGAAAATGAATTTTCGGGTGATGTTCCTGAAGGTTTTAGTAGTTTGTCGAGTTTGCAGCATTTGAATTTATCATCTAATAAGTTTACGGGTGATATTCCAGATGAGTTCGGTTTCCTTACATCGCTGGTTGTGCTTTCGTTATCGGATAATAGGATTAAGAATTCAATTCCTGTAGCATTGGGGAATCTTTCGAAGCTTGAAGTTTTGGAACTCGATGGGAATGAATTAACGGGGTCAATTCCAGATAGTATCTCACAACTGTCTAATCTGGTAAGATTTGATCTAAGTCATAACAGATTAACCGGGGATATCCCTGAAAATATTTCGATGATTCCTAATCTGAAATTTTTGAACCTTTCGAGGAACGATCTTGAAGGTGAGATACCGAAGATGTTAGGTTCTCGATTTAATGATCCTTCAGTGTTTGAAATGAATAATCGGTTATGTGGGAAGCCTTTGAGGAAAAACTGCAAGAAGAAGATGTCATCAAAGACAAAGAAACTAATTCTCTGGATTTGTTTGGCTGCGGGAGGTGGTCTGCTGTTGTTACTTTTGTGTTGTGGGTATGTTTGTTTGTTGTTCAGGTGGCGAAGAAAGTTGTCAAAAATGGGGGAAATGAAGAAACCAAGCCCAGCTCGTGGAAGTTCAGGGAGAGATCATAGTAATGGAGCAGAAAATGGGACTCCGAAACTAGTGATTTTCAAGAATAAAATCACTTATTCTGATGCTCTTGATGCAACGAGGCAATTTGATGAGGAAAATGTATTGAGTCGTGGTACGTTTGGACTTCTTTTTAAAGCCTCGTTTGGTGACGGGACAGTTCTTTCCATCCGTCGGCTTCCTGATACTTCTGTTCCTGAAGCCACATTTCGTAGAGAAGCCGAATCACTCGGGAAAGTCAAACATCGGAACTTGACTGTCCTTCGTGGATACTTTGCAAGCCGGTCTGATAATGTGCGGTTACTTGTGTATGACTACATGCCAAATGGGAACTTAGCCACTCTTCTTCAAGAGGCATCACATCAAGACGGGCACGTGTTAAATTGGCCAATGAGGCATCTGATTGCCTTAGGAATTGCTCGAGGGTTAGCCTTTGTACATTCAATCCCAATGGTACATGGAGATATCAAACCACAGAACATACTATTTGATGCTGATTTTGAAGCACATATATCCGATTTTGGTCTCAATAAGCTAACCGTACCAACACAAGTCGAACCATCAACATCCACAACCGCTAGTCCAATCGGGACACTCGGGTATGTGGCTCCGGAAGCCACATTATCCGGGGAAATGACAAAAGAAGCCGATATATATAGTTATGGAGTTGTTTTGTTAGAAATCCTAACGGGCAAAAACCCCGTGATGTTCAACCATGACGAGGACATAGTGAAGTGGGTGAAAAGACAATTACAACGAGGCCAAATCTCCGAACTATTAGAACCAGGTCTACTCGAGCTTGACCCAGAGTCCTCAGAGTGGGAAGAGTTTTTGTTAGGTCTAAAAGTCGGCTTACTTTGCACCACATCTGACCCAACAGAAAGACCTGCAATGTCGGATGTGGTGTTTATGTTAGAAGGATGTCGGGTTGGACCGGATATGCCTTCATCCGCTGACCCGACGTCACTTCCTTCACCAATGTGACTAATTAATTTCTTTTTTGCTTGTAATTGGAAATTTGTAACCCATTTTAATTAATGAAAACAGATTTGTGGCATTTGTATTTTATGTTTTGGAAACTATAGTTAAAATCGGTTTATATTGGGGACTTTCTTCCTGTTTTTTTGCTGATTTGGCGGAGTCAAAGCAACTAAAGAAAAGTATTAAAAAGATGAGAGAATAATGTCTAGTGAAGAATTGCCGCCAAATTATGATACTAGTATGAGAAATGATTTTTTTATAAAAATTAAAAATAAAATAAATAAAATAAAAAAGTGATACTAGTAACAGATAATGAAAGTAGCCGTTAATGTGCATGACCAGGTTTTATTATTTTTTGGGAACAAGCGAAAAAGGGCGCTGGTTTTCATGAATTTGTCGGGGCTCTATTATTTGTAGGTTTTTGCGTGTTTTTGGGTCCACGTGGCGCTTGTCCACATAGGATGTGTGGGGTGGGGTGGGGGGAGGTAGGGAATCTAGTTGGGTGATGCAGGTGGATCACATGTGTAATTATACAATATTCTTGCCAATGGCATCCCAATTCCCATGGATGATGATGATGTAAACTAGTCATGTATATTTGATTTTTCCGGCAATTGAATAAACTATTTTTAGGAAGTTTTCAACAGTTCAATACTTGATTGAAAAATTCTTTGACAGCTGCAGAATATCTATTAGTTGTTATTTTGGATGTTTTAAAAACTGGTTTCTTAATTGACCTGGTCGAGTCATCGGATCACGGTTTAACCGTTGGTTCAACCGGGTTTTTCGCTCAAAACTGCCTTCCAGTCACCCGACCGGTTCGCGGTTTAACCGGCCGGGTCAACCCGGGTTTTAAAACACTGGTTATTTTAGTACATCACAATAATTAAAATACTCATTTTCAGTTATAAATATTCTAAACGCATGTGAATCTCATAACACATCACAAAAAATACTCCTCACTCACAAAACTAAAATAAAAATGGATGGTGTCGTTAATTGCCCAGGTAGGGATGACAACGGGCGAGAAAAAAACCCATAACTTTTGGGTACCCGCACCATGATGGGTGGGTAACCCCGTCATTTTTTACCTACAGGTGGGTCGTGCGTAAAAAATGAACCCACCTGCGGGTAAGGATAGGAAAAAAACCCATATTTTATGGGGACCCGATCCCCAAATCCGATTTGACTGGAAAATCCCTGATTTGACCGGGAATGTGGACGGGGATGGGTAATCCCCGAATTACGTAATCGGGTATAGGGCGGGGATGAGGATAACATCAATCTCCGAATCCGAACCCAATCTTTTTAACATATAAATATATGAAAATTATATGTATAGCCATACAATACATACTTTTGTGTGTATATTTCTATTAGCATTGATATGTAATGTGTAAAGCCCTAAAATTCGGAGTCCTAATTTTACGTCTAATTTTGAATTTTCCTTAAAGTATGTAATAATTTATTTTTGACCCTAAACTTTACGTTAAGTATAATAAATCATTTAAAATTAGTTAACCTAAGTATTGTGCATAATTAAATATATGTTACATAAATAAAAACCTTCCTAATACTCCCCTACAATCACACGTTTAATGTGCCTTAAAACATCTGAAATTGTGAAGTCAAATCCCCTAATTTTCGGCAATTTGATTACACCCATAACCGATCCTAATTAAACCCATTCAAACACTATTATGGACATTAAAACCTTACCATATTTGCACCCCGCTCCTTACCCTAGATATCACGTTCCTTTTTTTCCCCCTCTCCTAAAACCAATCGGCCTCCTCTCCTCCCCCATCTTTGACACCGAAAAAAAAAAAAAAAAAAAAACCCTAAGCAATACAAATCGGTGCTAAAGGATCAACAAGAAGAAGAAGAAATCAAGTGGTGTTTGTGTGTTATTGTGGTGTCTTTGATTCATCTATCAATCGGCCTTAAGGTATTCTAAACCAATCCATCTTTGTTAAACATGATTTAAGATCTATTATACATAAATCAATCATCTAAAACCTAACCTATAATTTTAGTGTCTCGTTAAAATGGTTTGAGCATTTGTACGCCACATTATAAATATTAAGAAATGCTAAAACATGTTATTGGCTCGTACATGATTAATATAACAAGAGATCTAGGTTATTTTGATGGCTCGTATGGGTTTTGGGGTTTGAATCTTTTGAGTATGTTTCATAAATATGTTAATAAGATAATTAATCCACGTGATAAGTATTTTGAATATGTACAAGCCCTAATAAGATCATTAAAGGTTCATTAATAGAGTATAAAATCTGGAAACCCTACGATTTAATGTGGGTCGATTTGGGTTTGAAGAGGGTTAGGGTGGTGTTGTTTCTGTCTCAACTGCATGCTGTCCAGAATTTGGGTCGGGTTTAAAAGGGTCTAATTTGACGATGCCAACGTGTTTTTGCAAGATTTTTAAGTCCAAAACTAAGTTCAGGTTGTGTGCTATCTGTGTATAAAATTTCATAATTTTTGGAGGTCGGGTAGGCGACTTTTTGATTGTTAGAACATTAGATGTCAATCCTGAGTTTAGGAGTCTGAACTTTCAACTAGTGTTTTTTAATTTTAATTTCCAAACAGTGAGGAATTAGGAGGTCTCCTTTTACAGGGATAATATTTAGGATGTATAGGACTTACTGGAATTTTTATAGATTTTTCTGAAGGGTTCTAATGGGTTAATCAAATGCAAACTTTTGGGGTATACCTGTAGTGCACTTTCTGGGTAGGTTTGGGAAAACGATTTTTGAAATGGTACTATCACTTTGAAATAAAATCTGGTAAAATTACTGTAAGTGCCCAACATGTAGTAGTATTCATGATAAATATTTGAGCTCCTCAGTAAACACTTAAGTATGGTATAAAATTCATAAATATCGGGACCATAATAAGATAAAATCTAAAGTATTTTATAAGTTAAGGATTTATTGTAACCTAACCCCATTTAATGTGTTTTGACCTAAATTACATATGTAGCGTTAATACGGATACTCTTAATCATATGTTAACCTAACTTCAGTAATGAAACCCTAATCACAAATAATGAATAACTATAAGTATTTAAGAATCAGTTATGACAATTAATGACCTTTAAAACAGACTCCTAAATAATAATTGATCCACAATTCATGTAGATTCTCTGAAGAAGGAGTGATTTCCGTCCCCGTGTTCATTTCATTTCGCTTCCTTTCATTCGCGTTAAGGTACGGATATTCCGCCCTTTTTCAGTAAAGGTACCTCACGACTTAATTCCGTGATGTTTAATATTCTGATTATGATCCATTTGATATTCATTCGGTTGTTTTGTGTGATATGATTCGTTCGTTATCTCCAGTGACTTCAGTATTCGAATCCTTTGATAGTTTGAAATCCATTAGATATTATGACTTATATGAAAAACCTTTTTGAATATACATCTTAATGATGGTTTTGAGAAATACTATTTTTAAAATGATTTCTATGAATACGAGGTAACACCACTTTTTATATGAAGGTTTAATGATTCTTATGGAAACGTCTTTTAAAAGAGTACTTTCATGAAAACAACATTTAAATGACTTTCATAATTACATAATTTGATTGTACTCTATCCTTAAGGATTTCTAATGACTCGTTGTTTCCTAATATTTGTTATGCTTTGATCCTTATTTGTTTAGTTATTTGTTTGATTATTCGTTTCATGCTATATTCATTTCATATAGCTATTATCTTAGTTGGACAATTTATAATTGTCCCTCATCATTATATTGTATGTTCTTTGCCTATTATGTTGCCCATATTTGTAGCCAGTCATGGGGAGTCCATGGCCTTGCCATTGATGCACCAATGGTATTGACACTATCTGTGGAGGTGGGTTTTAGTCCACAGCGTTCCCACTTATGCTATATAGCAACCATGGCCGCCATACTTATTATTATTATATTAACATACGTATGCACAGTCTCGAACTTGTATATGTATATCTGTTTTGCAGGGAGCGTATGGATGCATCCTAGGTACTTTGTTTAGTTCAGTTATTTAGTGAATGGATTGTGTGTGTGCCATACACCCATTTCACACTAGTACTATTGGAATCTGCAGCTCCTATGTACAATTTGCTATGATATGATATATGTTTGTTACTTGGGCATTTCCTTGTGATGATTGTTATCCGTTTCCTATTCCTTGTTATACCTTGATTCCATTATCATATATCCCATATTTCATTGATATCTTGTTCAGCAGGTTCTCGTGGTTCCGTTTCACTTATCCGTTCATTTTACTACTTATTGTGACTTATATCATTTTTATCCAGTAGATCCTTATGATTTCATTTCAGTTATTCTTTTGCTTTAGTTATCCATTTGTATATATATCTGTTCACTGGGCTTTTAAGCTCAGCCGCATTTTCTTTTTCCTGCGGCAGGTTCTAAGAGGGAGGCTGAGATTCGAGTGATGAGTGCTTAGGAGCTCTTAGTGGAACACCTTGATAGCTTCCCATGGATTAGAGATGCATTTAGAGTTTTTTTTTGGACTTAGTTTGTATTTTAGTATGGAAGTTGTAATGTTCAGATTTAGTACTTTATCTTTTCCTTAGAATACCTTTGTAAACATTGTATTATTAAAGTCTTCCGTTTGCGTATGTTTTGTTTGACGCCATAAATGTGACATTTGACTCGTTCTCAGATGGGGGTGTTACATAATGTATATGCATGTGTAATATTTAAGTGATCAAATTGCTTAAAAAGTATAAACAATTAAACACAAGTTATTATATATTACTTAACCATTGTTTTGTCTGAATACTCACATACGATGTACGTTATTCCTATATTACATGTGTTGTTTCAATATCTTACAATGCTTTAAAGTTGGATTAACATTGTTACTAATTTAAGTATCAATGATGTCCATTTCTTGTGACACTTTATAGTCAAATTCTTTATACTTTTAATGAGTTTGTGTATTTTTTTTATGTTTTTTAGATAGTGATAAAAAATCCCCGATCCCTGTTGGGGATGGGGATGTAAAACTATTCCCCGATGGGGATGGGGACGGGGATGGGGATGGAAGTAGGAAACGGGGATAGGGATGCGAAATACAATCCCCGAAATTCTCCGACCCATTGTCATCCCTACCTGCGGGTGGTGGGTGAGTGGCGGTAGTGTATACTCACCATCGGTAAACCCGTCAAACCCGTTTTAAATACCCGCGGATATACCTTTTAAAATACCTGTGAACCCGTTTTTATTTGAACTTACATTTATTATATTACTTAAATATTTGTCAAGTTATTAGTAGATATATTTAATAGTCACCTAAACTTATTAAAAAACAGAGCATACTAAATGTCGATTTTGAGATAAAGGCTATAAGAAGAATTTGACTTATCAAAGTATCAAATTTATATACTTAATATCTTAATTCTTAAGCCAAGTTCGTCTATCGGTTTTGCGTCTATTGGTTTTGCGATTTTAATGCACAAGTAACCACTAGTCTTAGACAATAATTCATGAGTCACAAAAGTAGAATTTATACTTCTGTAACCACTGTAAAAATGCCACATTAAAATAAACTATCTTACAGAATATTTATCCATTTTTCTGCGTATAAATTTATTTATATATTTATTTCATTTTTTTTAATTTATTTATCTGATCATAACTACTATCTAATGTGACGTAACTCACATCCTCGACAAACGTGCTCTCACGCGGACCAGCATCAACTTACTTAATGTTTATTTATATAAACATTTTCATATAAAAATCTTACGATATACCATTTGCTACTTTACGATAATTCGCTAACGTACGAATAATAAACGTACAAACTAAACATTTCCTATCTATTAGAGTTTCTACGAAACCCTAAATTATTATAACAACAATTATGAATAACTAAACCCTAAAACACTAAAGTACAACTCATTTAAACCAATGTACAAGTTACTAAAGCACAGAAACCCTAAATCCACTTTAACTCACGATACAAACCCTAATTTCATTAAATCATGATTTTATGTAATAAAATCACACACCCTAATTTATGTATATAAGATTTTTACAAAATATAAGTGTACAAGTCTTTCAAGCCAATGTACAAGTCATTTATGCATAACATCATAATATATATATATATATATATATATAAATGTCATCAAAAATCTCAAGGTACTCATTTTAAAAGCACAATATAGAAGTCTTTTATGCACTAACTTTAAACATAGAATTTTTTAAACTTACTAAATATAAGTACAAGTCTCTAAACCTAATGTACAAATGTCCAATGCATAGAAACCAAAAATTTTACATTTATATACTTTTAAACTTAATTAATTAAACACATAATTAAATTTATTTAATAAAACCCTAAAAATATATTTTTCATATTTCTTAAACTCTGTACAACTCTATTAAGATCATGGTACAACTCCTTAAAACACTACATGATTTCTTTTTATTTCACATACAAATCGACATATACAATATATAAATAAACCCTAATTATTTTTCTACTTAACAACTACTTAAACAAAACCTTAAACCTAATTAATTACCTAACATAAACCCTAGGTACAACATGATATAGCCCATGTACCACCCTTTGAAGCCATTCGAATTCCCTTTCAAATAACCTAGTTTGAATTTTACTAGAATTAAACCTAAACAAATAACTTACTTCCTACATGGTAAATTATACTCCATAAGTTCACTACTAGGTATAAAATTTGTACACACCAACATGTTCCCTAGACCTTCACTTTGGTAGGTAAATTTATTGGTTTATAAGTAAAACACATCACCTTGTTTACCATAGTTAAGATTGTAGGTAAAATACACGGTCTAGGATTGAACCACATAGCAACCTTCACATGCCACCATGCAAATATACCTCATCATGTCCCCTCATTTCCATAACAAGGTGAGATAGCACCTTTAAAAGCCCTAACCCTTTTCTTCTATAAATATCGACACAACACCCTTAATTTCTCCATTCATATATTTCAAACCATATCAAAAAACAGCCACACCCACTTAAAAATCTGATAAAACAGCCCATATAGGAGCTAAAAGAAGGTTTTGAGAAGCTTAGAAGGAAGAGAGGCATATGTGTTCTATTTCCCAAACTATTTCGCCAAAACTCTCTAGTAATCGACTAAGTATTCAAGTAAGTGAGCTAACCCTTTTTCATTACTTTCATACACATTAAACACTCTTAAAAATGATACTAAGTAAGCTCTAACAGCCAACAAGATCAAAAACCAAATTATACTTTTCTTTTTCTCTTTGTCGAACAACCCCAAGAACACCCCATTTTATTTTCTTTACATATTACTAAATCTAGGAATCATTAAAACATGTTAAATATAGATTAGATATGATTATGACCAAAATAACATGCATTAAAAATTTTATCGTGAACTTAGTAATCAAAAACCCATTCGTTCTTCATTTTCTTTCTTATCGCAAAACTGTCCCAAACGCCCAACTTTAGTAAAATGTTTCGACCATCAAACAACCGCAATAAAATCTGGAAATTTTCCATATTAACGACCACCCAGGTGGCTAATAGTAGGAAAAAGAACGTCGTAGAAAGATTTATTTGCCTTAAAGTTATTCGAGTTCCTTTGTGGCCTTGTCGCTAGCTGGAATCAAACGCACCCTATAATACGTTCCAACCCCCCTACTTTACATAATTATTACAAGCAAATGACAAAGACTTAGAACTTCGAACTTGAACCATTTAGAAGACCACCTAGCAAACTACTAAAAGAAATAAGAACGTTGCAAAAAAATCACGAGACCTCGCCTATAAAAATTCTTCTTTTTGGGCGGCTCGAACCAAAAACAAACGCACCTTTTTAAAATTGTTTTATTTTGAAAGGCTATAAGCTAGAATTTAATCGAATAAGCCCTTATTAGCTTATTTACAAACATTTCATAACTCATACAAAGGAGTCGTAGCAAGTTGTGCCCTTTTCCCGAAACTTAGAACGTGTTAAAATGGAAAAAGGATGTCGAGTGTAATGGCAAAAATGCTTTGAGGGTAAAAGTTGACAAAACTCTAACTATCTTTATAACTAGGTTCTAAAATAAATTCGACATAGAGTTTAAGGGGAAAACTTGCCAACTTTGAAAGATAGAGTTTTATTGGTTCAAAAGTGTAAATAATCCAAAGTTATTAAAACAAGGACTAATTGTGTCAACGACTTATAGATGAGGGTATAGAGTGTCATTTTTAAAACTACGGGGGTAAAAACTGTCATTTCACCGAAGTTGAGAGGTAAAAATTGTCATTTTATGAAACTTCAGGGGTATAAACTGTCAATATAGGAAACTAAATGGGCAAAAACCGTAACATTTTATAATTAGAAATGTATTTTGAATATATTTATAATAAAAACTAATAAACAAAATACGTTTATCTCGATAACAAACCAACGGAAACATGAAAAGAAGAAATAAGATAAAATCTTATCCAACTTTTGAAGAGACTTCATGTTGTCTCAATTAAACATTTAACTATCAACCAAAACGTTACGATACAAATATTAAAACTTATATATATTGGAATACGATTACTGAAACTTGACATAACAACCCAGGTTGCGTGCCGAAGACGTTTATCAACTCTATTTAACTTTGCTTTCCATCCAGACTGCTAAGGTGAGTTCATAGTCCCACTTTTTATACATTTTCCAAACTTGTGGGGAGATACATGCTACAAAACCGAACACAAGTATTTTCCTGTATGCTTTCCTGATTAATATTGCCTAAGTTACCTGTTGCCTAAAAGACCTTCTATCATGGACCATTAGTCACTTTCGGGTGAACGCGAATATAGTAAATAGATCTATTGGGTGTGACGACCCCTTTGTGTTACAGTGACGTGACCAAATGTACTTTATTTGAGATGAATAAAGAGACCGACAATCTCCTACTCGGAGGCAAAATTTCTTCATTTAATTATGGGGTAATATACATCATTAGCTTATAACTTATGATGATCCACAGTTAATGTTTTGCGTGTCATGAGACTTAGGACAATATATGTAACGAACTGCAATATTACTGATTTACTTTCTACTTAGCTTGTGTTCAAACTGATTATAACTTTAAACGCTATAGATTCACTCAACCTTTGTGTTGACTTTTTAGCATGTTTTATCTCAGGTAATTAGAAGTTTGATTTGGCCTGGAGTGGCTGTGGACTTTCTTATAAAAAGAGTGTACATTTTGTTATCATTCAACAAATAACGTATCTTCATTAATGAATTTTGGAACTTCCCGTTGGGACCTGTATAATGTAACTCTGATATAAATAAATGAATGATAACAATTTTATTTAAAACGTCTCTTTTCGAGTCGTTTTCTATTTTCATGACTGTGATGCTTGAAGTAATACCCCAACTTGTATTCCGCTGCGATTATCGAAAACGGGGGTGTTACAACTTCTTTTATATTTATTAGTGCTATTAGTAATATATAATTAGTGGATGGTTGACTAATTATGTACATATTTATCAATATGTCGTAACTTATACACCTTCTAATAAAGTTTGATTTTCAAAACATTTGAAAACATGTGTGTAAATGTTACGTTTCACAAACCCACGGGTTTACCTGCGGGTAATTGGTACCCGTGGGCATGGACAAAAATTATATCCGCAGACGAGTGGCAGGTGGGTGGGCGAGACAAAAATAACAGGTGCAGGTGACAGGTGACAGGTGACAGGTGACAGGTATCCATGCCTATTGCCTACGGGTTCATCCCTATGCCAAGGAAAGGGGCAAATGGCATGCAAATGACACAACCTCAGGTGCAGTGTGGCTATGCCATTGGTCACAAAACTTGCCTATAACATGTCATTTGAACATTGTATCTTGCTCTCTTAGGTTACGTTTAGGGGTGTTGAGACCGGAGGAATTAGCGAGCTACTCGAGCTCGAGCTTGAATCGATCTTCGGACATTGTTTTGGTGTTCGATTAGTTTCACGAGTCGCACTTAAAAATTAAATCTTTGGTTTTGCTCGTTCAAAAGTTAGTTTAGCTCTATCGAGTCGAACGAGCGTGAACGAGCTAACAAGCCTATAGCGCCTAATAGCCAGGGATGGATCTCCTTTATTTCATGTTAATAGGATTTGAACACCGCCCCAATGCTATACTTGCGATGTCAACAATAAGCTTTGTAAATCATATCCATAAACGAAAACGATTTTTTTCTGTTAAAGTTATCACAAATGAGAGTTTTTGACTCAAAAGCAGGCGACTAAATTAAAGCATCTCGTGATCGTTTTTGATTTTTTCTTTAATCTTCCTTAAATATGTAAATTATTATGTTATGGATAACAATAATAATAACTAGAATGTAAAAAATTTATTGTGACAATAAGACATGACATACTTAAAATATTTATGAGCCTGTCAAGGTAAATTTGTATGACCTAATAGAGTATTCAATAAAATTGATTATGTACTTGTTACCCATGTGATGTTAAGTTGGGTATTAAATAACTTATTCAATAAATCAATATTCTTTTAGATAATATATCATTTTTCATTCAGTTTTTATTTCATATTTATTACTCATAGCAGTCAAAGTAAACAAGGTCACATTTCGTGATCCAAGTCGTCTTATTTTAATATTGATAAACAACTTTATACACTCCTTAATTTACACTCAATACACTACGAAAGTTGAGCTCTAAAAATTGATAACTACTATTGAAAAAAAGATATCTAAACAGTCGAAAACAAAATCATGTCCTTACGAATCAACATTATTTGTGCAAAATCCTGTTTTTAGAGAACAAATACTAGTAATAATGTTCTGTTTTGGTACGACCCCGCCGCGTTGCGGCTGAGTAATTCGTTAGATTTTTAAATACGTATTAGATAGTAGTCTTATGGATATTTTAAAAAGAACACTTATATGTAAGTTTTCGCACTAACTAATATGTTGTCGTAGACAACGTAGGTTCATAGGGATTCAAACTTATTTACGGATCGAATAAGGTATGCAGTATTCATTATTTTTTTGGGACACGGAACGCGTTTGAATTTGACATTTAAGTTCCACAAAAAAGTGTAGCAACACCCCCGCCGCAACGCGGCGGGTTCCTTCACCTTGTTATAAATAATACCGAGTATTAACTTATTTTATTTCTTTAGTAACAGATTGAAAATCATATCCTATGACTGATGAAAAAAAAACAGACAAATATTGTATGATATTCTTAAAACACACTTATTAATGATCTAATACAGTAAAGATATAGAAAAAAAAATCTAAATTTTTTTGTAGAACTTAAATATCACATTCAAACGTGTTTGTTACAAATGGTTTATGTACACGATTACAAATGACTGTTACTACACATTCCAAATGATGAAACATCAAATTATTATTTGGCAACATAAATGATGAAACTGTTGAATTTAAATATTTTGACATTCAAATAAATAAATAAATAAACATCAAAGCACACAATAGCGGAAGCAAGGATCTTAATTTAACACATAATAGTATTACCGAATAATAAATAAGAAACGTACCGTTATGATCCTAGCAAGAACAAGGATCAAATCTTCTTTCTCCTTCACTTGAACAATCAAACAGGATTAACGTGGAACCCCTTACCTTTTTGTTCCACAATCCAAGATGAATAACTAAAGTAAGTTATATCCGAGATCTTGTACACACGTACTATAACCGATCAAAGGTTGATGCTAGTGAATGAACACAATTATTAAACCAAACTATTTGTTTAATAAAACTTGATCTTATCATTCGCATGATCCCACAAAGATAAATATCATACGTATGGCAACAGTATACTTGCACATGATATCTTTCTTTGACCATGCAACTTTTCATGCATATGATAATACATATGTAATATGTAATTAACGCATATCATGAATGTTAAAGGGATTTTATTGTCGACAGTTTCTATTGAAGCCAATGAGATTGTATATATAGCCCTCAAACTTGTTCTCCAAGTTAGAGTATATCACCTCCTCAAGTTTCACAGAACGACATTCGGACCCCTCCATTGTTCGACCGGTTTCAACCAACACCTCACGGGTTTGGTTTTCGTACTAATAAGTCCCTCGCGTATTAGTTACTTTATTTCGTGTTCAAATAATTAAATACATAATAGTTATATATATTAATTATTCCTTTGATCATTCATACGTAAAGTGTGCAATCCCTCAGTCCCGGGTTCGATTCTAGTCATACACGATTTAATATTTTTTCAAAACTCTAACAGAAACATCCTATGTGCAGCGCCGAAACCATGAAATACAGTAATCATCTACCTTATAAGCTGATGACACATGTTCCATCCCAATTTCGTCACTTCAAACACATTCATTTCAGCCCCGAAATGTATCAGTCGCGGCCCCTATTTCATCCCTCGATTCCAAACCCGGTGAACCATGCTGGCCCATACTGCCAGCATTCCAGCCATGGCATCACTGTGTCCAGGAATGAATTTTGAAGCCGAGTGCATCACTATGTCTGGAATTAACATACAACAAAGGTGTCATGGTTAAACTGACTACATAAAAATGTTCGAACACAACTATGTAGAACGATGAAATATAAATTAGTAAATATAGTTTCAATAATTATCTTTGTCGTAGTAATAGTAGTAAAAGTGAACTTACTCGGAAAAATTAAAGAATCCCAACTAATAATCCACCCAACCATTTCCGACTTTGAGCCATTCAATTCCTGTAAAAACCCAAAAACAAATTTAGGGTTTCATTTTCAATAATATAAAAAAAAAACGCAAAAGTTAATTGGTGGAAAAAAAATTAAAAGAACCAAATCCCACATGGTCTGATCGAAAACAGTACCTGTAAACTTTGATCTGAATCATAAGTGCATAACCATTAATTGTAGTAAGATCATAAACACTCACATACACAGCCGCATGTCGTGTCTTCTTCTTCTTAGCAACTACTGGAACCCGGTGGAAAGTAGAAGATCGAGGAATAGTGGATAAGTGAGCACCAAAGGGCGGTGCAGTATATTTATTAAATGAAAGTGAAGGCCAAATTTGGGCCATTGTTGGGCTGCCTAAATGGACCATAGGAAAATGAATATTTTATTTGGTCGGTAGATTTTTAAATTGCCACCGACACTCTATTTTAGTATATAGCGAGGAATACGACCCCCGCGTTGCAGGGGGCTATTCTCACATCTAACATTAACACACCTACAACCACGTTTCAAAACCTAAGAACGCCTAACATCCACTAACTTCATTCGAATGAAACAAAAATTATGCAAACAAAATAATTGCCATCTTTTTGGACAATGTAACTGAATACAGATTTGAAAACACACAAATTGATACCGCATACAAATGAACACAGAAATTGATACTCCAAAATGACTCATTTCAGCCCCCACTTTTGGCCCTAAACACGTCCAAGGCAGCCCTGCTTCAAATCCATACCTCGAACACCTTCACTGCCACTCACGTTTCCTTTTGCCCTTTCCGTATCTGCACAAATATCAGACTAATCGTAAGTTGTTATGATGATTCAAATGGCATCTAAAACACACTCAGTTTGAGGACGACCTTACCAACAAACCATTAGCTATAGTAGGAACTGCACTTACCCTGAGGCATCTGATTATTCGGTTCCGGATAAAATATGCATGCAATATAATGTTAATCAGAAATTTGTATAAAATGTAAAGATGAATCCGAAATTTTGTACCTTCTATTACTTGTTGTTTGGTTCTTCATCGACAACCTGCACAAACAGAAATAATATCATAAGAAGCGTAGCCGTATTAGGTAAGAAAACAGAGACACAAACACATACTTTCATTTTCTTTAAACTATCATACCAATATTCTCCCAATTCTATTACCTCGTTCACGAATACTCTACAAACATCAATTCCACCTTTTCCTCAGTCCAACCCATTTATACAAAAGACTACCACTTTTCAACCCGAACCCATATCAACCCATAAGCAATTCTGTCGAAATATATATCCACTATACATTCCAGCCTCTGAGATCTTTTTAATTTCAAATGAAGACTTGACATTTATTAGTTTCAGCAACTATACGTTCGTCAACAAAATACCATATTTCAATAGGTGAGACACTGTCTTTACCTTCATACCAAGTGCCTCGGAATACGCAACGTGGAAATCGAAACCCTCTGTCTCGTCTGGCGTCGCGAGCTGTTGTCATCAACCGTTGGACTGTTAGCTGCATATAAAGAAATGGAATTAGCTTACCATTGTTTAAGGTTAAATTATTTAACAAACACAACCTAGTAATGCCACCTTTTTGCCAACGGGAGCAAATCAACCAAAGTTGACCCGAAATTCAGCAGACTCACTCTATCCCTGTAAGAGAAACTGAAGGTTGGCTACGTGTTTTAATGCCATATTGCAATATGTTGTTTGAATTTGTGATGATCAGCTGTGTGTTTAAAGATTCACACGTAAATTACCGCTGAATTATATCTAAAAATTTTATGTGAAACCTGATCAACTGTTTTTGTTTTTTTTCTATGAAACCCGATTTTCTATGAAACCCGATTTCATACATAGAATAAACACAACCTGATCAACTGTGTAAAATTTTCTCAAAAACAAAACAAAGGTACAATTTGTATCTAAAAATTTAAAACCGAAACAAAATAATTTGGTTCCCCCCTAATATCTGATGTGTCTTCCACCATCTTTCCTAATTTTCAACCATATGGCCATATATTGGCGTGGTGGCCAAGATAACACTTAAAAAGTCAATACTGATCCATCATGTAATTATAAAGAGATGGAGCTAAATTACCGCAACATGTTTTGCGCTACGCGCGATGTGCTCCAGTGTTTGACTCCCCAACGTTTCATTCGTTCCGCTCCGTCACATCAGCTTGTTTGAGACTGTAACTCCCTGTATACCATGAAAAATGCAAATTCAAAATTTGAACTCATAAACAATTATGGTTAAAATTTTAGCGTCACTAAAGTCATATATGACCCAAAAAAAAAAAAAAAAAAAAAGGCTATCCCTCTCACTTTAGTTCCCAAACTTGTTCCAACTCATATTGAATTGCTTTCGTGACACACAGATATCCGTTGGTCGTCTTCCGAAAAGGTGGTTTAACCCTTGTTAAGGAAGGATGCTTTTACCAATGATATATTCATACAAAAATTGAACTCATAAAATATACCCGAATTCAAATTACCAAGTACGTGCCAAAAAATAAGCTAAAACAAACTACGGCACACAAAATAAGCCCACTATATAAGTCGAAGCAAACACCCCCTAACCTATCCCCAAAACACGACCTACTTAATAAACTGATTAAATGGATTCACTGCCCATTAAAACCTGTTTAAATCCGTTTAGTTGTATCATAATTTATTATAATTTAGTAACAAAATGCAAGCGTATGTATGCTATAACCAACATAAAAGAGCATTACATAAGTAAAAAAATTAAGATAGATTGAAAAAAAAAAAGTTATATATACCGCAGCTTCCTTGATTTTTGATATGAGTAACAGCACCAGTTTCTCTCCAATCAACTTTTTGAGGCAACATATCATTACTCTTAACCATATAACGCTGACTAAACTCCCGTCGTTGCATTTTCGCAATCGTGGTAACTCTGCCTCGTTATCAGCAATCATTCGTCTAAGCTGAGCTCGACTTTTGTTTGCTAAGTCAACTTTTTTCCTGTATACCTCAACACATTCTCGTTGAAGCTCTAACAACATCAAAAAAAGGCCCTTATCTTATTCTTACATATAGTTACCTTCCATTCCTATAACCCAAAATTAGGTTCGCAAACAAAAATTATCTCATTAACCAAGAATCAAAAACAAAAATTAACACCACCCCTAAAATAAAATATTCCTAGTTCATTACCAATTTATTTCTTTATTCCTCATCAAACGTTGGTTGCTCCATCCCTGTTGCCGCTCGTTACGGAGATGTGCCGACTACTCCAACAGTCCTAACAACGCAATATCCTGTATGCATAACTGAGAATTATTTTGATGAAAAAGTTAAAAAAACTAAAAGTTATGAAATCAAAATAATAATTTAACCTCACCGTCATCCGGTGCATCACATCTTCGTTTTCTTACGAAGGTAAAAATTTTCAGAGAATAAAATTTTGAGCGGATAAACTTTTGTGGATCTGTGGGAGGTGGTGCTAGCAAATCAAGTACGTGGAAGGTTTTAGATAGGCGGCGTTCGTTATTATCCATTAGAGGGGAAGGGGCCGTTACTGGACTCGCAACAATGGGCCTCTGTTGGGCTAACGTAAAGGGCCAAACGGTAAATAATATTTTATTGGGGAAATCATATTTTAATACCCACCGGCTTTGTGTTTTAGTATATAGTAATAATGTTCTGTAGTATTTATTTCTTTTTGTATAACGTGACATTAATGCTTGACCTTTTGACTAGGCTATGTTTGGCGCAGTGCTTCTTGGAGCTTTTTTAGATGATGAGCGGTGAGCAATAAACTTTTTGATTTTTAGTGTTCGTTTGGCAAAAGAGCGGTGAGCTTTGCTATTTTTTAGAAAAGCTCATTTTTCCAATGCTTCTTTAAGAAGCTGTGAGCGGTGAGCAGTGAGCTGTGGCTACAGCTCACAGCTACTGTTCACAGCTCACTGCTATTGCTCACTGCTACTTTTGCCAAACATATACGTGTCTTAAAATATCATGCCTAAACTTGTATATCCGTAAGATATTGTTTAGTTTTTCTCCAATATTAGAAGTAAGGTCAGCACAAGTCCACACTTGATGTAATGTTACCAATTGATGTGATGTAGCAATATGTCATTTGTGAAAAAGAGTAAATTACGAAGATGGTTCCTGTGGTTTGCGTTGACTTTCATTCTTGGTCTTTTAACTTTTTTTTTTGCACTTACAGCCACCAACTCTGAAACCCTTAACATTTATAGTCCCTTGACCAAAGGACGTTATATTTAAACGTTAAACCCTTACACACGAGGGTATATTCGTCACTTTAGCTTTTTCCTTGTCTTCATGGTTCCCACACCAGTTACCCCTCATCTCATTTCACTTTTTGATATACACAATTACAACCTACCACAATCCACAATCCACCACCATAACCCTCCTCCATCTAGAAAACCATCTTTGACGTTGTTGCCAGCCGCGAAACTGAAACCACCACTACCGAGCCATCGTGCGACGCACCACACCCACCAAAGCCAAAGATGAAACTAATTAAGATCTTTATAATCATCATCCCATCAGATCTCCTATAGTCACAAACGATAAAAATACCAAAATAAAGATTGTTGGGTTTATATATTGAGAATAAAATGCTTGAAGTTTGGGGTGAATCGATTGGGTTGTAATTTTGGTTTAAAGCTTGGTCCTACGATGGAGGCGTTGTACGACGGTGACGGCGGAGTTAACGTTGATAGTGGGTGGATCGGGTTCCGGATTGGGCTGTTTCTTGAATGGGTTTGGGACTGACATAGCTACAAATGGCAAAGATGATGAAATGTTGTGTATGAGGTGAAATGGGTTTGTGGGCGTTTTTGTGAACCAGTTTTGTAACACCCCAAAATTACCGCAGCGGAACAGTAGTGTCAAGGGGGTATTACTTCATAATATAGATCATGGTATAGAAAACGACATCTAAATGAGACGTGTTGAAATATTACCATTCGAATTATTATTAAAATCAGAGTTAAACAAGAAATTCAAAGTATAAAGTTACATAGATGTTTTCAAAGTGTATCGAATGATAAAGATAAGATAAAGGTCTCCAAGTATGCAATTGACTCTCGAATCCATGCATCCACTATCGCCTTATTAACCTGAGATAAACATGCTAAAAAGTGTCAACCAACGGTTGGTGAGTTCATAGAGTTTAGTTTAATAAAAAAACATTGAATAAAGATTTCACTGCAAAGGCATTGTAAATCCACTCAGTCCCAAGCCCCACCCATACAAGACTTGCAACCTATGTGTTTACAAGCCACTGCTAACATAGTATGAATAGGACATATGTGTATACGAATATATGAACACTTAATGTAATGAATAACAGCAAACTGAACCTCCTGACTGCGACTAAAGTATCATAAGAATTACTGGATTATATTCTCCCAAGGTCAAGATTTGAAGGACACAAGGGTGGGGGCGTCAGCCCGATAGTTACTATCAATACCTCTCCAACGGCTCCTATCCAGGAGTTAAACAGTTGCTAAGAATAATGACAATATGAATAAGTTTAACCCATTAAGGCACATATCGTAATAAAACTACACATCATGTCCAAAAAGTATAAAAGCGTAGCGTATCATAAAAGTATAAATGTTTGAGTAATTGCATCACAAAGCAATTCATGTATTTGATAAACGAGTAAAGTAATTTAAACATGTATCTCCCACAAGTAGTGTAAAATGAATAAAAGAGTAAGAGTGGGGCTATGACTCACCTTAGCTGTAAGGTCAAGGTAATGTTATGTCAATTGTAACACGGGAACGGCCCCAACACACGACCTAAATAATAGGGAAGTCTGAGATTTTGATGGTTTAAGATTGACAGGATGTGAATAATGATTGTGGAAAAGTGTCGGATAACGAATTGGATTGTGATGAGAATGCATGATATGCTTAAAATGCTTAAAGTTCAAAAATAATATTATATATAATATTATCATGTTTTTATGTTTATTGAATCCATAAATATCGTCTCTTCAAAAGTTGGTGGATGATAAGTTACGTTTATTCGTTAAAAAGTCACGTTACGTAAATATAAACGTAACATTTGTTAGATATATAAAGTGTACGTAACGAAAAATGGATTTTAAGAACAAAAAGGTATAAAACATTAGTGGGATAATAAGTAAAAATCAGGTTACTGTATGGTCTTTGTAGTTATAGGAAATTTGCATTTTTAACCTTAACGGAGTTAGTTTTGCACCGTTAGTCCTTGGTTAACTATTTGTTACATTTTTAGTCCAAAAAGTTCTAAAATGACATATTAAGCTTTTGGTTTATTGTTTGAAGATTTTCTACCCTTGTTTTACTGAATTGACAGTTTTGGATACAATTTTGTGAAATGTACACTTTAAACCCGAATAGTAACATTCTTTTGCAAACTTAGTCCAAAAATCACAAAAAATAAGGTGAAGTGATTTCTGAAAGTTTTAACAACTTTTAAAAGCTTATTCAAGTCTAATCCAACTGCTTATTTGCCTAAGAGCTTATTTTTAAGCTTAATGGGCTTTAACATGTGAATTTAAAGGCCCATTAAGGATTTACGATCCAAAGGGTTTAAAGACAAAGTGGGCTTATCATTGGGCTTATTTAAGGGTCACAAAAAGATATCCAAAGGGCTTATTTGGTTAGCTTATCGCAAGAGCTTAAAAAGTGCTTATTGGGCTTTAAGCCCACTCGTTAATATATATGAGTTTTCGACCAGTTTTTAGTAGTGTTTGGTTTGATGTTTTTAATGAGCTTTTACAAGCTTATGACAAGAGTTTATTTGTATAGCTTATTAGGTGAGTATATAAATAAACACGTTGAGTAATAAAACTAATATGTTGTGTGTACGTTTTTGATTTTTAAAAGGCAATTGCTAGCGAAGAAAACGAGTTGTCCAGGTATGAAATAAAACTTGTTAATGTGTGATATGTATATACGATGTGATATATGTTTAAAATGGTGCTCGATATGTGTTAAAATGAGTATGTGAGTGTAGAGTGATGATGAGTCTCGATTTTAGCCATCTCTAGAAAGAGATTGACGTATAATATGTGAAAACAAATAATAAGAACGCGTATAAATAAAATGAAAGTATAATTCGTTCGAAAAATAATGCATGAAATATAGAAAAGTGTATAAGTGATTGAAATGAGTTAAGGAGGCTTACAACACCTTAAAAAGGTGGTGAGTACTTGAGATATAGAACTAGAACTCGGATGGAAATGATGCAACCGGTAAAAGAGATCACCAAAGCTTCGAACAAGACTTGAACGAGTTGAAATGAGGCTCGAATGGCTATGGACTTTGCTCCTTTCCCTGGATGATCTCGACAGTGAGTAAACTAGAGAGAATTGGGAGATAAAAAGTCTAAGTGTGAATGGGAGAATTGGGGAATGAGGTATACGTATAACATGTGCATGTATATGTCGATGTATAGTATTTAAACACAAGTTGGGATTGTTATTCGATCCTTGGCAGAGATAGGAGGGGACAAAGAGAATAAATCTAGCATAGAAAGTCCTTGTGTGTAAGTGCAAGTGGTGTGTATTATGTATTTTATATATGTATGTGTTGGTTTGAATATGCATGCATGTATATGTCGATATATATATATATATATATATATATATATATATATATATATATATATATATATATATATATATATATATATATATATATATATATATATATATATATATATATATATATGTCGACATATAGTTTTTAAATTCAACAAGTTGGGGACACTTGAGATACTATTCGATTTGTGGCAGGTTTAGGATAGGATTTGAAGGATTGTGTTTTAGTTTGGTTCAAGTGGGAACACATATAGATTATATATGTGTCGACATATATATATATATATATATATATATATATATATATATATATATATATATATATATATATATATATATATATATATATATAAAGGGTCCAAACACATTTTAACGTGCAACATTGTATGACAAGGTGAGAAATGAGGTTGTGAACCCTTAATTGATCATAGAAAATCAAAAGATCTAGGGGAAAATGAGTTGTGTCGAGTTTGGATTAAAATAGATAGAATTTGTGTGAACTTGCACATGTGTCGAAGGTGATATAATTTGAGTCTCGTTTAGTGTCCAAATGTTCGAATGAGAAATTGAGATTCGACATCCTGATTATTTGGTGGGTGAGGATTCGAGATGAGTAAAATGTTGGGTGTGTTGTGTGTCGAAATTAAAAGAAAACGAGGCCAAGTTTGGGTGAGCTAGTCGAGTGATATAAATGAAATATATAAAACTTAAAAATTGGGTTGGGCTGGTGAATAGTACCAGGCCATAAAAATTGGGCCGTGAATTGATATAAGGATCCGTTTGGTGTTTTATGAGTGTCTTTGATTTTCGTGGTTCGCGTGTGAGCTCGTTCTAATGTTTGGTGAATAACGTAACAACGTTTTTCAATGAAAATGAAATAAACAAAATTTTCAAATTTTGCTCGTAAAAATGGTTAAGTAAACAGTAATGATGGGTTAATACTAGATTAACGTTCACTAATGACTAGGGAATTCTACGGGTTGCTACAGTACCTACCCCTTATCTTGAATCTCGTCCCGAGATTCAGTCTGTGTTATCTGTTAAAAGATGCTAACGAATAGTCGGTGTGTAAAGTTTAAAGTAATCATGCTAAATCTTACGTTATCAAGGGTAGAATATTACTTGTCTAGAGAAAACATACCCATTATTTGTTAGCTGCATCCAAATGACCCAAATAGGATGCTTGACCATAAGGTGGACTGATATGGACTCCAGGGTTTGGATTATTCCCTCCATTTGCTAAATCTAGATTACCCTGTCTTTGTCTAGGTGCTCCTTTCAACCTAGGACATGCATTCTTGAGGTGATCTGGGCTGTTACACTCATAGCATGCTCTTTGATTATTCCTTATGTTGTCTGCACTCCTTGGTGCTCTACACTGACTTGCAAAATGGCTCAACTTATTGCAGTTTGTACACTCACGGCAGGGTACAGATTCCGGGTGATGATAAGTACATTTAGCACACTTAGGGAGTAGACCCTTATATCCTTTCTTACCAGAACCCGTGGCCATAAAGGTTCTTGCCTTCTTGTTGTCAGTCATGGGGACCGTTTGCTTGTCTGACTCATTCGCTCCTTTCCTTTTATTACCGTTCCTCATCATTCCAATCCCAATCATCTCATCTGTTAGAGTCTCTGCTCTCAATATTGCACTTTGAACTGTAGACGGCCCAGCTGCTTTCATAGTTCCACGAATCTCCGTCCTTTCAATCCATCGAGTATACTCCAATTGTACATCTCCTTTACCGTCGAACTCCATTGGCTTGCATGCCGTAAATTCCTTATACGTGCTGTGAAGATCGTTTAAAGCTCGAGGTTGTTTAGACCACATCTAGGGATTACACAATAATAACGATTAATAACAATACGATGCACAGCGGAATAACAAACTAATCATTATTATTGCTACAAGGTTTCTTCGTCATATCTCTAAAACTAACAATTCCAACAGCCCCAATGCTATGTGATCAAGTATAGCACGGTTACACTCTAACAGGGATCAAAGATCCTTGAGGCTTAAACCAAACACGAACTCTAGGCGTCTAACACAAGAACCATACGCCTAGGTTTACACACACACCCCTTTGATGGAGTTACATCTTAACCCATACTGAAACTAATTCCCTGTATCTCTTTATATAATAGAGATACTAGGTTTACAAAGAGATAACTATTAATAATGAAGATATTTTATTAAGAACCTTCCTAAAATATCTTCTTTAACTTCATATCTTTGTAGTTTTCCTCTTTGTCACAAATAGTCCCTCATGTTTCATTCTTCTTGTTTTGTATCATCAAATCTATAAAACCCAACAATCTTCCCCTATTTGATGATGACAAAGCAAACACATTCTTGTACGAACTTTCCTAGACGAAGTAGAGAAATTGAGATAATTAAATCTCACCATGAATGAAACAATCTTGTCTTCCCCTTAATCCATGCCATGCACCACAATATCTCTTCCCCTTTTTGTTATCAACAAATAGGGAATGTAAGCAGTAGAAACTTCCCCTCGAGTGGTGTATGTACATCAAATGATTAAACACATCATTATCACATAAGTAGTAGAAACTAACTCTAGCAGTAGAATCTTTAAGCCTAGCAGTAGTATCTACTTAGTGTATTTACTTCACCTTCTCAGCATCTCCAGCAGTAGTATGAAATACACTAGCAGTAGTATCATTATCACCAGCAGTAGTATGAAATACACTAGCAGTAGTATGATACTTAGAGTGTTTACCTCGATGTAGCATATAAATGGTTAAGCATTTGAACATTTAAGCTTCCCCTGAAACCCATATGTTAACCATTTGAATCTCCAATTATGTAGGCTATATGTAATGATGAAGAAAACTAATCATTACCAATTCGATGCTGAAGTAGAATAAACCAACCTTGTGTCTTATGTCTTGTACTAAAACTGAATTCGAACATATACCCAAATCGATGTATAGGGAGACCGCAATCTCTTGACAATAAACTCATCTTCAATGAGACACTGAGCACTACAATGTAACTCCTTTAAGTGTTTGTCAATTCGTAGTCACTTGAACGAACGAACAAGTTATCTTTAAAGTGTAACACCCACCTTAAGATATAATAAAACACAACCTTGAAAAATTCCATTTCATCGTCAAATAAGCAACAAATAATCATCTTCGCCAATAAGAACAAATAACAACAAGCCTTTAATCCTTTAAGATCAGTAACCAAAACCAAAAATTTCCTCGTGTGTGTCTTCCCCGTGTGTGTGTTTTGGAACCAAACTTGTTCCAAATCTCCAATATATATGCTTCCCCTCACTACTCGTAATCTTTATGACCAAACAACAGATACTTCGAATAGCAGCACAATGATCATGAACAGTATTAAAAACGTATAGCAGCAGAAACTCAAACTTCTAGCAGCAGTATTAATTCTAGCGTAGCAGTAGAAAGTTTGATAGGAAACAGTAGTAACGAATAACGCTAGCAGCAGAAAAACATGACAGCAGTAGAATCACTCTAGTGTAGC
The DNA here is from genome assembly GCA_021014915.2 of Artemisia tridentata subsp. tridentata. Taxonomy (NCBI): domain Eukaryota; kingdom Viridiplantae; phylum Streptophyta; class Magnoliopsida; order Asterales; family Asteraceae; genus Artemisia; species Artemisia tridentata. The sequence continues at coordinate 84,796,361 of CP139504.1, forward strand.
AGTAGAAATTAAGTCGAGCAGTAGAAACTTACTATATTCAGCAGTAGTAAAAAGATGCTAGCAGTAGAAACTCAAAACGTAGCAGTAGTAAAAACTTGAAAGCAGTAGTAAGTTTTCTTTGGCAGTAGAACGAAACATAGCAGCAGTAGTAACTGACCAAAATTAGGATTTTGCTACCTTCGACTTTATCACTAGAACATTAATCACCACAACATCCAGGTGAGGGTTTATTAGAACCCTATGAGCTTTTAGGAACTCATTGTTACCAACAACTTCATAATACCAGGCTCATCAACCACAACAGTTATAACCTTCAAACAAATCGATTACCAGATCTGCTCCAATCCAGAAACCCTTATTTTTAAAGTATCCAGACGACGCATTTTAGTGTCACTAAAAGATACGTTTTTGCAGCAAAATTCGAGACATCATAACTTACGATTGAGAGCTCAGATTTAAGATCCCTTTGGTGAAATTGTACCTTGATATATGAAGAATCTCCAAAAAAAATTTCAGCCCGATCCAACTGTTAACGAAGGAGTTATCGCCGTTCAAAAACAGCTCTGTAGTAAGTTTTAGAAAATATGAACCAGATCCGACTTACAAATATGTTTCTGTAGCAGACTTTGAGACACCATATCTTTCAACCAAAGGCTCAGATTGAAGATCCCTCCGGTGAGAATCTTCCTTGATATGTAGAGAACCTCCAGCAAAAATTTTAGCCCGATCCAACGGCTAATGAATGAGATATAGCCTTTGCAAAACTGCTCTGCAGAAAGTTGCGAAAATTGAACCAAAATCGAATTTTTCTTCCTGTTCTTCGACAAAACCTTGTAGAATCCCACGATCACGAGCCCCTAGGCTCTGATACCAATTGTGAAGATCGTTTATAGCTCGAGGTTGTTTAGACCTCATCTAGGGATTACACAATAATAATGATTAAACAAGATGCACAGCGGAATATAATAAGAACATCATTATTATTTCTACAAGGTTTTTCTCGTCATATCTCTAAAACTAACAATTCCAACAGCCCCAATGCTATGTGATCAAGTATAGCACGGTTTCACTCTAACAGAGATCAAAGATCCTTGAGGCTTAAATCAAACACGAACTCTAGGCGTCTAACACAAGAACCATACGCCTAGGTTTACACACACACCCCTTTGATGGAGTTACATCTTAACCCATACTGAAACTAATTCCCTGTATCTCTTTATATAATAGAGATACTAGGTTTACAAAGAGATAACTATTAATAATGAAGATATTTTATTAAGAACTTTCCCAAAATATCTTCTTTAACTTCATATCTTTGTAGTTTTCCTCTTTGTCACAAATAGCCCCTCATGTTTCATTCTTCTTGTTTTGTATCATCAAATCTATAAAACCCAATAATCTTCCCCTATTTGATGATGACAAAACAAACACATTCTTGTACGAACTTCCCTAGATGAAGTAGAGAAATTGAGATAATTAAATCTCACCATGAATAAAACAATATTGTCTTCCCCTTAATCCATGCCATGCACCACAATATCTAATGGATGTCAAGAGTGCCTTCTTATATGGTACTATTGAAGAGGAGGTTTATGTCTCACAACCTCTAGGTTTTATTGATCCAGAACATCCAGACAAGGTGTACAAGGTTGTCAAGGCTCTTTATGGCCTTCATCAGGCACCAAGGGCATGGTATGAAACACTGGCTTCCTATTTGATTGAAAATGGATTCCAAAGAGGCAAGATTGATCAGACATTATTCATCAAAAAGTACAAGAAGGATTGTAAGATACCGCAAAAATCCATTGTAATCATACTCGTTAATCAAGGATAAACTCAAGTTACTGTTTAATAAAACCCATTTTTACGAGGAAATTTAAAATTTTATTTACTTGTTATATTATTCCCACCACGTCACGATATCACGGCATTTACCGAATAACGACTCTAATTCACGACACTACTTCGAGACATAACTAGTTCACAAAAGTTAATATTACACAAGTCACAAATTTCATAAATTGCAAATCTCACTAATATTAGTTTACACCAATAACTATATACATTAACCACATTACTACAATTAATTACAACTCATTCTAATTACACTAATCACACTTATCTTTCTCTAATCCAACCGGACCAACTGTCCAGCCCAACACTCTCGCCCACTATTTCAGCCCATCACCACCCTACACGGTTTAAGCCCACTCCCAGGCCCACTGCTCCTTTCTATACTTCATGCAATGTTCGACACCCCACACCCCTCCAAAACAGCTTACGTTCTCTCAAATATAAAACCCGACACACGAATATTTTTACACCCTCTTGTTCACCACCCACTAGGCTTTATGCGTGCCAAGTTCCAGGATCATATGTCGAGTTTTGATGTGGCCTTGAATAGCAAAGAGTTTGTCCCATTTTACTCAATTCGACATATGCAAAAACCGCAAAACTCAACCATTTTAGACCGCGCATTTTCCTACAACTTCCTAATGATCATGTTAGCATATTATGATGTTAAAAAGACCTCTAGGACTGCAGTGAGTGTTCGTGGATCGCTAGGTTCAATTTTCCGTTCATTTTAATGCAAATCTTATACACATATATTCCAACCACAAAGGACAAACTATACCAACTCTCCCATACCTTCCAATGATTTTTAAAGTCAGAAAACATGTTAGTATGTCCCTCAAATACTGCTACTCCACAGTACCAACCAATAATTGATTTGAAAGACTTGGAAAGTCAAGAAAAGAAAACAAAACGTGTGTAATTTCATCCTCTATATATCCTACCTCTTTTAGCAACCTACTTCACTCACTTTTCATTCACATCACTCTCACCTATAACCTTAAAAACTTAGAACATCTATGGCCTTGTTGTGAAGATAAGCAGTAAAGAAAGTCAATACGTAAAAACACATCCTAGCTCGATAAGCCTACTGCCTTTCCTCTTGCGCTATCATTCGAACTCCAAAACTCATCACCACCTTTCTAAGGTGTGGTACGTGTCTATATACCCTTCCTATCTCAGTCACACGTTAACATTTTGATGCATGCATGACATAAATGTAAAGTCGAATGTATCATATTTCATTTGTATCATAGTCACGTTAAAATAAATGAAAGGATTACATGTGTTAAATCAACTCACTTTAAGAACTATATGAAGTCACCAGAGTGCACGTTAACATCTCATGCATCGTATACTTTAGTTGTTTTCACTCGAACGTATACTTTGTTACTAGTTCATTTATGTGCATTAGTTCGTGTAACCCACCCACATGCAATGAGCCTCTAACATGGTAGGCCTCGAGGTCGTCACTCACACTCTATCACGTTCACACTTTTAGATACATGCATGATTTGAACCCTTTGCATCATGTTACACGTAAAACTCAAGTTGAAAGACTTAGAAATATTCTAAGTGTTTTGTTTATATATATAAAACGTCTCAAGTCGCCTAGTAAATAACTCAAAAACTCACTACTTAACTTAATAACTATAGCTCATTTTTATGCGATTTGTTAAACAACATGACAAGCTACACTTTTCGTTTAAACATCTTGTAAAGATACTCACGTTACGACCCTTAAACACAGCCAAAGTAAATCATATAAACCATATTTGAAAAACAACTAAAAATAACTAATGGGCTTAGTGATGTAGCTCGTTAAGGGCCCATTAACGTGAAAGATAAGCAAACGACCAGATAAGCAGTTAAAATAAGTTGTATTGAACTTAAATAGACCTGAGAAAAAGTCGCCCACCTTTTCCTCCCATTTTTGACACTTTTGGACTAAAAATGTAACGCACTTTGACTAGAAGGACCAAAACTGCCAAACCGAGAACTGTGTGGACTGAAGTTGTGAAAACAGAACATAGAGGGTATAAATGGACATATTATTGAATGACAAGCCTTACTTGTACTTTTGGACAATTTTTGGACTATTTATGGACTATTATTGGACACTGGACTTAACCAAGGACTAACGGCGTAACGCAATCACAGTTAGGGTAAAAAGTGTAAAATCTAGAAAAGAACAAGGACCTACTATTTATACTTGACATTCTTATTTTATTCTCCATTTTTCATCATTCCATCACTTCATATGCATTTTATACATTTTAGTTATGTATTATTTCATTTTCATTATTTATTAGAAATTTAACTTCACTTTGCATATTATTTCATCAGATTTCGAAAAGGTAATATTTTGAGTCAATTGACGTAAGAGTCAAGATAATAGTATATTTAGGCATATCACACTCATATCATCAAATCGTGATACGATTTCTCACTTTCACACTCACTGTTAGTAGTAAGTCAGAATCTTAGACTTCCCTCATATTCAGGTTTCGTATCAAAGACGTTTCCGTGATCGTTTCCATAGATCTTATAATTCCATCTCGTCAGATACACTCAAGGTGAGTCGTGGCCCCTACTCTTTTAATAATTGTTTTTAATAACTCTTTTGGGGGAGATACATGCTTCAACTGTTTTAAGTTGCTCTTATACTTCGAAAACCCTCATGATTTACTCAAAATCATCAACTATGCTTTACATGTTTTTGAATCACCCTTTGGAAGGGATATATACTCATTATACTTGCAAATTGCTTGCTTAGCTTAAACACCGTATTGAAAGATAACATTTTCAAACTACTTGTTGTAACACGATACTGAGACTCATTATATGCATTCATATAACAACTGAATGTACTGTTAACTTTACTATGATATTTCTACATTTCAACAAGAAATAATTGTCAAGACTAAAGTACGCATATTCCCTGAACCCCTGAAACCTATATTGCCTAAGTTTACTATATTGCCATAAAGTCCCTCGATCATGAACCTTAATCACTTGCGAGTGAACGTAAATAATTGTGAATAGATCTATTTGGGACTGACAATCCCCGTTTGGTCTTGCCAGGATAGGCCACCAAACGCACTTTATTTAAACCAACTTATAGGTTATTGGCAAATACCTATCCCGAGGGCCACTAGTATTTTACATCATTCTTGATGCCAGTTAAACGTTGAGTGTCATGAGGCTTAGGGCAATATAACTTTATGAATATATATGTCTTCATATATATTTGGATACAGCTGTATTTAGTAAACCACCACTCCACACTGATAGACATCAGACTTTATACTATTGTTTCCACTATGTGTTTGGATTATGTATCATGTACTTGGAACTTAATTAATATCATGTGTAACTTAGTTGTGTTTTCTAATAAAGACAGCTCAATACTTGGTATATCGTTATATTAAAAGTTGAACCATCATTTCATTTCGAGCATATAACAACGTAGCTCATTTTCATTTAAACTTGAAACCTCTGATCATCAGAGTTCATAAATGATTTACTCGTGGATTTTTACCCAATTGCAAACTTGCTATTTACTTCAAAAAGTACTAGTATTTATTTCAACTATCACTATACACCGCTTGAATTCATTGAAAGAAAGTTATTTTCTATCAAACTCCACGAACTCACCAACCATTGTGTTGACGTTTTAAGCATGTTTATCTCAGGTAATCAACGGAGCAGGACAAGACACGGAGCGGGCATTATATACTCTGATAACTTAAATGGTGTGAAAATCAAATATGTCATTCTTTCCAAATTACCACACTTTTGTAGGATTTTCAAATCGGATATTTCACCTTTGTACCAAAACTATTATTTTGAATGACATATAACTTTCAAAACGCCTTTTCCAAGCCGTTTTCTGAAATTTTAACTTCGATCCTCACCGTAACACCCTAATTACTTTTCCGCTGCCACAAAACAAATTAGGGGGTGTTACAGATTGGCATCAGAGCCACAGGTTATAGAGAATCAAATGTTTTCAAACATTGAACTATAACTACACTTTCAAAATAAATGATTTTACACCATACCATTTTACGCCCTCCGTGTCTGCAGACTGCCGTGCTCAATATATTACCTACTAAGATTGTTTTGCACTAATCTTTACATGCTTGATGTTTACCCTTCACACATTACACACCGTATTATTTTACACTCAATGTTACACCTTAAATGTATGAATATTCATAATTAATATTTTCAATTTTTACAGTACCATGTCTTCCAAACTAGACGATATCACCAAGACTGTCCCTCCTACTACACATGCGTTACCTACCTACCAAATTGCACCAGATACTGAAGATCCTTATATACAAATGTCACAACCTCAGCCCGACATAGAACTCACTCAGAAATCACCTCCGTCATCACCTACTCACTCACCTCCAAGTCAGAAACTTAGGAGAGCAACCGAACCCTATTCAGATGAAGATTTGATTGGTGGTCAACCAACATTTGAATATGGACAAAGTTCACACCAAGAAATGACTTGGAAGAAGATCGAGCTAAATTCTCCCTTGCCTAACACCTCAGATTTCTCCATGCCAGATGTCCCAAACAATGTATCCTCACCCAATTCTCCTGACTACAATGTAGACACCCGTGACTCCATATGGACTCGTCTTTACCAACACACTAGCATACTAGACGCTCACTCTGAACAACTAAAAGAGTTACACCCATTACGATTCGAATGGTATGATCGTAACATTGACACCCAGTTCAAGAGGACAGATGCTGAGAGACGAGAAGTGTTTGGTTTAGGAGTGAATGTTGGTAACATGAAGGACAATTACGAACAGGAACTTAGAAACTTGGATGCCAGAACCCGCTGTTTGGGTAGAGGCCATACCCAAACACACATTAGGATTGAAGACATTGAAAGAGCATTATTGTTGGCTAGAGACACAGCAAGAATCCAAAGCCAAAAGATTGCAGCCTTGGAAAACATGTTGGTTAATCAGATGAATGCATGCCAGGAACGTTTCTCAGCCATGGAAGCTGCTCAACTGGATCTTGAGGCAGAAGTTAGACGTTTACGTCAGAGACGTAATTGATCTTAAGTATCGTTGTTGTACTTAATAAACCAAATAGTTTTGGTTAGTATTCCATGTATTTCGCAATAATTCTGTAACTCTCGGAAATTGTAATCGACTTTTAAGCTATGACAGTCCTTTTCCATTGTATCCTTCTGTTGTAAACAAATTCCTCCCACCAAGCCCTATTATAATGCTATAAGTGCAAAGAGCCATGCAAAACCTCACCATTTGTTACTCTCTTAGGTAAACAAATAACTCCACATGAATCAATGAGACATTAATAAAAGACCTTGTGTTGGTTGTTTTGCAAAAATCAATCAAACAAATTATTAGAGTTATGTCAATATTGATGATTGTATCGGTGATTGTACATCAAATATACCACAACTAAACAATAAACCATAGAATTCCAAGAACAAATTTTCAAAAGAGAAAGTTGTTGAACTTCAGCTTTTGTAGAAGAATTCGTTTGTTCCTTAACAATCCCATATCAAAAGATGATTATTATTTTACGATGCTACCCAGACACATCGTATTTCTATGATCCTCAGTTGGTTTTAAGATCACATTGTTAGCAATAATATGCAAATACTTTATTATTTGAAATTATTCTAATGATAAAGTGAATACTAAATCAGTGTTTCTTGTTGTAGTCATTGAAGATGGCCAACATGAGCAACACCCATACCCCCTCAGCACTTACCACAACCATGACTCCTAAAACCATCGGGGAATTTGAAAACAATATCGTTACAGTGGTACACGAAGTGACTACAATAGTTCATCCGAGAGACAACGACATAGCCAGGAAAGAAAGAAGGATGGCTATACCTTGTAGACATAACCATGAAAGTTTCATGGGACGTAGGCCAGTTCGCCTAAAGGATTCAAGAAGGATGACTAAACCTATCCGCACATGTGCACAAAGAATTAGGCAAGATATTGCACTTAAGAAAAATAACCAAAAGCGCAAACTTAAGAAGAGAGGATTCCTTATTCTCAAGGAATGTGAGTTCCACAATGATGTTTGCATCCGCAATCATCTACAAGACCGCATTGACTATCTTCGCTAGCAAAGGTCCAAACCAGAAGTTGGAAGAAACTGCGTCACCACCCCTACTAAAAGGGATAACTACTATGGAAATAAACCTATGTGCCAAAGATCTAAGATGCATCACACCGGACATTGCATTGCTAAATGCGAAAGGTGCCGGAAAACAGGCCACAAGACAAGAGATTGCAAAGCCATGGAAGGAAATGAGCAACCCTCATCCATAAAATGCCATGAATGTGATGACATGGGTCATTACAAGAGTCATTGTCCGAACTACAAAGCCCATTGGGAGCCCAAGATTTGTGCAAGGGAATAAGAACTCGTCGAAGAATCTCAACCGTGTCGAAGAATGACCTCTATGTTAAGCAGATGAATGGATTCCTGCTGTAATAAAAATAAACCCTAGCTTAAGATTTCCTAAGTTGTATTTCCTTATGTACCTTGCCTTAGGTTTGATGGATGTAACCTAAGTGCAACAACTATCGTTCTACCGTATGAATCTCTATCTTGTAATATTTCAGTAATCGTCGTAATCTATGTCTATTTCCATTTCTATTCCACTTTCCCTATTCATAGTTGATATGTAACAATACCTTGATATCACCCTAAGAATTTAACTAAACACCATATCTGATCAAACAATAGACTAATATCACATTGTAAGAAACTTTCATCTAAAACCTAAGTTTATACCAAGAATATCCAAATATCACTATAGAAATTCCTGATTTATCCTCGGAATATGAACAAAAACTTTCTAATCCTTTTAGAAATAATCAGAGGGTGTCCGAATTTGTGACGGAACCATTATAATTGAACCATATAAAATCTTTGAAGAAGCATAAATATCATCATGACTGAACCAAGCATTACAGCATTTGGTCCTCAATTATACATAGCCTAGCTACCTATGTTTAATTTAGGAAGAATCATGTTATAAATGGAACAGTTATCTTTTCAAAGTCTTTAATAACAATTTTCATTCCAAAGTAAGATTTTGGAAAAAAAAAATAATAATAATAATAATAATAATAATAATAATAATAATAATAATAATAATAATAATAATAAACAGTTCATGAACATCACTTTTGGAAAGCCCCAGTAAATATCTACACCTAATTCCCATCACCTCTATTCTAGAAAACTGAGAAGAATACAAACATGGAAACCCTAAGAATTCACAAAGAAATTTTTGGAACACACAAGAACGAGAAATTTTATTAAAAACCACGGAAATTAATACATAGCGAGATGATTAACATCGGAAGTGCTAATAATACAATAAACACAATAAAAGGCATAGAATCTTCAATAGGTTGGCCCACCATAGCAACAAAAACCACCACCAACCCAGCGATAGCAAGAGCCACCACAGGATGAATCACATTGATTATTCTGCGTCGTAAATGCAACAAAATATTAAAAGCCACAACGAGACTAATTCGTAAACATAAAGGTAAATGAGTTTTATTCCACACTTATTAAAGGTTAAATAGAAACACAACAAAGACCCATTACAAACAACACTAGCTTAAAAGCTATTACCCCCAAAACTTATCCACAACAACGGCTAGGATTGTGAGGGGTACGACAACCAACAAGATCCCGATCAAGTGGTCAGAATCTTCGCCGGGGAAGAGAGCCAAACAAGTGGCGGAATTGACGATGAACACAGTGGCGAAAAGGATGGCGAATGGCGGCATTATTATTTTTGGGAGAGATGGAGTGAAAAAGGTAAAGTGGGGAAGAAAAATGGGAAAGTAAATAGGGTATAAATAGAGAAAAACTAGCCGTTATTTTACTATTCACGACCATTAAGTTACAAATCACTACCATTAAAAATCCCCTATTCTCGACCGCTAGAACACTAAACATTTAGCGTTAAATACTTCCTACTCTCGACCGTTATTTTCAATATGCACGACTGTTGAATTCATTAGTTGACCAAACATTCAAATTTAATTCGTCTAGTACGAATAAATCTAATTGGATCTCGTTTCCTCGATATCCAAATAAGAATCTCTCGACAACATTTTTCCATAAACTCTCACCTCAGAACACCACATTTTCAACACCTATCATAGACTGAACTTCGGGACGAAGTTCAAAATTGAGGGGTGGATACTGTAAGATACCGCAAAAATCCATTGTAATCATACTCGTTAATCAAGGATAAACTCAAGTTACTGTTTAATAAAACCCATTTTTACGGGGAAATTTAAATTTTTATTTACTTGTTATATTATTCCCACCACGTCACGATATCACGACATTTATCGAATAACGACTCTAATTCACAATACTACTTCGAGACATAACTAGTTCACAAAAGTTAATATTACACAAGTCACAAATTTCATAAATTGCAAATCTCACTAATATTAGTTTACACCAATAACTATATACATTAACCACATTACTACAATTAATTACAACTCATTCTAATTACACTAATCACACTTATCTTTCTCTAATCCAACCGGACCAACTGTCCAGCGCAACACTCTCGCCCACTATTTCAGCCCATCACCACCCTACACGGTTTAAGCCCACTCCCAGGCCCACTGCTCCTTTCTCTACTTCATGCAATGTTTGACACCCCACACCCCTCCAAAACAGCTTACGTTCTCTCAAATATAAAAAGCGACACATGAATATTTTTACACCCTCTCGTTCACCACCCACTAGGCTTTATGCGTGCCAAGTTCCAGGATCATATGTCGAGTTTTGATGTGGACTTGAATAGCAAAGAGTTTGTCCCATTTTACTCAATTCGACATATGCAAAAACCGCAAAACTCAACCATTTTAGACCGCGCATTTTCCTACAACTTCCTAATGATCATGTTAGCATATTATGATGTTAAAAAGACCTCTAGGACTGCAGTGAGTGTTCGTGGATCGCTAGGTTCAATTTTCCGTTCATTATAATGCAAATCTTATACACATATATTCCAACCACAAAGGACAAACTATACCAACTCTCCCATACCTCCCAATGATTTTTAAAGTCAGAAAACATGTTAGTGTGTCCCTCAAATACTGCTACTCCAAAGTACCCACCAATAATTGATTTGAAAGACTTGGAAAGTCAAGAAAAGAAAACAAAACGTGTGTAATTTCATCCTCTATATATCCTACCTCTTTTAGCAACCCACTTCACTCACTTTTCATTCACATCACTCTCACCTATAACCTTAAAAACTTAGAACATGTATGGCCTTGTTGTGAAGATAAGCAGTAAAGAAAGTCAATACGTAAAAACACATCCTAGCTCGATAAGCCTATTGCCTTTCCTCTTGCGCTATCATTCGAACTCCATAACTCATCACCACCTTTCTAAGGTGTGGTACGTGTCTATATACCCTTCCTATCTCAGTCACACGTTAACATTTTGATGCATGCATCACATAAATGTAAAGTCGAACGTATCATATTTCATTTGTAGCATAGTCACGTTAAAATAAATGAAAGGATTACATGTGTTAAATCAAATCACTCTAAGAACTATATGAAGTCACCAGAGTGCACGTTAACATCTCATGCATCGTATACTTTAGTTGTTTTCACTCGAACGTATACTTTGTTGCTAGTTCATTTATGTGCATTAGTTCGTGTAACCCACCCACATGCAACGAGCCTCTAACATGGAAGGCCTCGGGGTCGTCGCTAACACTCTATCACGTTCACACTTTTAGATACATGCATGATTTGAACCCTTTGCATCATGTTACACGTAAAACTCAATTTGAAAGACTTAGAAATATTCTAAGTGTTTTGTTATATATATAAAACGTCTCAAGTCGCCTAGTAAATAACTCAAAAACTCACGACTTAACTTAATAACTATAGCTCATTTTTATGCGATTTGTTAAACAACATGACAAGCTACACTTTTCGTTTAAACATCTTGTAAAGATTCTCACGTTACGACCCTTAAACACAGCCAAAGTAAATCATATAAACCATATTTGAAAAACAACTAAAAATAACTAATGGGCTTAGTGATGTAGCTCGTTAAGGGCCCATTAACGTGAAAGATAAGCAAACGACCAGATAAGCAGTTAAAATAAGTTGTATTGAACTTAAATAGACCTGAGAAAAAGTCTCCCACCTTTTCCTCCCATTTTTGACACTTTTGGACTAAAAATATAACGCACTTTGACTAGAAGGACCAAAACTGCCAAACCGAGAATTGTGTGGACTGAAGTTGTGAAAACAGAACATAGAGGGTATAAATGGACATATTATTGAATGACAAGCCTTACTTGTACTTTTGGACAATTTTTGGACTATTTATGGACTATTATTGGACACTGGACTTAACCAAGGACTAACGGCGTAACGCAATCACAGTTAGGGTAAAAAGTGTAAAATCTGGAAAAGAACATGGACCTACTATTTATACTTGACATTCTTAGTTTATTTTCCATCTTTCATCATTCCATCACTTCATATGCATTTTATACATTTTAGTTATGTATTACTCCCTCCGTCTCAATTTATTTGTCAGGAGAGAGAAAACACAAAGTTTAATAAAAGTGGGGTCACTTTAATTTTTAACCACTAAAATAGAATATTCCTCCACTAGATTCTCTAGTTTTTACTAAATAAGGAAAGTGGACAATTAATTTGAGACATCCATAAAAGGAAATATGGACAATTAAATTAAGACGGAGGGAGGATTTCATTTTCATTATTTATTAGAAATTTAACTTCACTTTGCATATTATTTAATCATACTTCGAAAAGGTAATATTTTGTGTCAATTGACGTAAGAGTCAATATAATAGTATATTTAAGCATATCACACTCATATCATCAAATCGTTATACGATTTCTCACTTTCACAATCACTGTTAGTAGTAAGTCAGAATCTTAGACTTCCCTCATATTTAGGTTTCGTATCAAAGACGTTTCCATGATCGTTTCCATAGATCTTATAATTACATCTCGTCAAATACACTCAAGGTGAGTCGTGGCCCCTACTCTTTTAATAATTGTTTTTAATAACTCTTTTGGGGGAGATACATGCTTCAACTGTTTTAAGTTACTCTTATACTTTGAAAACCCTCATGATTTACTCAAAATCATCAACTATGCTTTACATGTTTTTGAATCACCCTTTGGAAGGGATATATACTCGTTATACTTGCAAATTGCTTGCTTAGCTTAAACACCGTATTGAAAGATAACATTTTTAAACTACTTGTTGTAACACGATACTGAGACTCATTATATGCATTCATATAACAACTGAATGTACTGTTAACTTTACTATGATATTTCTACATTTCAACAAGAAATAATTGTCAAGACTAAAGTACGCATATTCCCTGAACCCCTGAAACCTATATTGCCTAAGTTTACTATATTGCCATAAAGTCCCTCGATCATGAACCTTAATCACTTGCGAGTGAACGTAAATAATTGTGAATAGATCTATTTGGGACTGACAATCCCCGTTTGGTCTTGCCAGGATGGGCCACCAAACGCACTTTATTTAAACCAACTTATAGGTTATTGGCAAATACCTATCCTGAGGGCCACTAGTATATTACATCATTCTTGATGCCAGTTAAGCGTTGAGTGTCATGAGGCTTAGGGCAATATAACTTTATGAATATATATGTCTTCATATATATTTGGATACAGCTGTATTTAGTAAACCACCACTCCACACTGATAGACATCAGACTTTATACTATTGTTTTCACTATGTGTTTGGATTATGTATCATGTACTTGGAACTTAATTAATATCATATGTAACTTAGTTGTGTTTTCTAATAAAGACAGCTCAATACTTGGTATATCGTTATTTTAAAAGTTGAACCATCATTTCATTTCGAGCATATAACAACGTAGCTCATTTTCATTTAAACTTGAAACCTCTGATCATCGGAGTTCATAAATGATTTACTCGTGGATTTTTAACCAATTGCAAACTTGCTATTTACTTCAGAAAGTACTAGTATTTATTTCAACTATCACTATACACCGCTTGAATTCATTGAAAGAAAGTTATTTTCTATCAAACTCCACGAACTCACCAACCATTGTGTTGACGTTTTAAGCATGTTTATCTCAGGTAATCAACGGAGCAGGACAAGACACGGAGCGGGCATTATATACTCTGATAACTTAAATGGTGTAAAAATCAAATATGTCATTCTTTCCAAATTACCACACTTTTGTAGGATTTTCAAATCGGATATTTCACCTTTGTACCAAAACTATTATTTTGAATGACATATAACTTTCAAAACGCCTTTTCCAAGCCGTTTTCTGAAATTTTAACTTCGATCCTCACCGTAACACCCTAATTACTTTTCCGCTGCCACAAAACAAATTAGGGGGTGTTACAAGGATCTTTTGCTAGTTCAGGTATATGTGGATGATATCATCTTTGGATCTACAAGGAAGGAGATGTGTTTAGAGTTTGAGAAACTTATGCCTGATAAGTTTCAGATGAGTTCCATGGGGGAACTTACTTTCTTTTTGGGTCTGCAAGTTAAGCAATCAAATGAAGGTATATTTATCAGCCAAGATAAATATGTTGTAGAGATTCTAAGAAAATTTCAGTTTGCTAATTCAAAAGTGGCAAGCACAACAATGGACTATGGGAAGCCTCTTCTTAAAGATGTAGATGGAGACAATGTGGATGTACACACATACAGATCTATGATAGGCTCTTTGGTGTATCTCACATCATCAAGACCTGATATCATGTTCTCTGTTTGTGCTTGTGCAAGATTTCAAGTAACTCCTTAGGTTTCTCACTTAACAGCAGTCAAGAGGATCTTTAGATATCTCAAGGGTCAACCTAGGTTGGGTCTATGGTATTCTAGGGAATCACCTTTTGACCTGGTAGCATATTCAGACAGTGATTATGCTAGTGCAAGCTTGGACAGAAAGTCAACAACTGGAGGATGTCAATTCCTTGGATGTAGACTCATTTCATGGCAGTGTAAGAAGCAAACAATTGTAGCAACTTCAACAACTGAAGCTGAGTTTGTAGCTGCTGCAAGTTGCTGTGGTCAAGTGCTTTGGCTTCAAAATCAACTTCTTGACTATGGGTACAATTTCATGAACACTGTCATATATATTGATTATAGTAGTACAATTTGTATAATTAAAAATCCAGTGCAACACTCTAAAATAAAACACATTGAAATCAGACATCATTTTATTAGAGTCTGCAATGAGAAAAAGTTGATTCAAGTTGTTAAAATTGATTCTGATCACAACTTTGCAGATCTTCTCACAAAAGCTTTTGATGTAGGTTGATTTCAATACTTGGTAGCAAGTATTGGGATGCTTAATCCTTAATGTTTTTTAAAACTGTGTGTCTTTGTATATAAATTGGATTTATACTGCTAGGTTATCAATTAGTATTGTTATTGAAAAGTTTGTACTGCTAGTACAAATTTGGATTGTTTTGTTCATACTGTTAGTTATATGATAATGCTGCTATAAGACAAATGCTTTGCATTTTGTTTTTCTTAGTTTTGGGCTAACAATTGCAGGTATGCAAATTTAAGCACAAAGGAAGTTACAAGTGCAAAGTGTGAACAAACAAAAGAATGGTTCAAGTTGCTGATCAAATAGGTTTATGATGGACAGAGTTTGGGAATTCATTAACAAAGGTTTATCCCTAAGTTAACAAATTCTTTAAAACTTCTCTCTTAAAACTTATTATGATATTTTATATTGAATTAATGGCTCAGTTGGTCAGAAAGTAACTGACTCAACACACTTTCTATCATTTTATACTTTAATTAGTATAATGAGCAAGTCTAAGGACATTTGATAGAAAGAACAGCGAGCAAATGTGAATCTAACACTTGTGTTAGAGGCAACAACTGCCACGAGCTGGAAACCCTGTCAAGAAAGCCCTTTGAATGGGTTTATCTGTACACACACAGTTATGTATAACTGAATACATTGGTTCTCACACAACCAGAGGTTAATTTAAACCGAAATCTTGATTAAGTGCCTGTTATTACACTTAATCCCTTCAAAATGGTTGTTAGGAGTATGATTTTTCATTAAAAATCAAGTTCATACTGCTAAGTCAAAAGTTTCTTAAAACCTTTTGGATGCATAATGGCTCAGAAACCTATCTAATGATGGATTATGAGTCTGTGCCCCATGATTCACCTCTCACAGGAGGTTACACACCTGGAAGTGATGAGGGCAGATTGAAATTTAAGGAATTGATGGCTATATGTACAACATTGTCTGAAAAAGGTGTCCTAAATGGAAAATGAACTCAAGAAATTTAAAGGAGTCAAGTTCAGATGATGGTGAGAGATCTTCCAAACAGGGGAGGAAGATTAACCAAACAGGGGAGGATGAAAGATTGTGGATGTGTATGCTCAGAATCAGGGGAGGAAGTTTAAATTGATCACTCAAAGGAGAAAGATTGGGGAGGAAGATTGCCAAAATTGATCAAGTTCAAGAAGTGCATGAGTCTAGTAAAAGCATCATCATCTTGTATGCTCTTGTCTTTTACCACACCTGGCTCAGCAGCAGTTGTTGTATCTCCACCTACAATGGAAGCTTCGCCTTCAGAACCATCACCCCTATGCCTTTTTGAGAAGCCAACATGTCTTATTATTCAGCCAATAATAAGAACAAGCTCCAGTTTCAGTTGATGGATGCTGGGAATAAGCTCTTTCAGTTTCAATTTCAGTTCACTGCGTTTGTTCATCACTTGCATGGCTTGATGAGAGATGAATTGACTTCTAAATCATGTACACAGCAATCTAAATCATGTAATGAAGCTAATAAACTACGTTTGTTATTGAATCTAATTGATCATATACACAGCAATCTAAATCATGTACTGCTAGTGTTAAAGACAAAGAAAATGGCTGAAAGTGATTCATAGATGGCAGATGAGTTAGTCAGAAAGATATTTAATCTTGCAGAACAGAGGAAAGCTCAGATCAAGAGTCTGACTATGTAGTGTTTGGAAGATCCTCACAATCCTCATTTAATTCAGAAGAAACTTGATGATTTAGGATAAATCACAAGTTTAGGGGAGGATTATTGGGAATTAAATGTTCTGAAGATTAGTGTTGGAAATTATATGTTTACAACCAAAGGTACTGCTGATGCAAAGAAGGAAAATACTCCAAGTGTTTATTCTACTGCTAGTGTATTCAATAC
Source organism: Artemisia tridentata subsp. tridentata (assembly GCA_021014915.2). NCBI lineage: Eukaryota > Viridiplantae > Streptophyta > Magnoliopsida > Asterales > Asteraceae > Artemisia > Artemisia tridentata. The sequence goes on from CP139504.1 coordinate 84,813,522, forward strand.
TACTGCTAGTGTTGAAGATTCTACTGCCTCAAGAATACTACTGCTAGTGTATCAGATACTGTTGTTGGAGTGACTCATACTACTGATGAATGGATAAGTATCACGTATTCTACTGCTGAATGGATAAGTATGAAAAAGATATTTGTGTATAAAAGTCAAATATATACGGTAGATAATATCTTAGATAAGTGTTCAGTCAACAAGTTGTAAACACAGAACAAGTTGTATCTTAGCTACTGACACACACAAGCTAGCAAGTAGACTAATACTCAAGTGTGCATGTGCTTAGATAATATATATAGAGAGAGTTAGACATTAGTTAGGGTGTGTCTAAGTGAGTTGAATAGTGAACGAGTTAGAAAGTAAGAAAAACATATCAGTCATTGTTTTTATTTGTAACAAAGATTCAAGGTTTGTAACCCTAGTGGTAGTGAAGATCACTTGTATTATTCTCAATAATATTGAATCGTTTGGTGTTAACATTGTGTGTTCATTATACAATACAAACAACCACCACTGTTCCATTATCCTCAAACCAATATTCTTCTAAGTGTGGTTAAGTAGATTCCGCATACTTAATCATATTCACTCAAAGTATCATATACACACACGTTACAAAGGACTAACATCCTAAGAGTGTATTACATCCTAACACGTGCATCCAGCTGTGTTGTTGCTAGTATCATTCTCACCTACGCCATTGGTGTCGTCATTTCTGCTTTCGTGGGTTCCCGAGTTGTTGATGTGATTGCTAACCTGGGTAATAATAGTATGTAGTAAGTTTTGAAGTTGTTGAGCGATGACGACGGAAAAATCAGGATTTTCACCGTCATTGTTGTCATTGTTACCAAGGCCGCGACCACCTCCTCTACCTCCACGTTCACTAGTCCTTCCACCCCTTAGTGTTGCATCTCCTCGGTTAGTGTTGTGGGTTGATCTCCCTGATGCCATTGTCTCTACATGGAAGGACATTTAGCGAACGTCAGAGATGAGGGAAAACTGCTGACTATCCAATCTATACTTAACGTTCTCACAAAACCCCGTCACTAGCTGTTATCCTAAAGGGGTGTCAATGCCGATTAACGTAAGCATGGTTACATATGTCCACGTGAGTCGTGATGCACTTATAATTATGTTGCACACCATAATTATACTTACCTCCTTTCACACGTGTACATATCACCAAACACACATATCTCAGCGATCGACGTTACTTAAATGGTGAAAGAGTAGGGTGATTATCTCTCAAAAAATCCTCGAGTGAATTCATCAAATTTCTGCGGCTAAGTGATAACCTTTATTTAACTTAATCTTATGTCTCATCAAACAAGAACTGTCACAAGATCAAGTTAAATAGGCAGTTATCACTGAGCTCCACACTTTTGATGTCTCGACCATATTCTGAGATTTTCCCTATCAGTACCAATACTCTAACATCCAACAGCGTGGATAATAACGGAAAAAGTTCTACGTATGCAAGGCGATAGGGATGAGAGTCTCAATGTATATAGTAGTTATAGTCTAGGCACCTAAATGCAACCTAGTTTTCTATAACTAAGTCTCTGATACCAATATGTAACACCCCAAAATTACGGCAGCGGAACAGTAGTGTCAAGGGGGTATTACTTCATAATAAAGATCAAGGTATAGAAAATGACCTCTAAATGAGACGTTTTGAAATATTATCATTCGAATTATTATTAAAATCAGAGTTAAACAAGAAATTCAAAGTATAAAGTTACATAGATGTTTTCAAAGTGTATCGAATGATAAAGATAAGATAAAGGTCTCCAAGTATGCAATTGACTCTCGAATCCATGCATCCACTATCGCCTAATTAACCTGAGATAAACATGCTAAAAAGTGTCAACCAACGGTTGGTGAGTTCATAGAGTTTAGTTTAATAGAAAAGCATTGAATAAAGATTTCACTGCAAAGGCATTGTAAATCCACTCAGTCCCAAGCCCCGCCCATACAAGACTTGCAACCTGTGTGTTTACAACCCACTGCTAACATAATATGAATAGGTCATATGTGTATACGAATATATGAACACTTAATGTAATGAATAACAACAAACTGAACCTCCTAACTGCGACTAAAGTATCATAAGAATTATTGGATTATATTCAGCCAAGGTAAAGATTTGAGGGACACAAGGGTGGGGGGCGTCAGCCCGATAGTTACTATCAATACCTCTCCAACGGCTCCTATTCAGGAGTTAAACAGTTGCTAAGAATAATGACTATATGAATAAGTTTAACCCATTAAGGCACATATCGTAATAAAACTACACATCATGTCCAAAAAGTATAAAAGCGTAGCGTATCATAAAAGTATAAATGTTTGAGTAATTGCATCACAAAGCAATTCATGTATTTGGTAAACGAGTAAAGTAATTTAAACATTTATCTCCCACAAGTAGTTTAAAATGAATAAAAGAGTAAGAGTGGAGCTATGACTCACCTTAGCTGTAAGGTCAAAGTAATGTTATGTCAATTGTAACACGGGAATGGCCACAACACACAACCTAAATAATAGGGAAATCTGAGATTTTGATGGTTTAAGATTAACAGGATGTGAATAATGATTGTGGAAAAGTGTCGGATAACGAATTGGATTATGATGAGAATGCATGATATGCTTAAAATGCTTAAAGTTCAAAAATAATATTATATATAATATTATCATGTTTTTATGTTTATTGAATCAGTAAATATCGTCTCTTCAAAAGTTGGTGGATGATAAGTTACGTTTATTCGTTAAAAAGTCACGTTATGTAAATATAAACGTAACATTTGTTAGATATATAAAGTGTACGTAACGAAAAATGGATTTTAAGAACAAAAAAGTATAAAACATTAGTGGGATAATAAGTAAAAATCATGTTACTGTATGGTCCTTGTAGTTATAGGAAATTTGCATTTTTAACCCTAACGGAGTTAGTTTTGCACCGTTAGTCCTTGGTTAACTATTTGTTACATTTTTAGTCCAAAAAGTTCTACAATGACATATTAAGCTTTTGTTTTATTGTTTGAACATTTTCTACCCTTATTTTACTGAATTGACAGTTTTGGATACAATTTTGTGAAATGTACACTTTAAACCCGAATAGTAACATTCTTTTGCAAACTTAGTCAAAAAATCACAAAAAATAAGGTAAAGTGATTTCTGAAAGTTTTAAAAACTTTTAAAAGCTTATTCAAGTCTAATCCAACTGCTTATTTGCCTAAGAGCTTATTTTTAAGCTTAATGGGCCTTAACGTGTGAATTTAAAGGCCCATTAAGGATTTACGATCCAAAGGGTTTAAAGACAAAGTGGGCTTATCATTGGGCTTATTTAAGGGCCACAAAAAGATATCCAAAGGGCTTATTTGGTCAAGTTATTGCAAGAGCTTAAAAAGTTCTTATTGGGCTTTAAGCCCAGTCGTTAATATATATGAGTTTTCGACCAGTTTTTAGTAGCGTTTGGTTTGATGTTTTTAATGAGCTTTTACAAGCTTATGACAAGAGTTTATTTGTATAGCTTATTAGGTGAGTATATAAAGAAACACGTTGAGTAATAAAACTAATATGTTGTGTGTACGGTTTCGATTTTTAAAAGGCCATTGCTATCGACGAAAACGAGTTGTCCAAGTATGAAATAAAACTTGTTAATGTGTGATATGTATATACGATGTGATATATGTTTAAAATGGTGCTCGATATGTGTTAAAATGAGTATGTGAGTGCAGAGTGATGATGAGTCTCGATTTTTAGCCATCTCTAGAAAGAGATTGACGTATAATATGTGAAAACAAATAATAAGAACGCGTATAAAATAAAATGAAAGTATAATACATTCGAGAAATAATGCATGAAATATAGAAAAGTGTATAAGTGATTGAAATGAGTTAAGGAGGCTTACAACACCTTAACGCCTTCTTTTTTCTTCTCATCGGAGTTATTTCACAAAGACTTGCCATGGTAAGGAAGAAGGGGGGAACAGGCACACTTGGAGAGCGCAGTACAACGGAGAGTTGTATGCTGCGTTCGGGAAGGATGAATCGCTCCCGAAAAGGAATCTATTGATTCTCTCCCAATTGGTTGGACCATAGGTGCGATGATTTACTTCACGGGCGAGGTCTCTGGTTCAAGTCCAGGATGGCCCAGCTGCGCCAGGGAAAAGAATAGAAGAAGCGTCTGACTCCTTCATGCATGCTCCACTTGGCTCGGGGGGATATAGCTCAGTTGGTAGGTGGTGAGTACTCGAGATATAGAACTAGAACTCGGATGGAAATGATGCAACCCGTAAAAGTGATCACCAAAGCTTCGAACAAGACTTGAACGAGTTGAAATGAGGCTCGAATGGCTATGGACTTTGCTCCTTTCCCTGGATGATCTCGACAGTGAGTAAACTAGAGAGAATTGGGAGATAAAAAGTCTAAGTGTGAATGGGAGAATTGGGGAATGAGGTATACGTATAACATGTGCATGTATATGTCGATGTATAGTATTTAAACACAAGTTGGGATTGTTATTCGATCCTTGGCAGAGATAGGAGGGGACATAGAGAATAAATCTAGCATAGAAAGTCCTTGTCTGTAAGTGTAAGTGGTGTGTATTATGTATATTATATATGTATGTGTTGGTTTGAATATGCATGCATGTATATGTTGATATATATATATGTCGACATATAGTTTTTAAATTCAATAAGTTGGGGACACTTGAGATACTATTCGATTTGTGGCAGGTTTAGGATAGGATTTGAAGGATTGTGTTTTGGTTTGGTTCAAGTGGGAACACATACAGATTATATATGTGTCGACATATATATATAAAGGGTCCAAACACATTTTAACGTGCAACATTGTATGATAAGGTGAGAAATGAGGTTGTGAACCCTTAATTGATCATAGAAAATCAAAAGAGCTAGGGGAAAATGAGTTTTGTCGAGTTTGGATTAAAATAGATAGAATTTGTGTGAACTTGCACATGTGTCGAAGGTGATATACTTTGAGTCCCATTTAGTGTCAAAATTTTCGAATGAGAAATTGAGATTCGACATCCTGATTATTTGGTGGGTGAGGATTCGAGATGAGTAAAATGTTGGGTGTGTTGTGTGTCGAAATTAAAAGAAAACGAGGCCAAGTTTGGGTGAGCTAGTCGAGTGATATAAATGAAATATATAAAACTTAAAAATTGGGTTGGGCTGGTGAATAGTACCAGGCCATAAAAATTGGGCCGTGAATTGATATAAGGATCCGTTTGGTGTTTTATGAGTGTCTTTGATTTTCGTGGTCCGCATGTGAGCTCGTTCCAATGTTTGGTGAATAACGTAACAACGTTTTTCAATAGAAATGAAATAAACAAAATTTTCAAATTTTGCTCGTAAAAATGGTTGTTGATACAAAAGTTGGGCGTTCCTTGTTTGGATTCTTGTTCCCGTATCAATTGGATCTTAATGCTTGAGACCTGCGCACTAAGAGAACAAAAAACGCTGTTAGGCTTATCGTGGGATTGTCTCCCACGATTATCCTCCGGCGTGAGAGTAAGTAATCGGTTTTAGGGTTTTAGTGAAGAGTTAGGGTTATGATACGATACCTTTAATGAGAGCCGAGATGCCCTTTATATACATACAAAATCCTTGTTGGTTTCGTGTTCCTTACCCTTTGGCGTATCCCACATTATTTGGTCTATTGATCCTTATCCGTAAATAAGAGATCTTATATCGAGGCCAATAATAGATTTTGGATTTGGGCCATTGTAAGCCCAAATCTTTATCGTGATAGCCCACGCGTGATGGGCTTGAGTATTGGTCGGGTTCGTGACCCGAATGCGGACTATACGTCATCATGTCCCCCAGTCTAGTATGCGCAGTGTACCCACTGCGGATGCTAGACTAACAATTGTAGCAAAAAATATTCCGGAATGCGTAGCGGAGAAGTTTCAAGTATTTCCCGCCTAAAAGCAATACGATGAATCTAGTCCAAGTAAATCCGAATATCCCTCGTAAATTGTGAGGGGTGGGTGAAAAAGTGCTTCACATTTTGGCCTCCCAGCCACACGATTAGAGCAAGTGGGTGACACATGTCAATCATCCATGAGATCTTGTAACCCTATATAAAGTGTCATCTCCATTTCACTGTGCTTATCACAGTAAAAACGTCCATTGCCGCCATTGTTAAAAACTCTAAACAGCGAACAAGAAATCAACAACTCATAAGGTAATAGTGCGTGCGCTGCAGAATCCATTGAATTCTAACCATGGTTCTTCAATTGTCCGACTTTACATCCGATATATCCAAGGACGAACTTCGTCAGTTCACCTCGGATTATTATGTCCCAATCGCGTTGCACCCGGGGGTTCCGGTGGCGACTGCGTCCATAGCGAACTTCCCTGAAGGGAAAGTAGGGGTATACACACGCTTCTTTGAATTCGCTAACCAACGTGTGCCCATTTCCCTATTCTTGTGCGATATTTTAAACCACTATCGTCTCCATATTTCCCAACTGCATTGTATAGGTGCAGCAAAAATAACAAATTTTGAAGTAAATTGTCGCTTGTTGGCGATTGAACCCACAATCCATCTGTTCCGCGCGTTTTATCACTCGTCGTGGTCAAACGGGTGGGTGTCTTTTTCTAAGCGTGCAGGGCGACTGCAGTGCTATACGGAGAAATTAGACGCACTTAGGAATTGGAGGGAGAAATTCTTTTGGGTTGATGATGCATTTTTCCCATGGATCTTTGAGTTCTATACCCAAGAGTCATTACCGAAGGATGAGCGTCCCATCCCCGGAACGTATAGCGCAGATGATGCGGAAACGATTAATGCCAATCGCATCCCTATCAACGCTTATCCAGAAGAGTTTTTAGTGCATATGGGCATTAGTCGCAACTACTTCGGAAGTCCTGACGAGGTGCCAACCTTTTTGGATGAGAATCACCGGGGTGGGTGCTTGTCCTTTCTTCTCCTTCGCTCAGTAGTGTAAGCGCTCTTCACTATTATAGCTTTTGTAACCATCTTTGTTTGTTTGTTGTTTGTTGCGCAGAGATGGATCTATTCAGCGTTGTGCGCTTGGCGAGACCTAAACAGGTGACCATAGGAGTGCGCCCTTTAAGAGAAGGTGAGGAGCCAGTTTTGGAGGCTACCGCGGGGCGCACTATGGAGATCGTACAGGAGGAACCAGAGGATACACCCCCAGTTGTTTTAGGGGCGATTCCTCTTCGCAGTTTTCCAGCTCCTGGGGTACAAGTCCCTGTGGAAGAGCTGTCGCGCACAGACTCGTCAGAGAGTGAGGGGATTGCCATGTCTGTAAGTGGGCCCGAGGAGGCTAGCCAAGGGGTGAAGCGCAAGAAAGCTTCAGGTGATGATGGCGCGGGTACATCTAAAAGAAGGCGCCATCTTATCTCTGGCGGGCAATCATCATCAGAAGAGGATGCGTCGTCAACTAAATCTCCTCCCCCCAAGTAAGTAATGAGACTTGTATCTTTAGATCTTCATTTCTTTATTCCGCGTTGATACTATAGAGTAACTTTGTTATTTGCGTGCAGTGTTAAAGCTGCTGAGGATGATGCTGCGCGTGTTGGGAATTCGCCACCTAAGGCGAGTTCCTCACATACTGATGATCTTGCGCAGAAGAGCCAAGAGCCTGAGCCGAAGGCATTTGAGAATGTGCCAACGGACTATCTGATAAAGGAGCTAGGTTTGGCCGCTGCGCACCAGGCCTCCTTAGTTGCACAGCTACAAGCAAGGTATGCTGGTGAAGGTAGCCGCTATGTGCAGAAAGATGAGGAGATTGCGCTTCTGAAGGCGCAGTTGGCTGATGCTCAGGCTGAGGTAAAGGCAACAGATGCGTATGCCCAGAAGCTTGCTGAAGAGAAGATGTCATTACTTGCCCAAGTGAGCCAAGAGCGTGTTGGGTTTACAGATTACAAGGCCACTTGTCTTTGGGTTTTGAAGTATATGGAGCTTAACAAGAGCGCTCACTTCTCTAGGTTGGATGACTTTCGCAAGGCTGTGGAGGGGGCGCTGGAGAAGCAGGAAAGTAAGCCGCGCAAGCTCAGTATTGAGTATGATGAAGAGCTGTACCCACACCTGGTATCTTCGATTGCTGAGCGCAGGTGGCTTATCAGCCATGGTTTGCGCCTTGCTGCCTTGAGTACGCTGGAGTCTCAAGAGGTAAGGGAGGCATTTGGGGATGTTGTGGAGTGCGCATTGGCTCGTGGCAAGGCGCAGGCTATAGAGGAGCTTTCCGAGAGCAAGTTATTGACAGTGCCTGCCGCACAAGTACCAGGTTATAATGCTGATGCCTATGACGAGCTTGTCGCTGCTATGGAGAAAATGAAGCTGTTAGATCTTCCCCACATAGCTCAACTGGAGCGCGATCAGGATTACCCCATAGGTGTTATTATGGAGGGGTTAACCTTGGCTAGGCACGTAGCAGAGGACGCAGAGGCACAAATTGATTACTTTCTTAAGCCAGATGTGTCGCAGCTACAGGTACCTATCTTTGCTCGTCCTCGCAACATCTTGAATCCTTTTGCCCTTGAGAAGGAAATCCCGTTGAAGGAATCCTTAGAGGCCCATGCCATGAGGCTTGCGAAGAAGCAGGGTGTGAAGGGGAAGGCCATCCTTTGTGGTATTGGTGCTGCGCATATCCCAAGATCTGATGGAGTACCTGTTAGTGTACCGACAGTGTCGCCCAAGGATCATGATCTGCTGAAGAAGCTTGAGGAAGCTGGTAGTGCTGCGTACCATGTTAGCAGCTCGGAACTTAGACGCTCCAACAGCCTTTAGATTGTTTTGTTTTGTAATAGGTTAACATTTTGTTGCACATGTGCATGTTAAATATATACTTTGTATGAACTCGTAGTCCATAATAAAATGATATTTTGAAAGTGCGATTGTACGCATATTGTATGTGATTGTGGTTATGATGTTTGTACTTAGTTATCTGTCTTTGCGTACAAGACGTCTATGTTATGCCTAAGAATCAAACCGTTATATAAACGTACTTAAAAAAGATTACAAGAATCTATAATCACTTATAACATAATCGTGTATGAAATTCATGACTTATTGTCAAGCTCGAATATATATCAAGGGGTTAAGAGTCTTAACTCCTAATTTGTTAAACGCGCACAGTGTGCGTTGTTGTGTATCCATCGTGGGATGCACAATGAACTTACTCCAACGGCTTGAGAGTAAGGTGTTTAACAAGGATGCGTGATCCGATGTTGATGGGTTTGCAACCCTCTTACTCAACGAGTTTTTTAGTAGGTTTACTCATCCTTTACCATCGTGGGTTTTAATAAGTGCATGCACGCCATGTAGGCATAAGATAATATAACAATATTGAGACATAAATAATATGTAAACAACAAAGTAAAGTGTGTCGCGGAGTTAGCTAGAAACCGCGACATTTAATTAATACTTGCAAGTTTTTGGAAAAAGAAAGACATTTGCCTAGATGAAACAAAAATGTAAATACACGGATATTTATTGAGCACTTACTAAAGTGCGGAAGTGTCCGTGGGTGGGGTCGTAACCTTTCCTAAAGATAGCATCTCTTGAGATTGCAAATGTTCCATGTGCGTTGTAGCTCACAGCCATCCATGTCACGCAGCTTGTACGCGCCTTTTCCTTGTGCTTCAACGACCTCATAGGGTCCTTCCCACTTTGGTCCAAGTTTACCTGTATCTTCTGCGTGGCTCGCATCATTAGCGCGATATACAAAGTCGCCTGGTCTGAATGAGGTGCTTCGAACTTTAGCATCGTAGTATCCCTTCATTTTTGACTTGGCTTTTGCCTCACGTATAGCTGCGCGTTCACGCCTTTCTTCCAATAGGTCCAAGTCTATACGCCGTTCGTCGTCATTGGTTGCGACATTAACTTCCGCGGTACGAATAGTTGGCATCCCAATTTCAGCTGGTATGACAGCCTCTGTCCCATAGACAAGGGAAAAGGGAGTGTCTCCATTGCTAACTTTGATTGTCGTGCGGTGCGCCCATAAGACATGCGACAATTCATCCACCCATCTTCCTTTGTGTTTGTCCAGGCGTGCTTTAATTCCTTCGCCCAGACTATGATTTGCGCGCTCAACCAAACCATTGGTTTGTGGGTGTTTAACCGACGCGAAGTGTTGGGTAATATTTAGTTATGCGCACCAGTCTTTGAATGGGTTATCGCGGAATTGTTTTCCGTTGTCCGAAATGATTTCCCCAGGTAATCCAAAGCGGCATACAATATTCTCCCAAACGAATCGTTTTACTTGATTACCTGTGATTGTCGCCACTACTTTTGCCTCAATCCACTTAGTGAAGTAGTCTATAGCCACAATAAGAAATTTCAGTCCCCCTGCTGCAACAGGGAAGGGACCCGCAATGTCGATACCCCACTTATAGAATGCCCATGGAGAGGTGATAGGCATTAGCTCTTGTTGTGGATGGTGCGGGATGGGTCTATGAACTTGGCAGTCGCTACATTTCTTTATCACATCACGCGCATCGCGATGCATAATGGGCCAGTAGTACCTTGACCGCAAGGCTCGTGCTACGACGGACCGTGGTCCTGAATGCATACTGCATGAACCGGCGTGGATCTCTCGGAGTACGTAATCTGCCTGAAGAGGTCCAACGCACCGAAGCCATGGTTGTAGAAATGAGCGCCGATATAGGATACCATCTCGAAGTTCGAACCTCTGCGCTGTGCGCCGTATCCGTCGAGCGTCCTTCTGCTCATGGGGCAATATGCATTTGCTTATAAATTCGACAATAGGGGTCATCCACGTAGGATTCTCCTCCTCTATTACCGCGGATATCTCCATCTCCGAGATGGATTTATTTTTTAGGATCTCCACCAACACTTGTTTTGACAGGTGCGCAAAGCTTGTAGATGCGATCTTGCTTAGCGTATCTGCTTTTTTGTTTTCACCTCTAAGAACTTGTTTAATGGTAAACCTGTCAAAACCTTGGATTAGTGACTTGGTCTTGTCGAGGTATTTGATGAAGCGAAAAGTGTACCGCTTTTAAGGGGTCATTTAAGCCCTAAATCGTATTTATTTGATCAAATATTGCCCTAAATCGTTCCTTTTGTCATTTTAGGTACTTTTGAGGAGAAATCTGGAAAAGGAGGCATTTTGGACGTTTTTGGAGCATAAAAGTGAAGAAAACGACAAAGTCTCAAAAATCGGCTAAAAGTTACCTTTGACGGCGTCAGATTTTACTCTGGACGGCGTCATGGCTTGGCAAGAAAAGGTGGATGTGAAATTTACTCATGATAAGCCAGTGAAAATTGCATGTGAATTCTGACGGCGTCACGCTTTAACCTGATCAAGGGCGTCACGGCTTAATTCAAAGAGGGACGGCGTCACGTTCAAGGTCTGACGGCGTCAAGCCTTGATAAGCCAGAACGGATTTTGGAGAGCTAAAGAGGGACGGCGTCAAGAAGGTCACCCGAGAACCCTAAAAGCGGCGAGGTGACGGCGTCACACTCCATAACGTGACGCCGTCAGATCCAAAAATCTATATATAGTTTTCTAATTCTTTGTCATTAGTGTGGAACTTAGTGTGGAATTTTTGGGAGAAAACCCTAAGACGATTTTAGCATCTTTTTCAAGGCTTTTTGCCTTGAGATCTTCCATGTTACATTGAAGATAAGTTATCAATTAATCATTCAATATGTCTATGTGTTGTTTGATTCTATCTTGTTCTTGTCTTTTGATTAACATGTTAGGCTAGATTTATCTTGTGTTTGCTTAGATCTAATGAAACCTAGCTATTGATTATTGGTTATTAGTGTGTTATTAGTTGTATTGGATGATTGTTTATCTATGTTAGGCTTAAGAAAACTGGCTAACTTCCTATTCGGTAACTTGCTTGAACGTCTTAAGAAACATGAACCAAATGCGTACTAAAGGTTTTTATGGTTGTATTTAATGCACAAGCGAATTCTAGTGATCCCATGTTAGGAGCTTCCTAGCCGGCTCGACATAGGAGTGAAGTAGGAGCTTGTAGAGTTGGGGAAGTACGTACGCCACCCCACGATTGGTATTAAGGAATACACCCGTCATCCACGCGACTAATACACACTAATCAACCGGTAAAAGATAGTTAGGGAGTAAGGAAATCTAAGTAAACACATTTCTCTACACTTAAGTTTTCACCAACTTTTTATTTTCAGTTATTTATTTTATTTGCATTCGTAGTAATTTGGGTTAGTTGACTAGCAACTAATTCCGCCCACTCTTTCAAACCCGAGATTTTACTTGCTTTCATAAAAATATAAAAACATAAAAAAAGAATCTTCCTCAACCCTTAGACCTATTAGAGTAGTCTTTCATACCTAACGAACACTATTCCCTGTGGAGAACGATCAATCCCCCGTACTTACCACTACACTATACTACATCGGTCAGGTACACTTCCTGGTGGGGTTGTAAGCCTCTTGAGATCCCTCGAGAGGTAAAACCTGTTGTAAGGTTGCAAAACCACGCATCAGTATTGAACCATGTTATCCTCTTTAGCCACATATTCGCCCAACATATGGTTGGCTACTAATCGGGAATCCACATTTGCTTCTAGGTTGCGTACACCCATTCAAGTTGCAATGCGTAATCCAACGATTAGGGCTTCATACTCTGCCTCATTATTCGTAGCTGTGAATTCAAAGCGCAGTGCGTAAGTGAATTCCATTCCTTCTGGATTGGTGAGGATAAGGCCTGCGCCCGACCCATCTACGCATGAAGATCCATCCGTGAACTGGACCCATGGTTCTTGTAATTCTACCTCGCTCTGTGGAGGTGCAGCATCGGTGTCTGGTTTTTCGATGATGAAGTCTGCTAGTATTTGCCCCTTAATCGCAGTGCGTGGTCTATAAGAGATGTTATACTCGCCTAGCAATACACTCCACTTTTGTAATTGCCCTGATGCGTCGGGTTTGGAGATAACTTGCTTGATTGGTTGGTCTGTGATCACCGCTATTGGGTGCGCTTGAAAGTACCTGCGCAATCTTTTGGCGGCGAATACTAATGCCAAGACCAACTTTTCCATTGGGCTATAGTTAATCTCTGTCTTCTTGAGCGCTTTAATTACAAAATATACCGGTGTTTGTACGGAATTCCTATCTGTCAGTAGCACCGTGCTGACTGCTCCATGAGTCGCAGACAAGTACACAATTAACTCCTCCCCTGGTCGGGGCGTGACTAGCTTGGGAAGCGCTGCTATATGTTGCTTAAGCTGTGTAAAAGCTTCTTCCGCTTCTGTAGTCCAACGAAAGTCTCCCTTTTTTCTACACTTCTTGAGTGTTTCAAAGAGGGGGAGTGACTTATCTGCTGATTTGGATAGGAATCTATTTAACCCGACTAGTTTTCCATTCAGAGACTGGACTTCTTTCAACGTGCGTGGTGAAGGGAGTTGGATGACAGCCTCTGTTTTTTCTGGGCATGGTTTAATGCCATCAGGTTCTATCAATTATCCAAGGAACATGCCTTCTGTAGCGCCAAAAGTGCATTTCTTAGGATTTAACTTCATGTTGATCTTTCTTAGTGTTCTAAATGTTTCTTCAATGTCGCGGACCAATTCACCTTCGGTATGGCTTTTTATGACAAGGTCGTCAACATAGACCTCTAGGTTGCGGCCCACTTGCTTTTCAAATGCATTATCCACCAATCGCTGGTAAGTGGCGCCCGCATTCTTTAGGCCAAAAGGCATCTTTGTATAACAGTAGACACTTTGGCTTGTATGGAAGGCTGGTTTTTCCTCGTCCTCTTTAGCCATTTGGATTTGGTGGTACCCTTTGTATGCGTCTAAAAAACATTTAAAGGGGTATCCGCATAAAGATTCTACCTTCCAGTCTATCTCTGGTAGTGGGTAGCAGTCTTGTGGACATGCTTTGTTGAGATCAGTGAAATCCACGCACATCCGCCAACTACCATCACTCTTCTTGACCATCACTGGATTGGAGAGCCAGTCATGGTAATAGACCTCTCGCATGATACCTGCGTCAACAAGTTTGTGTACTTCCTCTAGAATGGCTTTTGCGCGCTCTGGAGCCTGGCCGCGCTTTTTCTGCCGTACTGGGGAGTATCCTTGTCGGATTTTCAAGTTGTGTTCTGCAATCGAGCGTGGCAAACCAGTCATGTGCTTTGGTTCCCATGCGAAGATATCCAGATTCTTTTGCAAGAGTGCGCACATGGCAGCTCTGCCTTTATCAGACAGCGATCCCCCGATCGATACTTCTTGTTCCGGGTAATCAGGATGAATTGCGACCTTCAGATTTGATACTTTAGCTGCGCTCTGTTCTGGGGTGTGCGTCGTCTCACATGTAATCGTGTTACACTCTCTGGGTGGCGCAGCGTTATTGTAGATGGTGACAATGCCGCCTTCTACCGGGAATTTGAGCATCCCGTGTGCTGTGGACGGTACTGCGCGTATTGCCGAAATTCCTGGTCTTCCGATAATGCCATTGTATGGCGAAGGAGATCTGATCACCATAAAATTCATCCAGGCTGTCGTGGAGTGTTCCTTATTACCAACAACAACTAGTAGTCGTAGTTGCCCCATGGGCCATATCTTTTCTCCTGTGAAGCCAGTCAACGACGTCGTGGCTGGGCTTAACTGTCTTTGTATCTCAGGTCGCAATCTCTTGAAACAATGCTCATACATTATGTCTGCTGATGCCCCTCCATCAACATACATGCGGTGGATATCGTGACCCCCCGCATTTATCTCGATGGTGAGTGGTTCCGCCACTGCGTTGTCCGCAGCCAAGGTGGGGAAAGAGATTTCGCTTCCATGAGAAAATTTCTGGCTGACCTTTTGCCTAGTCTTTCGTGTCAGCCTTGTCCTTAGGTGCTTCTTTCTTGCCTCCGGTCTTCTGTTTGTCTTTTCCATCCTTGATGTTCTTAACTAGATGGTCCAATCTGCCTTCTTTTACTAGCTTATCAATTAGTTGGCGCAATTGGACACACTCATTGGTGGTGTGGCCCTTCTGTCCATGATACTCGCAGTATCCGTTCCCTACGCGCCGATCTTCTGGGGTGCGCATCGGTGGGGGTCTCGGAAAGTTCGCGCCTTCCGTCGCAAATATCTCCTTTGGAGTCTTCGTTAGTGGGGTATATTTGTCATTCTCTCGTCCGCCCCCTGACTGCGGTAGCTTTTGTTATGATTGCTACTCTGGTCATTGGATTGTCTCCTGGGCTGTTCTTGCGACCTATAGTTTGAGTAGCCTTTCTTGCTATCCGCAGCAGCGGCTTCTCCTTGGATGAAGGACCTCGTGCGCTTCATAAGTTCGTCAAAGGTTTGGGGAACCCTATCATTTAACTTTTTGATAAGTTCTGGGTTATTGATTTCGTTCATAAACCCTGAGATTTTTAGTATTTCGGGGCATGCCTTGACATGTATGCATTCGTCTTTATAGCGCTCCATAAAAGCGCTTGTGGATTCCCCTTGGCGCTGTTTTACCCTAGCGAGTTCGACAGGGTTCTTGGCGCACTTCTTCCTCTGAGTAAAGTTCAAACGAAACGCCTTCCGCAACTCTTCAAACCCATCGATGCTTCTACGTGGAAGCTTACTGAACCAGTTTCGCGCATTCCCTACTAACGTAGAATTAAACATGTGACACCACACAGGTTGTGGCCAATTTTCGATGGTTGCTGCTGATTCGAAAATTTTTAGGTGGTCGTCAGGATCACCTGTCCCATCATAAGTTTTAACATTAGCGGGCATGCGCCTTCTCTTATCTTCTGAAAAATCACTGATGCGCCGAGTGAATGCGTCAACCTTTTGGCGGCGCCAGGGACGAGACATATCTTCGTCCTCCTGGTCGCGGTATCTTCTCCTGGACTTCCAGTGTCCTGTTTATTCGTCCTCGTTGTCCGAGGAGTCACTTGAGGATGAGTTTACTCTTTTGCGGCGCTTGCGCCGACTATCCTCGGAATCCGAGCTTGAAGGACTTTCGCTTGGGGAGACCCGTCGCCCAAGCCTATCGTGAATCCTGCAACTGCCAAGCCTAGTGTGGACATTGGTGCGCCGTCCATCGTCTTCATGCTCCTCCCGATACTGTAAGTCGGCTGCTTCATCGTCCACAACTTTCCTTCCGATCCTAGTAAACACTGGGTGTCGGCGGCTATCCTTCTCGCGCCTTTCCTTTCGGTAACGCGGTGGGGATGCTTCATGCTCAGGGTCGAAGTTGAGCCGGGCTTGCAGACTCTGACTTGACCTCTTTTTCGCTTCCTCTCGCATAAGCGCAGCCAAGGTTTCATAGTTTTGAGATACGAAATCACTTGGCGCTAGTTCAGGCGTGACTCCTTCTAGCGCGAGGATGTTTGTTTCCAAATCAGGACCCTTGTTTCGGATAGGCGCATTTGGCGGCTCAGTGAGGTCTAATTCTGGCATGGTGAAAGGAGTGCGCTGTAGATCTTCCGCGCTAGTGGTTGTTGTAGTAGCATAGGTAGTCCTTGTGAGCGGTTCTACTGCAGTAAAGACCAGATCTGAGTATGATCCTAGGTTTTTGGGCGCACTGGTTGTTCCAGAGGCCTGCTTAGGGGCTGAATCAATTTGCTGCTTCTGCCCCTGTAGGTCACCATGCGTTTTCTTCGCTTGCGGAGTCCGCTGACTTAGGTTTCCGTGCTTTGTCATTCTAGTTCTTCGTAGAGTTCTTAGTGTCTGGTCCCACGGATGGCGCCACTTGTTGATACAAAAGTTGGGCGTTCCTTGTTTGGATTCCTGTTCCCGTATCAATTGGATCTTAATGCTTGAGACCTGCGCACTAAGAGAACAAAAAACACCGTTAGGCTTATCGTGGGATTGTCTCCCACGATTATCCTCCGGCGTGAGAGTAAGTAATCGGTTTTAGGGTTTTAGTGAAGAGTTAGGGTTATGATACGATACCTTTAATGAGAGCCGAGATGCCCTTTATATACATACGAAATCCTTGTTGGTTTCGTGTTCCTTACCCTTCGGCGTATCCCACATTATTTGGTCTATTGATCCTTATCCGTAAATAAGAGATCTTATATCAAGGCCAATAATAGATTTCGGATTTGGGCCATTGTAAGCCCAAATCTTTATCGTGATAGCCCACGCATGATGGGCTTGAGTATTGGTCGGGTTCGTGACCCGAATGCGGACTATACGTCATCGTAAAAATGGTTAAGTAAACAGTAATGATGGGTTAATACTAGATTAACGTTCACTAATGACTAGGGAATTCTACGGGTTGCTACAAGTTTTCATTAAATGGGTTGATTGCAGAAAAAATACTTAAAGCAATCCCAAACACTGAGCTTAAACATTGTGATGATTGATTTGTCTTGATATGGCTATTGGGGAATGTTTTTTGTTCAGTGCTTAGGACATATTATCTATTTTACTCCTTTTTAAAAGAAAAAAGCACCTGAACACCACACAAAGAATAAAGATGGTAATCATTGTAGTTGCTGGATTTAATATTGATTTTTTGTATGTATCATGTTCAAGTCTTAACTTTTTGCTTGTTTGGCATGCTCAAATGTTAAAGAGTTTGATAACTTTAGGTATGCTTGTGATTGTTTATTTAAACGGCTTATATGCATTTAAGCATTTTGATATAGTACAAATAAATAGTGGCGATGGAGTTTAGAGTTGCTTAATCAGAATTTAGTAGAAAGGTTGGAGTAACCAACTCCAAACTAGTTTGTTAAATAGTTTATTTCATATAGCAGCAAGCAGATAAATGGTTTGGTAAGCAAACCCAAAATGATTGCAGATAAATAGTTTATATCTGTTGCAAGTTGGTGTGAATTTTTCTCAAGTTGAGGTGGTCGGATTTTGAAGAGATGGCCAGAAAAATTGATTGCAGAAAATAATGGTGGTGAGAGTTAAGTGTTTTTGGGTGAAGATGAATACAAAGAATGATTAAGGAAGAAAGTGAGTGATTAAAATGACAACGTTACCCTCATGTGCAAATCACATGAGTGGTTTTAATGGTCAAACTTGACGTCCGTTTGGTCAAAGGATTTTCGATGTTAAGGGTTTTAGAGTTAGTGACTGTGTGTGCAAAAAAAAAGTCAAATGACTAAGAGTGAAAGTCAACGCAAACTACAAGGACCATCTTTGTAATTTACTCTTGTGAAAATGTAACAGGATTTTGTTTTCTAAAAATATAGAAAATGAAACAATTAAAGTAGTAAAGACGATTGAAAAGTTAGATGGGTTTATTGGTGCCCGTGACCGAAGGGATCCTGCAATCTCGACAGGTCTGACTGACCTCCTCCTATTGTCACTAGGGGTGGGTTAACCTCACCATCTTGCTCAATAACACATTGTGATGGGAATCTTTTTAGTATATGTATAAAAACAAGTCAATAAAATAACATTTTGTTTTGAGGAAATTTGTCTTATGTTAATGTTAACAGTAAATATTGCAACTGTAAATAACATTTTGTTGTACAAAATCCTGTTTCATTTTCTATATCTTCGATACAACAATTGTATTAGAGCTCTAATTATTAGGCTGATGCTAATGATAACCGTAAATATTATGGTCACCCTCCGACACATCAGCGTCACATCAATTTGCTCTTTCTAAGACTACAATCAACCACAATTTGCTAATAAGCCAACCGCAACCACAACAAAAAACATACCCCACAAAAATTAACAAAAAAAATACACACACAAAAGAGATTGAATCTTTCGGTTAGCTGACAAACCATAACTTTGAAAAGGTTCGGGTGGGACTCAGTTGCATCCGGTTGAGCTAATGGGAGGAACTCGGTTCGGGGGTCGGTTGGTTGGGGTATTCGGTTGCCATTAGCATTGGCCTTATAACATGCCAAAATCCTTATTTTTATGTTATCTCAATGTCATTTCACCATTATCTCTTTTAACACTCACACACTAAAATACATTCTTATTCATAACAGCCAAAACACACCCTTATCATTTTATTTTCTTTTTCATTTTTTCAAACCAACTAATTTTTCATTCATTAAATAAAAATACAAATTAATTTTGTTGTTGATGTCGTTGCCAAATATATGCTTCATAAGATTTCGTTGAAGACTTTTGGGTGTTTGTTTATCGCGTAATTTTTTGGCTTTCCTTTATTGTACTTCACTTCTCTCGTTCTAAGTACGTTGTATATTTGGTTGCGGACTAATATACAATTCGTTGAAGCCACTTATCACAAACTTTTGATATTTCAAAATCATGTTATGTAATATGATGCAAGTGTACATAATTCTTCGTAGCTTGTTGACAGTGCATTGACGCGCCGATTATTGTATAATTCCCGACGTCCTTGTGTGCGCCACACACATTTTCTATTTGTATAAATAACATTGGGTTTAAGCTATGTGTCAAATTGTGAGTGTGCCGCATCATAGGCGCACAAATGCACCAAATTTGTGTTCGCCGGCCATGACAAAATGGAAAATACTGTAGAACGTGATTATTTTGTAGTACAGGTACTATGGAGTGACAAGGTCGTAATTTTCTATTTTGAATGGACGGAGTTCAGAAAATTGTTTGAGTAGGGTTCATGATAAAAAGAAAATAGTCACATTTGTATTACTGAACATGAAATTCTACAGTCGGACTATTTAGCTATTAACAAAGCAAATTTGAAATCGTTGAGTAATCCGGTTATCATTTACTGGTCGACTCTTTAAGGACAAACAAAGAAGTGAGTTTGAATTTTTCTCTACGAGAAAAAATATCTTAGCATCTACTGTATTTCTGAGACATCCAACAAGGAAAGTTGTTCAGCGTAAATAATGACAATAACAATAATTCATATTAAACGATTCCTGCTACGTATGTACATATCATAAAAGTGTTTAAGAACTTCCAAAAATAATTTTGTTCTGCGGGTTACAAACGCAAACACATGCATACAACAGGCACTTTCCCAGAATTATATTTGAATAAAAGGATGTACAAAACAATTGTCTACTTGGAAAAAAGTAACTTGGAAATAGTCACATACTTGCATATGCTTTGTGGCTAACAACATATAAAGCATTGGATATATTATATTTTTGGATGATTTGTGGGCATTGTTCAAGTTGAAATTTTTAACATTTTTAACCCACATATAAGCTTTCACAGAATAAATGTCATGTTACTGTTTTTTGGGGCGAAAAGTAAGATAGTAAAATTCTAAAAATAAAAAAAATATTATACCGAAATAAGTTTTTGAGAGGTGAAAAACCGCAACAGCGATATTAAAATTTGCCTTGAAATAACCACCATGACAACTTGTTCCTAACCACAACCTGGAATGCCTCAACTATAAAACTTGAACTCAAACCCTCCTGTTTTAAACTAGATCGAATTGATGCGGAAGATGAGTGTTGCAACTTTTAATGATCAACTTGAAACAGGATATGACCATTGGCCGTTTAAACATGAACACTTCAAGCCCGACTTTGACTTGATGCAATTGAAACATCCCAAAAGCGAGTGTTGCAAACTTCAATAATTGAATTGAACACTTTAATCTTGTTTCACATAACCAGTGAAATATCCTAAATACACGAGGGTTGAAAAACACAGGCAAAACTTTTTTTGTGCCTTTGGTCTAATAAGCTAAAAATCCGAACCAACGAATTCATTGCGAGTGACATGTCATTTCGGACAGCTATATAAGTGAAGGAAAACTGCGGATACCAAACTCGCAAACTTTTTACCCTTCAATCAGTTGAGACCTAAACCCGCAACTACTTTCAAAATATCTATAGGCCAAAGACTTGGTAATCAATTATTATCAACAGCAGAGTTTGCAGTAGGATGTTTGTAGCACTGACATATAGCACGACAAATTCATTCAATTTTTACCCCCAATATGCCCCACCCATGCAACTCACTTACACTGTTTAGAGTTGGGACTTGGGAGTCTGTTGAAGCAACTCATGAACAGCTGTATAGTTGACATATACTCATATTAACTGTAAATTTCTAGTTTTCTACTAAAAATATTTCATATTTTTTTTTTCTGGAGTAAATTTGAGATATTACATAAAAATACAACTCCAGACTACAATTACATGATAACTTAAACTCTATTGAGTAACAGGGTTTCTTTACATACTTTAAACAAATGTTTTGACTCTACTAAATAGCAACACTCTATAGTGTGACAAAAAACATTCAGTTCTTTCCATCCTTGCTAATTTACTTCTTTTTTCAGTATGATGAGTGTTTCCATTTTATATAAGAGAACGAATCATTGTAATACACACAATAAATTAACTATATAGAGAATAAAATTACTACTACAATGATACTAGACAGATGTAACACCTTCAGGTAGAGGATAACTATCAGGATCTGATGAGAGAAACCTTCTGCAAGCATGTATTACTGCCGAGTGAAATCCGTTTGCATTGTCTAGAAACACGAAGTGACCAGCCTGCAATTATATAAGTCGAATCTCCGTTAATATTATGCTTTAGTTATATGACCACAAACTCTATATGTAAGCTATTCACACCTTTGGGACTCTAATGATTTCACAGGGAACAGTCATGTTCTTTCGTGCATCAACTGCCCCTTGGTAATTCACCCAATCCTGGACACCATATATGAAGGTCGTTGGCACTTTCCACTCAGAGGATCTGCAAACAGAAAATGGAATAAGATCTCTTTAATATATGAAGTGGAACCATATCATAACAAGAACTGTAACAATAGATAAAATTGTGCACCTTTGTAATAGAGGACTTCGGGCAAATGCCCCAAATGAAAAGATGTACTTCAAGCAGAGCTCTCCACTTCCCTTAGCCGCCAAAGTGTGGTATATGTAATCTTTTGTCATCAAAACCATCATATATTAGAAGATGAAGTTGGTGTAATTCACTAACTCAATCTCAATATGGTTGAGTTTAGGTACCTGTAAGTAATCTGGACTCTTCCTCTGTCAACATGTCGCCTGTTGAATATTCACCGAACCTTGCACTTGTATATCTTCGGACCAAATTTGGACCCCAGGGGCCTAAACCTCTGCATCACAAAATAACATATTTAACATGTAGGAGTAATTAAACTTGAACCCCATATCATTAAAAGTGTATAACATCGACCTTTTTTTTGTGCTCAAGGGTAAAATAACATAACAAGCATAAAGAGGCAATCGGACTGGTGCCTAATATTTGATGTTAAAGATACTAATGGGACCCAACTGTTAGATGATACATTTACTCTATATCAATATAATGAGAGTAGTTTGTGCTGCACCATGCGAGATCCTACGGTTTTACTCCGTGCAAATTCACACTAAGCTCATATGTACTCCAAATTTAATCACATAAGAACATTTTTATGTAACTTGAAGGTTTTCTTAATTTCCAACAAATTTAATGCCCATATATCTCCAGTTTATAGTCCACCACGTATTTACAAGAAAATATACATAAAACATAACATGTTCTATTCTCCAAATAGTATTTAGGATTCAGTAAAACTGCTATTCATATCACTTGTTGGGATCTATGTATTGAAGTTAAGCATTAGGATTTAGGCATACAACTAGCTAAACATGTAAAGATCTTTATTTGGGTTGAAACCTAAAGAAATATATGAGCAGTAGTAAACAATGATGATCAAATTACCTGAGAACCTTCATTGGAGTAAAATTTGATTCCCATAGATGGTTCATAACTGCTCCTTTCCATGTTGCTCGGAATTTGGTCAGCCACTCGGATTTATGATCAGTTTCTGTTGTGAACCCAACAGGTCCCACCAGAATTAGATGTTCTACATGTCCAGGATGCTTTAAAGTCATACAATGGTGAGATATCATTAGTAGATTATTCCAGAACGCTCAGACTTGGTTGGGAAAGTTTTTTTTTTAAACTAACCTTCAAGGCATATTTGGATGCAATATATCCTCCAAAAGAATGGCCAAGCAAAACAAACTTATCAAGTTTTTTGGCTTTGCGCCATTCCTCGAGTGAATCAATGAACCAAGCCTCAGTTTCTGCATTATGAGAAATATACTAGTTATACAATCAGAGTGTTGCTTAAAATCTCAAATCATACAAGATGAAAAAAAAGGAGAAAGTGTTGCATAACGATCATAGATTAGTTACTATGGTTACATATTTTAAAAGAAATTTATACACAATCCTCACTAACTCATATTTAATCGACCATATCAGCTTAGACTTTTAAGAAACCTGTCACTGTTTGGCCCTAAACATCTGATTTAATCCGGAAGATCACTTTGTAGCACTAGCAGTACCAAAAGTTCCTTATAGGCTTTGTAACAACAGCAAAATTTATTTTTCATATTAAAACATCGTAGGACATAACATAGAAGTTCTCAGGGCTTCTTTAAAAAAAGAGCGTATATAAGGGGGATATGACGGATATTCACAAGTTATACAAATTTTCTCTACAGTGAGAGGTAACAACGTGACTGGTGCAAACATTTAACATCAAAACTTAGAGCTCCAAACAAAACAAGTTCCATCAACGACCAAAAAGAGTGAAGAGACCTTCTAAGAGTGATTATTATAATGAAGAAGTTGGGTTCGTAGTATAATACATCAACATAAAAGTATGTCGGAGAAGTCTGCTTCAAAAACATCCACTTCAGAAAGTCAGTGTTAAATTTCAAACTGCAAAATTTATAATAGCATTTACTTATCCTTTCATTTGGCATCCTCCTAATTACTCCTACACCCATGACTAGAGTTGACGTTTAAAATTAATTTCTCTTAGCCAAAAGATTCAGGGACTTGTACTCACATCCGACTGACTACTTGGGTGTTGTGATGTGCTTGCTGTAAGAAATGAAAGCGAGCTAGTGCATTAAGTGCGAGTTACAGACAACAAACTAACCTTCAGTACTTTTGCAAGTAAAGTCGGGCCTGCTTGATCCACCCCAACTGCCAAACGAAAGATAAAAATATGTAAGAAATAAGCCATAGTAAGGGAAAATAATGTAAAACTATCTTTGACCAATAAGATTTTTGGTACACCAGCTAATGTTCTGCATGTAACAATTATTACTCCTTTCAAACTAATGTGTGACCATTTAATTTCACGTCATATAGATGAACAGAAATGAATACATGTAATGTTGTTAATGTAAAACATAGATATTACTCGAACATGATAAACTCACCCAAGTTGATCGATTGCAATCACCCTAAAATGTTTAGTCAAAGCATCAAAATTCCGAAAGAAAAAGCCCTGAGCAGCGCCATATCCATGTACCATTACAAGAGTAGGCGAATCCTCTTTGCTGTCAAAGGTAACCGTGTTGATAAACCTCGATTCATTACTGGCAGAACGAAACCACCTGACCTTTGACCCTGGTGGACCAGTGCCAATATCAACATTTTCTTGGGTATATGCAGTCCTGTATTTCATCCATAACAGTTACAATTCATGAGAGAGTGTTTGGCAATCTAATTAAAAACTGAATATGTGATATAAAGTGTTTGCCAAATATCCATTTTTTACAAGTAAAACGACCTCTAAATTATATTTCTGTTGCACCATTTCGTCACAAATTTCGCACTTTATGCGTATCCAGTAATATTATTCATGTATCAGCTCCCATATATAATAAGACTAAGGGCATGTTTCGTGCACAAGATTATGAGAAGATTATGCTTACTTTATGAAAAAAGAAAGCTACTTAAAATATAAGTTTGATTTGGCTGACATAACTTATCAGAGATTTTAGAAAAACAATCTCTTAAAATCAAATGTTACTTCATGTAGCTAATAAAAATAATCTCAATTTTTAATCCCCCGCTTCATCTCCATTAACAACAATTACTTTCGCCAAACATACCCTAAGTTGGTGCGGCTACATTATTAAAAACTGATCAAGCAATAATCATTAGCAAGTCTATAGCAACATACAAAGCATCCAAACTAAGATATCTATTATCCGCAAATAATGAAATATACATTACGAGAGCCGATGTAGACAATTGACACAATAAGAAATATGAAAAGAATATATATGAGTGGTTACTTGACAAGAGATAAAAGACGTTTTTCAGCGGCGATGATGAGATCAGTTGAAGTCGGTATCCACCGCAAAAGCGACGGCCACAGAGAGGCTTTCTTCTTTGCGGCCGTCGTCGCGGCAGATGAGTTAAATTCTTCCGCCATAGTAAAACTCGAAATTGAGCGAGTAAAGAAAAATCGAATGCGCACACAACGGATTTGAACCTCTTTAAAAAGAAAGAAATTAGATTTGAGAAAATGATGGATGGATTGGGGAAGGGTTTATGTTTATGTATGTATGAGGAGGAATGCGTCAACGATTTATGGCGGTGATTCTTTTTTCTATTGTTTAAAATGAGATAAAAAGGTATTCCGTGACGTCGGCCGTGACCTTAACAAGTCTATAGGGTTCAAACGTGGCGGCCGCGTTAAACTCATATTTTTGCGTTAAACTCAAACGAGCGTTAAACGTGAACAGCATACAACATTTCAAGTGATGCGCAAAGACTTCCATTGGATGGGTCTGTCTGTCTATAGTGTTTTAACGTGTTATTCTCTCTTACTTCCTCATCACCTCACACTCTTGCAAGATTTAATCATCATTTACTTATATCCTAATAACAACATATAAACACGCGCATTCACCCTCTCATACACACACAAAATGCCTCTCCTTCACGAGGATCACCACTTTCGCGAAAACCACATTACACTCGATAAATTGAATTAAAGGATCACCACTTTCGCGAAAACCACATTACCCTATATCTAGAAATCATAGAGAAATTTAATATTTGAAACTAATATAAAACATAAATACCTAACTTCTAGTCTAGGCGATGAAACTCCACAAAGTTATTTACTTACTTGGGGTAGTAAAGGATCTTGAATGGATTTAGTTATTATTAGTATGTAGGCTACTTTGTTCTTGCATAGTAATAAGATGATTTAAAGTTGTAAATGAACTGAATGTTCAATGAACAATTTATATATCGTCCCGTAAAAAGTTTATTTATTTATTATAGGGTAAATTGCAAAGAATATCCTTGTGGTTTCTCATTTTTGCACCATAGGCACCTCAAAACTTAGAATAGCGAATAATGTCCCCCTGGTTTTCACTTTGGTGCAAATTATGTCACTTTCGCTAACGACCGTTAACAAACCCCGTTAGTAAGTCCTCGCGTGCGTTTCACGTAAGGGTATTTTTGTCATTTCATTTTTCCCGCCACTTCTACACCAGTTCCCTTCCTAAGGCACACTTATTCACAAGGACATAAAATGCAACTAAACTTAATCGTATATATACCGCTCAAATCACACACACAAACACAAACTATCGTGTTTCAACCAATCAAATCACACATACATACTATCTGGAACTTAGCAGCCGATCAAAATCCATCCACACTTACAAGTAAAATGGTAGCAGGAGCTTCACTTTGGCAGATTCGAACTCCCGATTTCCCGACCCATGAGCTTGGTCTTATTTAAGGTAAGCTTAGATGTTTTAAGTTGTTTTTTGTTTTTCTTATTCGAACATGCATGTGTACGTTGTAGGTTATGTGATTTTCAAACTTTCAAGTTGTTATTTGTTTTTTAACCAGATTCTAATGGTACACTTACACTTTTCACTCTGAAAATCCACCACGATGGGGACTTCACAAACCCACCAGACCGAAGATATCGGTTCACACATATAGCCTATGTTGACCCGATTGATTGTGACTTTTTCTCCATTGATCAGTTTGTTGGGATGTTAGAGGAGATAGGATTAGGGATGATAAGATCCTTTTCACACATTTTAGGATTCCTATGGAATCTTTGGATGATGGGTTGGTCCCATTGATGAGTGATGAAGATGTGGTAACATTGTTGAAATATATGGCAAGATTTAAGGAAATAGAAGTTTACATTGAAATAGGTGTTTCATTGGTCGAGCAACATTTTGATGGAGAAGAGGAGTAGGCATGGTAAAGGTGTTGTGATTGAAGATATAGAGGAAGGTGATGTCGTTAAGGAAGCTGAGAAAGATGAAAAGTTGTGTTTGCTAGAGTGGCATGGTGCTACTGAAATGGGAAAAGAAGGAAAATAGATTGATACTTCAACTCATGCTTCATCTAGTAACTGTTGATAATTTGAAAACCATCAACCGTCTCATAATACTGTAATAACACAACTAAAACGAGCTAAAAGTATATTCCATAAAGTTATCAAAAGCTCAAGGTTGACCTCATAGTTAGCGATATCTACGCTAAAAGTATGCTCCACTAACATAAAGCACAAACAATAACACAAAACTTTCGCCACAAAAAAGGCAAAATCTGAAAGCAAAAATCTCCCTACACAACGCATGGAGTGCCATATTATCGATGTTTGAATACATGGACAAAAAACTTCCCGGAAACAGTTAATCTTAATGCCAAATGCCGCATGTCTGACACACATTTATACAACTATTACTTATGTTAACCCATACATATCAAAAAGTGTAACACCCCCATCCGAGAACGGGTTAAATGTCACATTTATGGCATCAAATAGAACATACGCAAGCGGAAGACTTTAATAATACAATGGTTACAAAAGTATTCTAAGGGATAATAATAATGAAATCAATCTGAACATAACAACTTCCAAAACTAAGATACAAACTAAGTCAAAATGAAAACTCTAAGTCCAACTCTAATCCATGGGGAGCTATCAACAGTGGAGTCCACTAAGAGCTCCTAAGCACTCTTCACTCAAAACCCAACTTCCTTCTTAAAACCTGCCGCAGGAAAAGAAAATGCGGCTGAGCTTAAAAAACCCAGTGAACAGATATATATATAATGAAAGGTAATAAGCAAATGAATGAACGAAACGAAACTAAGGAAACCTGCTGAACAATGTACCATAAGTCATGAGAAAATAAATGAATGAATAAGGAATCAGGAATAACAAAGGAATGCCCATGAGCCCTAAACAGATATGTCTAGACATGATACATGAATAGACCCAAAACAGATAAACATAATCATAATCATAATCATAGCAAAGTGTACATGGAGTAGCTAGCTCGCAATGTACCAGTAGTGAAATGGGGTGTATGGCACACACAAAATCCATTCACTAAATAACTGAACTGAACAAAGTACCTAGGATGCATCCATACGCTCCCTGCAAAACAGATATACATATACAAGTTCGAGACTGTGCATACGTATGTTAATATAATAATAATAAATATGGCGGCTATGAAAAACTAGAAGGGGGGGGGGTTGAATAGTTTTACGTCTTTTTAATTTATTATAAAAACTTTGTTTACTTTTAAAAACTTATATTCGAATTTATGTGAACTCAACTCTTAAGCAATATGAACAAATATAAGTAAATCTAAATTAACAATGCAAGTAAAGTAATGAAATGAAATGAAAGATAGAGATGGAAAGATCGAACCGCGAGACAAAGGATTTATAGTGGTTCGGCTACAAGGACACCTTCCTTGCCCTACTCCACTCCTCGAGCACCTAACTCGAGAGTTTTCTTCACTATGTCAACAAGCTCCCTTATGGCGGAGAAAACCTTACACAACTTTCGCTTACACCAATTTTACTACACAAAGCTAAATGTCGAGTTCTAATCGTAGCTAGAACCAATCTCACAACTTCAATCACAACTTCTTCACGACTTCTTCACGACTTCTTCACAACTTCTTCACTACGGCTTCACAACTTTTTCACAACGGCTTCACAACTACTTCACAACGGCTTCACAACTACTTCACGACCTAGCACTACTTATATACTCTTCTACTTCTTTACACCTTCACTACTTACACACCTTAACTTCTTCACAACTTCACTACTTACACACTAATCTAGCCTAAACAATTATGCTCACACCTATCTAACAAATATACACAACTTATACAAATGAATGAATGATTTACAATTTTGATACACCAACAACTTGGATGGAAGAGATACACCAAGTTGTAATACTTCTTGTCTTGAAGGATAGAAGTATTCTTCTCTTGCACTTGAGAGGTTGAAGCTTTGGATCACTTGAAACAAAAGCTTATAATTATATGATCAAAGGGTTTTTGAAGATATGAAATGAGATCTAAATCAGAAAGTTTTTAGTGCAAAAGGTGAGGAAAAATGTCAGGAATGAACCAGTATTTATAGGCAAAATTTACAGCTGGAGGAGCGTGGGCGGTCCCCTTAATTAGTGGCCGGCCCCCTTAAATATTAAGGGGACCGCCCTTATAATTAAGGGGGCCGCCCCTCCCTGAACGGCTATAAATTTTGTCTTTTACTGGGGAAGGTTTTTCTGGAACATTTTTGCCATTTTTGGTTAAAAATTTGAATTCATATATTTATAATGGATTTAATATATTTACTTAATACCAAAAATGATTTTCTAAAAGATATAAAATGTTGGTGACATTTTATAAAAAATTTAGTGATTAAGAAAATGTTCCTTTGATCATATAATGCATTAGGCATTTGTTTATTCATACCTTAAGTGATTAAGTTGTTAAAATAGATATTTACAACTAAATACTTGTTTATGTCATAATCTTTCGTTTAATGATTTTACATTTTGTGATTATCAAAACGTAGAGGTATCGAAAAATATTAATAACGTTTTTAGGCATTATTTATATCAACAATCTCCCCCTTTTTGATGATTACAAAATCTAAACTCATTAAATTAAAAAATTCATTTTTAGACAAGTATTTACTGAGTTTATCTCTACTTCTCCCCCTTTTTGTAGAATCAAAAAGGTTATGCCGACAAGTTTCAAGAATGAAGTTTGACAGGAATAGAGCTCCCCCTTGATGTGTGCTCCCCCTCGTTCGAGGGCACCAAGGAGTCGAGCTAAGGAAATCTTGCAAGAAAAATATTAGAAGTACAAGCATACATAGCAAAATATGGAATATAAAAACAACAATCATGGCAAACAAATATTAAGAACACATAGCAAGACATTCATTAATTTAAAGTGATTATGTGAAACACATAATCATTGCAACGACATTTAGTATGCTTGAAACATATAACAAGAAAAAGGTCCTAAATTGCCAAAGAGAGCTTTCGGACTTGCTTGCGACACGAAAGCTTGGAAAATAAGAAACATAAGCATATAGTATGCTTAGATGGTTGATGGTAGAGTGTTTGGGATGGAATTGGTTGAGTGAGGGTAAGAATGTTGGATTAATAGAGGTATATTTTTGGAGGTGGAGAGTTTGGAGTGGAGGTGTTGGATGAGATCTAGTGATAAGATACTTAATCCAAGTGAAATGTTCATTTAAGGCAATGATTTGTTTTTGGAGAAGGATACGACAAGGACAATAGTTGACATGATTATCAACTTGATTCAAGTTGTGGGGGTGAGGTAAGCAATTTGAGTAGAGTGAGGATGGAGGATCGAGGTTGGCCCTTGTTGTGTTGTGCGAGGTGTATAGCAAGGAGATCACAAAGGTCATGGATTTGGTTTATATCTTCACGGAACCTTTCCTTTTCCGTGAGAATGTGGATTTGATCATTTGGTGGAAGTGGATGAAATTTGAGTGTGTAGTTGGAAGTAAACTTGGATGTTTGACCAATATGATGAGGGTTTTGAAGGGTTTCATTGAGATTAGTTTGAGGTTGAGATGTGTAGTTTGGAACGAATGTGGAGGTTGAGGTTATTTTGTGATGAAGGAGGGCTAGAAGGGAGTTGATCCAATCTTGCGTTGAGCAAGGTGTAAGGCAAGAAGAGCACAAAGCTCATGGGCTTCTTTAAGTTCTTCAATGAACTTCAAGTGTTTGGAAGAAGGTGATGATGGTGGAGTGTGGTTGTTTAAGTTCTTCAATGAACTTCAATGAACTAAAACGAGCTAAAAGTATATTCCATAAAGTTATCAAAAGCTTGAGGTTGACCTCATAGTTAGCGATATCTACGCTCAAAGTATGTTCCACTAACATAAAGCACAAACAATAACACATAACTTTCGCCACAAAAAAAGGCAAAATCTGAAAGCAAAAATCTCCCTACACAACGCATGGAGTGCCATATTATCGATGTTTGAATACATGGACAAAAAACTTCTCGGCAACAGTTAATCTTAATGCCAAATGCCGCATGTCTGACACACATTTATACAATTATTACTTATGTTAACCCATACATGTCAAAAAGCCCTGCCGCAACGCGACGGGCGCTACCCTTCTCGTTATTATTATTCTAATTGTATTTCTTTAATACTTACATTAGCACTATTCCTAAGCTACATGTTAGGAATAGTACATTCGACTTTGTAACATGTTAATATATAGATGCGATTGTTGACATAATTATAAGTCACATGTGTTCCCCGAAAATTAATTCGAGAAGAGTTCATGACATGTGCGCCTTCTCCCTCCACGTCGAGCATTTGAAAAGTATCTCTTGACTATCTTTCATAGCCGGTCATATATCTTGTAAAACACTATCTCATGAAATTGTAAAATTTTAGAGTTTTCTAACAGCAAACACCGTTCTTTGATGTTTTAATAACCCAACTGTATTTCATCAAGTTCTTTTTCTACGAGTACTCCTTGTTGAATGTACAAATTCAATGACATCAATGTGTTTTTGTAACCACTGTTTTAGACTAATCCAGGGGTTTGACCCTAACTCCAAAGATACTCAAACCAAGTCAAGTCATCCTTTTTCGGGAGGTTAAACTTAAACTGTTTGCTCTCATATAAATCCTTTATTGTGTAATGGCTTTAAATAACATGATTGTTTTATTAAAACTAGAAGGGTACCCGCGCAATGCGGCGACGGGTACCTGATGACTATTTTTGTGGCGAGCAAATGTTTTTCATTTTACACTATATATATCCCACATTTTCATTTTCAATACACACTTGTTTCAATTTCTCAACACACAAACAGTAACATTTCTTATCGGTTAAGTGAATCTTGATAATGGATTAATCCCGATCTCGTCAATAAAATATAACCCAAAAAATTAGTCGTTTTGTCATTACGAAGCCCAAACGTAACCATTAACCTCAAAACAATTTCGGCTAAAATTAAGCATTAACCAATCAACAAAATTGGGTTAACACGTATGCTCAGCACGAAATAAATTTTAACCAATAAAGATAAAACCCACTATTAACATTAACCAACTTAAAATCAAAATTAGCCCAAAATCAAATATATCATGCAAATAATATACATACGGCTCAATTACCTTGAGTGAGTCGAAAACCATTTTAGTATATTGGAAAAATACAAAACATTTTGTGTGGCCAAATCTAGAAAATATAAAAATCATTAACTCAAACGAAATTATGACCAAGAGAATTCATATTCCCGGTCCACTAACAATCATACGCAAGTATCAAGCCCAAAATCCATCAACTAACAAACAAAAGCCCTAATTTTTCTCCACAATAACCCTATTCTCTATTCTCAAACACATAACCACTTCCTATCTATTTTCTTTTCTCTATTTCAATAACAACACAAACACATCCATTTATCATATCCGAATCACAAACACATAAATAACTTATTGTTTCAGTTCATATCCGAATCTCGAACACAACCTATAACTTTCTTACTGCTCAAACACGCATCTCACAACACACGCATCTGAAGTTATGAAACACGACATCAAGATCTTTATAAAGGTCTCGGGTTGTTTTGTTTTTTGTTTTTCAGATCAACACAAAGAAAGGATCTGAACACTTTTGTTCTTGTTTTTTCTTTATGGTTGTCGAATATTTTAAACAAGTTTTCTATGATGATTATTCTTTCGAGTGTTAAGATCTTTAAAGGTCTAGAAAACGAAAGAAAATTCTGAGGTCTTGTTGTCTTTTTAGTTTCGGATCTTTGTTGTGGTTTGATGAGATGGATTTGAGATGATATTGTAGTCGTGAGGCGTATGAGATGGATTAGGACTTAGTATTGGTGTGGTGTCTTGTTGACGTAAGTAGATGAGATAGGAGGTTTTTTTTTTTTTTTTTTTTTTTTTTTTTTTTTTTTTCATTTGACTTTGGACCGATGAGGATTTCATATGGATTTGCGGGTATATGGACCGGGGTATGTTACCATGTGAAGGGACGACCCGACCACTGTGGGTAGCCTTAACATCAAGGTGCGGAGGTCCCGATGGCTGTGGAGACAGAATCTGCAGTGGTGTTGTTGGTGGTGGAGGTGGTGGTGTGGACTGTGGAGTGCCCGAGGCGTTGTGTATGTTATTGTTTTAGACAGAATAGTGAAAGCAATACGAATGTATTTGTATTTTATGTTAGTTTATATAGGATTTTAAGTTTGGTGGTTGTTATTACATGAAAGACTGTTACAAGTGATCATTTAATTTTCTGTATCAATATGATTATTACAAGTGGGTATTTAATTTTCTGGTTGTAATGGTTTAAATGAGAATTAAATTGTTACAAAACGCATTGACTTTCATGTGCATGTATTAACTTTCAAATTTTTTATTTAAGTGCATTGAAATGGGTTGTTACAAGTGAATTAAAGACATTTAATGTAGATGAATGAAAGACATATATTTCTATAATAAGTAATTTAAGAAGTCTGAATTTTAAGCTTTGCCATTTAGGAAAATGTCCTAAATGCATTATAATGTAGTATAGATATAGATTATTTTGAATATGCAAGGTTAGGATACTAAAGTATATGATGTGATAGCCTTTAATATCTTCGAATGCCGATAACTGTATGTCAATCAGATATGAGATATCTATGATCTTTGTTTTACATTCTAAACATACAGTTTATAAAGCTGAATTTATTGACCATGAATATTACAGTTACCAGCATTTGTAGGACAAATCTGCATAATTATCCAGTATATAACATGTCCAAAGGAGAACTTCACTTACCAAAAATATAACAAAAAATATACGTAAAAATATATTTTATTTAGCTGAAAGCTAGAAATTGGTCTAGAACCTACTGTTGGTGCACAGCCATAGGCCATCCATCCAAACCAAAGATATCATCACCACCAAAGAATCGATCATGTCCGCAGCTTAACAAACAACAATAACCACAGAGAGGATAATAATACCAAATGCTTAACTAATAGCAGAGCAAGACACACCACCTCAGGTTAGAAGGTTGACAATTTAGTCTGCTCTGGACTGACCAGCACGAGAAGAAAGGATGATGCCAACAATAAGTCCATAAAGAGCAAGAGCTTCAGCGAAAATGAGAATGAGGATCATCCCGACAAACAGTTTTGGTTGCTGTGCATTGGCTCTGAAAACAAAATTGGAATAGTTAATCGTCTTGTGGATGGAGATAAGAAATGATAGATCCACAAGCAAGAAAAAGATCAACAGTTAGCAAACTGATTCTGTTCACCATAATATTATCGAAATTTTAACTGATACTACAAGGAATCCACTAAACAAACGAAAGAATTATGTAATAATTGCAAATGACAAACAGTGATAATTATCATCGAGAAACTAGAAAGAGAATACGCAACAATATAAAAAAAACACATAGGCATGTGAGCGTTTCTAAATCCACATTTCTGGTTTCTTTGTGCAACGTGTACCTTGCAAATTAGCAGTAACTTCAACATTGCTAATATTACAGAGGATTGCTTTTTGTGAGAGGGTATAAACGCTAAACCTGATGGCCTCATAATAAACAGTTAATGGACGTAGCTTGTCAAATTCAGACCAAGATGGTCAAATGAAGCAAAATAGGATGTCAGACAAATATCAAATTTTGTAGCTTAAACCATAAAAGGGGATGAACATTAAACTTTATGGATTTTCTTTTAACTCTCCACGCTATGTAGTTCATCAAACTGAGACCAGGTTACAAGCATACCAAACCAAATCTTGTAACTTAAAGTCTTAATCACATGGTAAGGCTAGTGATTGATTGTCCACTACAGTAACAGATCACTAAAGACATCATGTAATTAGCATAAATACACATGTTTCCTATGTTAAAAGTCGCACACAAAGCCAATGAATCACATAGACTGACTACGAAACATCATGACACTCACCAACTTGTAAGCCAGTGTGTGCTGCTATGTCTCACGAAGATGCTTATTTATTTATTCAATACACACACAATTAGAAAAAGCTTAAAGCATCAAACACATAAAGTGATAAAACCAATCTATTTTTCCTTTAGGTACGGATTTTAAATTACAAAGATGTGATGAATAACAAGCATAATTTGATTCGAACACTCTCAACACTAAAAAAAAGGTATGCAAATTATACCATGTGATATCATATGAACCCAAACCATAACCCTACAGATTCGAATAGTGAACCTTATGGCAAACCACTTTAGTATATGCATCATCTCAAAGGTTCGATTCACAGTGTGATCACAAAGCTCCCATTGCATATATTTTATTCTTATCAGAGAATAATCAACATCCAGTAACTATAAGCAGTTAATCACAATATAATACTATTCATAAAGAGAGCTCGAGATTTAAGGATCAAACGTAAATACCTAACACCGGCATCACCAACAATTCCAATAGCCATACCAGCAGAAAGACCAGCAAGACCACAAGCAAGACCAGACGACAAATGAGCATATCCATCGAACAAATAGTATGATTTCGCCTTAGGATTAATTCCAGTACTGATGATAACCGCAATAATCAAACCGTAAATACCCAACACTCCAGCCATAACCACTGGCACAATCGACTTCATCACCAATTCTGGCCTCATCACTCCCATCGACGCCACTCCTACACCACTCTTTGCTGTCCCATATGCCGCTCCCATACCTATCACACATCAGAGATTGCGTTCCTCAGTTATGTTTACAAATCCAATGCTGTAGTAATACAACAACTAACAGATGTAAAAACGTCTCAAACCTAAAAATACACAAAATAAATTTTCACTAGTCACAGATCCTGTTTCTCTGTTAGGGCTTCAGATTCAATTGTTATCATAATTACGTAATATAATAGATATATTAACTAACTATATTTCACAACTCAAATATCATATTCCTCGGTTGAGGTTTCCAATCCACATCTATCATAATCACGTTATACAGCCGAAATAACTAACTAGTAGATTTAAAACATCTAAAAATAAACAAAATCGCAAATAATTTGTTAAAATCTCATAAATAAAAGATCATACTGTTACATATAACATACCACAATAACTAACTAATCATTCAATTTAAAACGTCTAAAACCTAAATATACACAAAATAAATAAATAATTCACAAATCACATACTCCGTATAACAGAATAATTAAAACTCACACATCACAGATCACGTTCATCAGTTAGGCTTTCATATTCAATTCAATCACATGTCGATAATAACTAATTAACTGAAATCAAACAGTCAAATCCTAAAATTACACAAAATAACAGGTTAACTAACTGATAATTTAAAATCGACGTTAAAAACAATCCACACTTAGTTAATCTGGTAAGTGTAAGATATAAAATCTCACAAATCACAAAATAAGTAACTAATTAACTGACATCAAACACTCAAATCCTAAAAATATACACAATATATTTAAATTTCACAAATCACAGATCATATAACAGAATAACTAACTAATTAATTAAAATCTGACGGATAAAGTCTAAACATAAATAGATCTAGATATTGGATCGGTGAAATAATAATAATAATAAAAAAATGATCGGAAAAACATACAGGAGAAGACTAGAGCAGCAGCGGCACCAAGGAAGCCGAAGAACGGTGCCGTTTCATCGCCGGAAAAAGTTGAAGACATGATGATTTAGATCTGAAAGCAGTTTTTATTATGATCGGATCTGATTTTTTCTTTTTTTTTTTTTGGTTTTTCAGATATCAAAATTTGATTGAGAAGATGAGATGTTGGTATTTATAGGATGTACGTAGTTGGTTATCATGTGGTAGGGGTGAGCATAGGCCCTCACTGTAGGGGTGTCAATTCGGGTCGGGTTCGGGTTGGCGGGTTCGGGTCAGAAAACCCCAACCCGAACCTGACCCATTTAAATCATCCCACCCGAACTTGACCCATTTAACCCGTATATATACTTGGGTTGACCGGTTAAATAAGTTACACGGGTTGAATATATTAAACGGGTTTCGGGTTAACCCATTTAACCCGTTTTATATAAAAAAGTTAGCACATTACACTAGTTAAACGGGTTAGCAGGTCGACCCATTTAACCCATTTAACCCGTATAATTAAATATAAATAATTTTTTATTTAAGAAAAAAATCTTAAACGGGTTGGCGGGTCGACCCGTTTATTTTATTCCCAACCCGAACCTGACCTGTTTAATAAACGGGTTAGATATGTCGACCCAAACCTGACTCGAAATCTATTTAGCTCAACCCGAACCTGTTAATTTTCGTGTCGGTTTCAGGTCGGGTTTCGTGTCGGGTCAGAAATTGCCACCCCTAGGGGTGAGCATAGGCCCATACCGACCCGTCCCGACCCGAAACCGATCCATCACGAAACCGAGTTTATGAAAAACCAAAATCGAATACCGAACTGAAATTACTCGGTTTATTCGATTTGGTTCGGGACGAGTCGGTTTCGGTCGGTTTTATCGGTTTTGTTTGTATGCTTTCGGTTTTTGGCCCGAACCGATCCCGACCCGACCTATCACGAAACCGAATTTCGGGGAAAACCAAAACCTAATACCGAACTGAGAAGAGTCGGTTTCGATCGGTTTTTCGGGACAAATCTATTTCGGTCGGTTTCTCACCCATCATGTGGTGACTGATTTTGAGTTGGTTGTTGATTGGACCTTGGGGAATTGTTGAGTTTTTGGTTTTAGTCCCTCAAGTTTTAGTTTTTCGAGTGAAGTGTAAAATTATTGGCATCAATCACTCTGAAATGTTTA
This sequence comes from Artemisia tridentata subsp. tridentata, assembly GCA_021014915.2. Lineage (NCBI taxonomy): Eukaryota > Viridiplantae > Streptophyta > Magnoliopsida > Asterales > Asteraceae > Artemisia > Artemisia tridentata. Next base: position 84,851,320 of record CP139504.1, read on the forward strand.
ATGAGAATGGTTAATGTAAAAGGTAAACTATCTTTTTCAAGAGTGCTTTTGATTTTTGATGGATTTTTTGCATATAGTGTATGATTCGTGCTAAAATTTTCTGACAATGATGGTTTGTGTAAAAATGAATAAACTAGGTAGAAAGATTACGCGTTTTACAAATAACAAATTGCGATTTCAGAACTTATAAAATTCTATGTTAAATAATATTTTGATGATGGTTTACCGTTTTGGTGATTAGTAAAAGGTAGACATTGTTAATTCTGGTGATTTATGTTTAATTCTTTTAGTAGAAGTATCATGTATTGATTTGTTGTTTGGATTTTTCATTAGGTTATATGTCAACCTAAACGTTTTTATTACCGTGAAACAAATGGGATAGATTCTTTTTGGGCTTGTAGGTATAGCACGTTTAATATTTCTAGAAACATGTCGCTGTTTTAAAACCGGACCGCACCAATCAGTTTAAAAAACTCGAGTGAATCAATTGTAGTTGAACCAATGCAAACCGGAAAAAACCGATCAACATCTTTTTTTTCATTTTTTTAATGATTTTGATCATTTGATGTGTTTTTAATTGATAAGATTCAAAATGTTGTCTATTGCTTCCATATTCGTTGTGATGCTTTCAAACTACCTAATCAGTTCTGCCAGTTAACACCCCGTTTTTGATATTCGCAGCGGAAATATAAGTTTGGGGTGGTACTTCATGGTTCACAGTCATGAGTATAGAAAACGACTCGAAAAGAGACGTTTTAAATAAATTGTTATCATTCATTTATTTAAATCAGAGTTACATATAGAGGTCCCAGCGGGAGGTTTCGAAATATGTTATAAAAGTTACATTATTAGTTGAATGATAACGAAATAGACACTCTTTTTATAAGAATAAAGTCCATGCCACTCCGTGCCAAAGCGTACTTCCAGTCACCTGAGATAAACATGCTTAAAAAGTCAACACAAAGGTTGAGTGAATCCATAGTGTTTTAAGTAATAATTAGTTTTGAACACAAGCTAAGTAAATCAGGAATATCACAGTTCGGTATATTGCACTAAGCCTCATGACACGCAAAACGTTAACAGGTTTATGTAAATTACCCCATAATTAAATGTAGGTAACCTTGCCCCGAGTAGGAGTCTGCCTGAAACTCTTTATTAAACTCAAATATAATGCATTTGGCTACTTATCCAGCAACACAAATGGGTCGTCAACTGCCAATAGATCTATTCATTATATTCGCGCTCACCCGAAAGTGATTAATGGTGCATGATACTAGGGACTTTTAAAATAAATAGGCAACAGTTAACTTAGGCAATAACAATCAAGAAAGCATACAGAAAATACTTGTGTTCTGTTTAATAGCATGTATCTCCCCACAAGTTTAGAAAACATATAAAGAAAAGTGGGACTATGAACTCACCTGAACAGTCTGGATGGAAAACAAAGTTTAAACAAAGTTGATAAACGTCTCCGGCTCGCAACCTGGGTTGGTTATATCAAGTTTTCACTAATCGAATTTTGATAAAATAAGTTCATTTGTTCGTTCTTGTTATTTTATTTGGTTGTTGATTAAGTATTGGAATGAGACAACATGAAGTCTCTTCAAAAATAAGATTTTATCTTATTATTTGTTTTTATGTTTTCGTTCGTTCGTTGTATATATCTTTTGTTTGTTTATTCGTTAAAGGTATCTTGCGTTCGATTAATATTTCACTTGTTTGTTCGTTCGTTGGTTCGTTATTGAAATAAACATATTACGTTAATATTAGATCGGAAAATAAAAATAATTTAGTTTCAAAAATAATAGTTAGGACCTTTAGGAAAATCTACCCTTTTTATTTATTATTGACAAAAATGGTCCCTAATATAAAATATTTACAAAATCGGCCCAATAAAACTCTAATTAATTACGCATGAAATAGGTGATAAGGGTATAGTTTTGGACTCGAATAACTTAACAAATATTAGATCATTTTACGAACTCTCTTTTTCTATAAAAAGCTAGCCAGGTGATTTTTAATTCGGCTAAGTTTCATAATTTATGAAAATCATTCGATACCCAAAAAATATGTCTAAAGTCGAGTGAATGAAAACAAAGTTTTAATAAAACTGAGAAATGGGTTTTTATGCTAGCGATGGGAAGAACTTTGGACGCAAATAATTTTCTACTCGATCGATCATTTTAAGTGTTTCTTCTTTCTAAAATAACTTAGCTATGTGAACTTTAATATGTCGAAAATACAGAATTTTTAGATATATTATAAGGGTCGAAAACTATATCTAAAGTTGGTCAACTGATCGAGTAAAACTGAAAAGAAGAAAATTTCTGGTTTCTATGTTTTCTAGCGATATGGTCAAATATTAGGAACTCGATAACTTTGTGAAAACTAAATCATTTTTCATGATTCTTCTTTCTAAAATAACTTAGCTAGGTTGTCTTTAACATGTTAAAAAGACAGAATTTTTAGTGATCATCTAGGGGTCAAAAACAGTGTCTAAAGTTGGGCTGTTCGAATGAAAATCTGAAAAAAAAAAATAACTGGAAATCTTATTTCTATGTTTAGCGATATAGGTAGAAAAGTAGAGCTCAATATCTTTTTGAATACTAAACCATATTACGAAATTCTTTCTCCTATATTTAGCTAGCTGTGTGAACTTTATATACACCAAATTTCAGAATTTATAAAGGTCGTTTGAGGATCGGTTTTTAGGTCAAAAGTTGAGCCTCTGGGTTGGTTTTTGGCTCGATAGAACACAGAATAAGAAACCCGGTTAGGTTATTTAGTTTTTAAAGATTTTTAACTAAGTTTTTACGTATGTTTGGATAATATCATGTGTATTAAACATATTTTTAACATACTTTATCATTTCTTAACAAGATTAAATATAAAGGGTTTGTTTGAGTTTTCTGATTCGATCAGACAGCAAAAAGAAAAAGAAAACTTATACTTTTTGATCTTGTTTCTTATTAGTAGTTATTTATTAGTGTTTTAGAGATATATTAAATAAATAAACTGAATTAAAATAGAGTTGAAGTAACTTACTTAGGGTTTGGTTCGAGTAGGGTTTTTGGATGTTGAAAGGGTTTGAAGATGAACACCACGATGAGCCTTCCTCCTCCAAGACTCCTAGGGTTTTGTTGAGAGTATAATTGGGGCTGTGATCAGTAGGAAATGGAACTGAATTTGGTTTTGATATGGTTCGTGTGAAGTGGGGATAAGTTGGAGAGTTTTGGGTCGAATGGTTGTGAGAATAGAAGTGAGAAGTGAGGCTGCTATTTATGGAGGGGAAATTAGGGTTTTCAAGGGTTTCTATTGGAGAGTGTGTGTAAGAGTTTGGTGAGGTGTGTGGTGTATTAGGGTACTACATGGGTAGGAGGGGGAAAAGAAAGTGTGGCATGCTACAAACCTTACAAGTTTCTATTTCTAGAAGGAGGGGAGGTGTGGCAAATTAGGGTTCATCCATTTGAATACTTAGGGTTTAAGAAAGATAGGGTTTGGTTTGTTTCTAGTTGGGTTCGAACTAGACATAAGAAAATGGGAAGGTTTGGTTCGTTGGGTGCTTAAGGGGGTTGTACATAGGGCTTGGTCATGTGATACTCTAGGTTTAGGAATATAGTTATGGTTATAGGGTTTATTTATTAGTTAGGAAATTATTTGTCTAGGTTTTCTATATTTATTTATGTGTATCGATTTCAAAGAATAAGAAAAATCTATTTGGTGCATTAAAGAGTTGTACTTTTAAGCTTAGGAAGGTTGTACTAAGGTTTCTAAAATAAGAAAAATATAATTTTAATATTTCCTTAATTTATATAATTTTTATATAAATTTTTATTAAGGTTTTAAGGTAATTAAATGGATTTTTATGTTCTAGCGCATTAGAGGGTTGTACTATAGGTTTGAGGGTTTGTACAATTAATTTATAAATTAATAAATTTATTTTAAAAATTAATGTATGGAAAATATACCTTTAAAATAAGGGTTTTGCTAACCTCTGCCCAGTGGGCATGGGTTAACTTGTTTATAAAAAGAATATTTTAATTCATTTAAGTGAAAATCATGTTCAAATATAGTAATTTACAAGTTCATTTAATGTGTATTTAATGCATTTTTTAGTTAATTAAGAAAGTTTGTCTTCATTAACTACACCTTAACCTCTGCCCAGTGGGCATTGGTTAGCAAAATCCTTAAAATAATTATTTGAAGTTTTTATAAAGTTTTTATTAATAATTAATTATTATGCATTAGGGACTTGTACTTTAGTTTAAAGGACTTGTACATATATATTTTATAAAAATATTAATTAGGGTTTGTGATTTTTATTACATAAAATAATAGTTTTGAGAAATTAGGGTTTTATCGGGAGTTATATTGGAATTAGGGTTTCTGTGCTTTAGTGACTTGTACATTACTCAGATAATTTGTATTTTAGTATTTTTAGGGTTTCGTTATTTTTATATGTTGCTATGGTAGTTTAGGGTTTCATAAAACTCTTATTAAATATGAAACATTTAGTTTAATCGTACATTAACGAAATAACGTAAAGTGGTAAATGGGATTTCCTAAAGTTTCAGGTCAAAGATGTTTAAATACTAAATCAGTTGAGGTTGGGTTGCGAGCGAGCACATTTATCAGGAATATAATTTATGTCACATAAGTCAAGAATTGAAATCAGATAATTAAAAAAAAAAAAAAAAAAAAAAAAAAAAAAAATCTACGTGGAAAAAGGATAAGTATAGGTTTTGTAAAGTCATATTTTTACCAGTGGTTACAGTATCCCCCAGTTGACGGGAATCTCGTCTCGAGATTCAGTCTATGTTAGTCGAGGAGTGAGGGAAAAGGTTTGGGTATCTTGTCCGTATTTGATTTTCTTATCTTAGAGGTGATGGATGGAAATTGTAGACATCTATTGTGGTTGGTCAAATGGAATTAGTATGAACAATTCGTTTTGTCTTAAAATTTTGTTTTTGAATGAAAATTGTTATTAGAAAGTCTGAAAATATAACTGTTCCATTTATGACATAATTCTTCCTAAATTATACATAGTTGGCCAGGCTATGCATAACTGAGGATCGAATGATGTGATATTTGGTCCAGTTGTTGTGGTATTTTATATTTTCGAAATTGTTTTAGATGATGTTCAACGTTTTGTTTTTATAAAATGACTTCATAAATATTTTTCACAGAAATAAGAAAATTATTGTTCATACTATGGTGATAAGTCAGGAATTTCTAGGGTACTACTGGGATATCCTTAAAATGAATCTTAGGGTTCGAGTGGAAATCTTACGGGATTGACAAAACTAATATTAATCAAATTTCTAGTGAGATGACAGTGTGTGACTACGAACAGGGCAAATGGAGTAGAAACGTAGTTTATGATTATTACGGAAATATTACAAGGTAAAGATTTCATACGGTAGAAGGATAGTTGTTACACTTAGGTTACGTCCATCGTAACTAAGGTAGAATACAATAGGAAATAGGCTTAGAAAGTTTTACGATACGATTTATTTAGCTATATCAGGAATTTCTCTTTTGTTTAAATAGGGATGTCATTCCTTGACATTGTCGGGATCTTAACGAGTTCTCATTCTCCTGCACTAGTCTTGATTTGGCTGTGCGTTCCCATCTCCTAGCACATACGCTCTTCCACGGGCACCATTATTCTGGTCAGCTTTCGGTTTCGAGCACCGGCTCTTGTAATGCCCCTTCTCACCACATCCGTAGCAAGTTATGGCTACTGGCTGTGGATTTGCTCCTGTTGCTTTACAGTCTTTGTTCTGATGTCCAACTTTCAGACACTTTGCACACCTAATGGTGCACGGACCGTAGTGGTGCAACGAGCATCGATTGCAAAATGGTTTTGTTCCGATATAACCATTCTTCTCAGCAGGTGTGACGGCATAGTCTCTGGCAGTCTCTTGCCAACGATTCTGTTGGTAGTGGTGATTGTTTCGGTCGTGCTGGTAGTTGTTGTGGTGATGGGTGATCCTTCTATCATCAAGCTTTCGCTTGTGATCATCATTTCCTTGAATGGAACTTCGCTTGATCTCACGATCCATTAGCTGTTGAGCTATGGTAATCGCCTCTTCCAATGATTGCGGCTTGGATGCAATAACATTTCCCTCGATACTTCGAGGTAATCCTTCCGTATATTTCTCCAACATTTTCTCCAGATTAGGCACAATAGTTGGACATAAGAGAGCAAGCTCCTGAAACCTTCTATTGTATACCTTGAGATCTGTTCCTTTCACAACCAGTTGGTGAAACTCATCTTCCAGTTTCTTTATCTCAGTGCGGGGGCAGTATTTCTTCAACATCTTCTTTTTGAGATCTTCCCAAGTCAGTTGGTGAGCTGCTTCAACACCCATAGTCTGGGTAGTCGAAGTCCACCAAGACAGGGCGTCATCCAATAAAGTCCCCGTAGCAAAAACAACTTTGCAGTCATCGGTACATCCGCTCCTTACAAAGACTACTTCTGTACGCTCAAACCAACGAGCTAATTCAGTAGCTCCTTCTGTTCCTTTAAAGAAAGTTGGTTTACAGTTTATGAAGTCTTTGTAGGTGCACTTGCGAGCTGTAACAGTCTCGTTCTCTCCATTGGGTCGGCTAGTGCTTCCAGTACGAGCAAATTCAGCTGCTTGACTTTCTAGTGCTGCAGCAACACTGTCTGCAACAAGCTTTCGGATAGCAGCTTGGGACATGGTTGGTTCGGGGGAAGTACGAGGCATATTTCTATTAACATCACAATAAAACACACGTTTATATTTTGTACATGTTGGATTATCAAGATAAAACTCATGATAATCATAAGGTCATAACATGTCCAAATACTATCATACGCGTAGGTAAGAGGATCATCACTGGTCCACATCAACCGATATCGTACACAGCAAAATACAACAACATCAAAACCACATATAGTCATAAATAACTTGCTAATTTGTTATATATAACAAAATTAGTACAAGCGTCATATTTATGCTATATATCTCATGGCCAAGATATTGTACAAAAGCTGGTAGATATAAATCTGATTTTAGTAGCTACCAGAAACTCTTTCGAGTCAACTTTTCAGTTTGACGATCATGCTGACGAGGATATATATATACTCTTAATATCTATCTTGCATATCTCCCACTATTTTCTCCAAAATAGTGATCTTCGTCTGAGCTGTCGTCAGTTCTTCATTTTTCTTCTTCATTTCTTCTCTTCTAACATCTTCAATTTGTCATAGGTATTTCTCGTCTTAGCTGCTCATGACGATTCTCAGTCTTCTCACGATTCTCGTCCATCTTCTGCTTCATGGTCTCTTAAATCTTTAACTCTATATTTTATACCTTCGATGTATTCTAGAGGCAGCTTGTCGGGATGACCTAAGCAGTCACGATTTGTTCTTTTTGCTGTTCTAATCGCGTCAGCAGGGTGGAAATAGTCGGCTGTCGTTCCTGTGCTGATTGCGAGCTTTTACTCATCTCAAAGACTCGCGGTGGAATAGGAAAGTCGGGAATAGGTAATCGGGGTAAAGTATGATATCGGGTGATAATGGTCCTAATTTTTTTACTAAGTTTAAACAGAATAGATGAGGGATAGAAACTTTTAGATGATAGTGGAGGTGGAGGTAAATATACATGCAGGAACTAACGGTATATATGTAGGAAAGTGGACGTGGTAGTGGTGTCGAGGATGTAGTTACTATCATGATGTCCGGTACTGTCGTGATATTTTTCAATATCCGAGTCCGACATAAGAGGAATAGAATGGGTAGGGGAAACCAGGATTCTGTAACCACCCGGTAATTATAAATATTTTACTATGTAACTAAATAATTAGAAATAAACATATATAAGTAACGTTTCAGTGGCGTTGTGGCACGGAGGACTTTTGGTTAAGTTTTTGTGAAAAGCGGTTATAGTCCAATGTTTGAAAATATTTGGTTCTCTATAACCATGAGCTCTGATACCACTCTGTAACACCCCCGTTTTCGATATTCGCAGCGGAAATATAAGTTTGGGGTGCTACTTCATGGTTCACAGTCATGAGAATAGAAAACGACTCGAAAAGAGACGTTTTAAATAAATTGTTATCATTCATTTATTTAAATCAGAGTTACATATAGAGGTCCCAGCGGGAGGTTTCGAAATATGTTATAAAAGTTACATTATTAGTTGAATGATAACGAAATAGACACTCTTTTTATAAGAATAAAGTCCATGCCACTCCGTGCCAAAGCGTACTTCCAGTTACCTGAGATAAACATGCTTAAAAAGTCAACACAAAGGTTGAGTGAATCCATAGTGTTTAAAGTAATAATTAGTTTTGAACACAAGCTAAGTAAATCAGGAATATCACAGTTCGGTATATTGCACTAAGCCTCATGACACGCAAAACGTTAACAGGTTTATGTAAATTACCCTATAATTAAATGTAGGTAACCTTGCCCCGAGTAGGAGTCTGCCTGAAACTCTTTATTAAACTCAAATATAATGCATTTGGCTACTTATCCAGCAACACAAATGGGTCGTCAACTGCCAATAGATCTATTCATTATATTCGCGCTCACCCGAAAGTGATTAATGGTGCATGATAATAGGGACTTTTAAAATAAATAGGCAACAGTTAACTTAGGCAATAACAATCAATAAAGCATACAGAAAATACTTGTGTTCGGTTTAATAGCATGTATCTCCCCACAAGTTTAGAAAACATATAAAGAAAAGTGGGACTATGAACTCACCTGAACAGTCTGGATGGAAAACAAAGTTGATAAACGTCTCCGGCTCGCAACCTGGGTTGGTTATATCAAGTTTTCAGTAATCGAATTCTGATAATATAAGTTCATTTGTTCGTTCTTGTTATGTTATTTGGTTGTTGATTAAGTATTGGAATGAGACAACATGAAGTCTCTTCAAAAATAAGATTTTATCTTATTATTTGTTTTTATGTTTTCGTTCGTTCGTTGTATATATCTTTTGTTTGTTTGTTCGTTAAAGGTATCTTGCGTTCGATTAATATTTCACTTGTTTGTTCGTTCGTTGGTTCGTTATTGAAATAAACATATTACGTTAACATTAGATCGGAAAATAAAAATAATAAAAATAATGGTTAGGAAAAGTTAAACTTTTATCCCTCAGGTTTGGTCAAATGACAATTTATACCCTGAACTTTGGAAAATGACAACTTCTACCCTTTAGTTTCAAAAATGACCTTTTCTACCCTTTTTATTTATTATTGACAAAAATGGTCCCTAATATAAAATATTTACAAAATCGGCCCAATAAAACTCTAATTAATTACGCATGAAATAGGTGATAAGGGTAGAGTTTTGGACTCGAATAACTTAACAAACATTAGATCATTTTACGAACTCTCTTTTTCTATAAAAAGCTAGTGATGCGTGGTTTTGCAACCTTACAACAGGTTTTACCTCTCGAGGGATCTCAAGAGGCTTACAACCCCACCAGGCAGTGTACCTGACCGATGTAGTATAGTGTAGTGGTAAGTACGGGGGATTGATCGTTCTCCACAGGGAATAGTGTTCGTTAGGTATGAAAAACTACTCTAATAGGTCTAAGGGTGAGAGAAGATTCTTTTTATGTTTTTTTATAATTTTATGAAAGCAATTAAAATCTCGGGTTTGAAAGAGTGGGCGGAATTAGTTGCTAGTCAACTAACCCAAGTTACTACAAATGCAAATAAAATAAAATAACAGAAAATGAAAAGGTGGTAAAACTTATGTGGAGAGAAATGTGTTTACTTAGATTTCCTTACTCCCTAACTATCTTTTACCGGTTGATTAGTGTGTATTAATTGCGTGGATGACGGGTGTATTCCTTAATACCAATCGTGGGGTGGCGTACGTACTTCCCCAACTCTACAAGCTCCTACTTCACTCCTATGTCGAGCCGGCTAGGAAGCTCCTAACATGGGATCACTAGAATTCGCTTGTGCATTAAATACAACCATAAAAACCTTAGTACGCATTGGTTCATGTTTCTTAAGACGTTCAAGCAAGTTACCGAATAGGAAGTTAGCCAGTTTTCTTAAGCCTAACATAGATGAACAATCATCCAATACAACTAATAACACACCAATAACCAATAATCAATAGCTAGGTTTCATTAGATCTAAGCAAACACAAGATAAATCTAGCCTAGCATGTTAAACAAAAGACAAGAACAAGATAGAATCAAACAACACATAGACATATTGAATGATTAATTGATAACTTATCTTCAATGTAACATGGAAGATCTCAAGGCAAAAAGCCTTGAAAAAGCTGCTAAAATCGTCTTAGGGTTTTCACACACAAAGTTCCCCAATAAGTTCCACACTAATGACAAAAAATTGCAAAACTATATATAGACTTTCAGATCTGACGGCGTCACGTTATGGAGTGTGACGCCGTCACCTCGCCGCTTTTAGGGTTCCCGGATGACCTTTTTAACGCCGTCCCTCTTTAGCTCTCCAAAATCCGTTCTGGCTTATCAAGGCTTGACGCCGACAGACTTAGGGGTGACGCCGTCCCTCTTTAAATTAAGCCGTGACGACCTTGATCACATTAAAGCGTGACGCCGTCAGAATTCCATGCAAATTTCTCTGGCTTAACATGAGTAATTTTCACATCCACCACTTTTGCCAATCCATGAAGCCGTCCAGAACAAATCCTGACGCCGTCAAAGGTAATTTTCAGCACAATTTTGAGACTTTATCGTTTTCTTCACTTTTATGCTCCAAAAACGTCCAAAATGCTTCCTTTTCCAGATTTCTTCTCAAAAGTACCTAAAATGACAAAAGGAACGATTTAGGGCAATATTTGATCAATTAAATACGATTTAGGGCTTAAATGACCCCTTAAAAGCGGTACACTTTTCGCTTCATCAAATACCCTTACACTTGAGATTTGCTTGTCCTCAAGCAAATGTGCTTTTATTCTAATCAAAATACAAGTTAGGGGTCATTTAATGCTAACATAAAAGTAATTGCAACAAATAGTCGTTCCACTTTAATCATAATAAGCACGGAGATTACAAACTAGCACCTCACAAGTAGTGTTTAGATACTCACATCTCTCAAGTGTCATCAAAATAAATCTCATAAATGAAAACGGATAATATCTCTCACTACCTGTCATAGCAAATAGATTACCATAGGCTTGGGAAAGGATCAAAAACCTCCTCCACTAGGCGTAAGCACCTAAGATAAACTATCAAAGAGGGCTTTTAAATGGGTTATAACGTTAGGTGTAGGGATATGATAAACACGGTTTTGTTGGATAAGGGATATTTTACTGGTGGCGAGTTAAAGATCTTGATTAATTACATGTACTATACAATGTTGCTAAGCCAAGACTCGACTCAATCTTAAGCTAAAAAACAAAATAACAAAAACATAAAATAAACATAAAATGAAACGGGATGGTAGTCCGTATGTTTTTTCTACTTTTTTTTTTCTCATTTTTTTGTATTTTTTTTTTTTTTTTTTTTTTTTTTTTTTTTTTTTGCATACACTTTTGCCCTACCATCCAAAATAATACATCATAGGGGCGTTGCATTCCCCTTACCCTTGAACTTTTTCATAACTTTACAAATTACTATTCTAATGACTCGAATTAAGATAATTAAAACACTTGGAGTACTTTTTAAAATATTTAGCACATATGGGGGTAATAATGTTGTTCTTCCCCATTACTCCATTACACTAGTACTTTACCCATGAGTCCCAATCGTCCCAAAACAATATGTACAAGGATATGACTCGACTTAGCAACCATGTAATCAATTAGATAATTAACTTGGGGTTTAAACAGATGTTGTCACAATAATGCACTAAAAATGAGTGCATACAAGGTAGGCTAAGGCGATTTGGGTGTACATTTAAGTGGGGTGTAAACAAATTCTTCCTTTAAGTAAAATGCTTAAAGGTCGAAACGAAAAGATAGGCTCTGAGGGGTGTACTAGGGGTATCGTGTACCAAAAATGAGTACAACGCAAAGGGTGTGGGAGAATTACTTGACCAATGTAGCCAAAGTAATTATAACAAAAACACAGGTGTAAAACAATGGGTTAATCCTAATGCCTCTTATCATGTAGTAAATCTAACTACACGAATGTAGTCTCACTTGTGGCCTCGGAATGGTCCTAACGCAAGTTCTAGAATCTAAGTGCTACCGGTACACACATCATAGCATAAATGCTTTTCCTACCAATTCTAGGGGCGAACCTCACATATTTGGGGGTGGAAAATTTTTTTAGTGGTACGGTTTTTGTGCTAGTCATATAATTCCTATCCATGAGACGCTCATTAAGATCAAAGTTTCATTCCTAAATGTTGTAAAAAATTTTAAATTTGGCACTAAAATTGCCCTAACAGGTATTTCTCTTATTTTTATTACACATCCACTATTAAACAAACAAAAATCAAGAGTAATAGCATTCTCTAATCGTACTTTTACCCCCCCCTACACTTAAGATGAACATTGTCCCCAATGTTCAAATAACAAGATGTAAAAGTAAATAAGGTAAAAGAATGAAATCAAATACTCCCCTGATTCGTTCGGTGGATACTGAAGTAACATGGTTAAATCTTCTTCCAAGAGAATGTAGAAGCTCCATGACTAATGCATCGCCATAAGCTTGATCCAACAAATATTTCCTTGTCCAAAATAACCTGTTAAACCTGAGAAAACAAACACGAAAACCTGCATAACATCGGCGGGATAAATCTATATATAAGGATATAATGCTTGTGGAATGATTATTTTGCAGATTCCTGGAGATTATAAGTTAGAGATTTAATAAAAACTTTTTATGAAAACAAAACTTTCAAAAATTTTCAGAAAATTAAACCTGACGCCGTCAGGTTGTAACTCCTGACGCCGTCAGAAATGATCTGACAGAATTCTCATGTTACGTTTCCGGAAAAATTTTGGAAAAACCTATACCTTACTTCCTGGAAATCCTGCAAAACATCATTATGACTCGATACAAGCATTTGACTCAAACAAACACTAATATGTATGTTCATTTATTATTATTACGATTCATGTTCATTTGTGTTCTAATAAACCGATTTGGATTTCCCTTACACTTAACTTTTGCAAAATACCTTTATATGTAGTTAAGACGAAGTTAAAAACAAAATAAAGTATTTTCACAAATTAGTTTTTGAACATGAATCAATAATAATAAAATTTAAACATATATACGGAAACAAATAAAATCAAACAAACAAATAAATAAACACACAAAGCAAATAAAACTTGGGTTGCCTCCCAAGAAGCGCTTTTCTTTATTAACGAGTCTTGTAGCTAGACTCAAAGTCACGCTACCCTATGTAAGTAAGCTCGTCATCGAGGACGTCTTTAGGGTTAAGCTTGGATTGAAGTTTTCTATTGGTCCGCTTAGTACGATATATCTTTTCAAACTTCTCTCCATCTGGGTCATACAATGTCATCTTAATATGCCATGACCCATCTCCATCTTTGGGTGGTTTGTCCCAATCCCACTTATGATCATCGTCCTCACAATTCCACTTATTCATCCCTAGGTTAATTGGCAAAACTCCTAGGAAATCAATCATCTTCCTAAAAACTAGAGGGTCTTCAAATGGATCCAATTCGGTGTCCCTAGCCAAGAGTTGCTCTACCGTATGTGTTTGGTTCACAAAGTCCTCTTCTAGGTAAAATGGGCGTTGGGGTCCTATGAAGTCTCTATTGATCCAAGGTCCATATCTAGATGGTCTCCTATTTGATTCTAACCAATGGGGTGTCGGTTCCTCACTAGTATCGTAGGCATGTTTCTTAACATCATAGACTGACCAAGTATCTCCTTCTCCTACCGCTATCTTGGATTCCTTACAATCAATCATAGCACTAGCGGTTGCCAAAAATCCTCTACCAATCAACAAGGGGCATGTAGGGTCGCTAACCATATCAAGGACGTGGAAATCGGCTAAAATGGTTAGTTTTCCAATGTGTACTAACACGTCCTTAACTACTCCAACCGGGTAAGCAACACTCCCATCCGCTAAGCCTATTATCACCTCGGTTTCTTCAAGTTTTCCTAGTTTTAAAGAGGTGTAGAGAGGTAACGGAAGTAGGTTAAGGCTTGATCCAAGATCGGCTAATGTGTCATAAGCCTCCGAATTACCGATCTTGCAAGGTAGAACAAATAAGCCCGGATCATCTAATTTCTTAGGTAGTTTGTTTTGAACGAAGGCGGTCCCTTTTTCGCCTAACTTGAGCTTCTTTTCATCCAACACATCAACAACCGGACTTTCAAGGTGGAGCTCCTTGAATTCTTCGTCAAGGTTTTGAGTGGGAGGTGTTTCAACTATGTTGTTGACCAATTTGGATGTCATAACTTCTTGGTCATTTTGAACGACTTGGGTTTGTTTGAAACACGTGCTCATGGAATTGACCGAATAATATTGTGGACAAGAACTAGGAGACGAAACCGACGAGATGGCGTTGACGTTTAGTTTCGGGTTCTTGACCGTGTTGCTAGGGAGTGCTCCCATTTCTCGGTCACTGAGGGCTTTCAACAAAGTGTCAATCTTATTGGTCACCTCGCTTTGTTTTTGTTTGAAATCGGCTTCAAACTTGGCTAAACGAGCTTCTTGAGATGCCATAAATTGGGACATCAATCCTTCAAAGTTATTGGTACTACCATAATTGTTGGAAGGTGATGCGCGTGATGTGTCGTTGCGGTTTAGCAGTTTTAATGCCTACTCAAGTTTTAAACTTATATTTAGCCGACTTATCAATAACACACACACTTAACGAGCAGTGTACCCGGTCAGTATGAAGATAATGGTAAGTAGAGTGTCGATCACTAAGAGTGGAACGTATAATCTAGTTAATCTAATCAATATTTTAATATCCTAACGCAAGGGGGTTTCAGCCTGAGAGACTGGCACAGTTTTGTTTGCAATTAAATAATAAAATAAACAAATAGGCACGAATCAGCAAGTGGCACACACGTACACAGATAGATACTTGAGACAATAAGAGGGCTGTCCTTATGATTAAGTAGATTGTCACTTGTTTTATTGATAGCTTTATATGAAGTGTATGTAATTAACCCTTTCTCGTTGGTCCTATTCTCATCGGCGAGTAAACCCTTAATGACGACTTATGTCTAAAAGTTATTCCTAAGTGATCAATTTAGAAACAACCGTGGGAGCCACACCTTGTCCCGCAGTCGGGTGCCCGCAAGCCACTAATAAACACAGAGGTGGTCAATGCACTAATAAGTAGTAACCAAAGACATCAACATATAAACTTTAATTGATGGGAAAGCAAGTATTAAAGGGAGTGCAATCTTTCCGTTGTCACATTACACAAGCCACCAATCCTGATGAATTAAAGTTTGCTAAAACAATAAAACAAAACTACTTAATGAATTAAATACATGCAGCACCTTCTTACAGCTCTTGTATCTTCGATTTGGGTGTGTCTTGTGCTGCCTCTTGACTGAATTCGTCCTTCTCTTCTGTTCGGTCTTTAGGTTTTAGGGTTTCCGAATCTCCGAACTCTTTAATGTGTCTGGTCTACGGGGTATTTATAGTTTGTGTCTGAGGGAAGATGCGGCGCATCTACTTAAGTAGATGCGGCGTATCTACGTAACTTCGCGTGGGGTCCAAGATTATAATATTCAGGAATATTCGTACACCGCCAGAAGATGCGGCGTAACTCTTTATTAGATGCGGCGCATGTCCTCTTGTATCTTGGATCGTATCTGGTGATATCATGATAGAGATGCGGCGCATGTTGATAGTGAGATGCGGCGCATCTGGAGCAGATTAGTCTTGATCTTGTCCATGTCAGTAGACTCTTCACTTTATGCACGTTTTGCTCCATTATTAGTCCAAAATCGCCAAGTTTCACCAAATGCTTGTTTTTACCTGAGAATTACAAAAGTAAACGATTAAGTATCAATCCTCATACATAATATAGTAAAACAAGTCAAATTAATAGGATAAATGATAGTAATAAAATGTACTTATTTGAGTTCATCAAATATCCCCCCACTTGAACTTTACTTGTCCCCAAGTAAACCTTAGATTAAAACTTATGAAAATGTATCCTAAAAGATGTTAGGATTTATTTTTATATTTAAGCATGTATTCGTTTATTTCGTAATCACACAACTAAACACTTAACGAATTAGAAGTAAAATAAAATAAGTCGATAAAAGCAAATCTAATCGTTTAACTGTCCAGTCGCGACGAATATTCTATCATAAGCTTGGCAAGTATACACATCTCCACCACTAAAGCTAAGGAATAACAAGTCTAAAGCGGTAAAAAGGGTTTTTAGGCTTAAGGGTTAATTATTCTTATTTACACTATCGATCTCAAATTCCAGAAAAGGCGACAAAATCACAAATACATGATCGAATCCACGAACACGATACTTGCAATTGCTCAAATCCTTAACTCGAATAGGCTAAAGATAGGTCCAAACTTCACCAATAATAATATATCAAAAAGGGCGACAAAATCATAAATACATAGCCGAATCCACGACCACGATACTTAAGATTGCTCAAATCCCTAATCTCAATAAATCAAAGGTTCGGTTGGATAAAGAACAATACAGGGTATGGATAACATTTGGGATATAAATTGGTGTAAAAATAAAAATAAACAAAACAAATAAATTAAAATCCTAAGTGTGGTTAATCACTATCCCAACCATCCCATGAATAAGACTCATATCATTGAATAACTCACGCTTTAACACTTGAAACACACGCTTTAGGTAGACACGAATTATACTCAACAAAATCTTAATCAAAGAATAAACCTTAATTGGCGTTCCCATAACTGCCAATTCCCATTCAATCCATAGATATAGTACAACAAATAGTGGCCATATGAACCACTTACATAACTTTACATCGTTGGCTTAAAATAAACATCCAACTCTTTTTTCTTTCTTTTTCTTTTCTCATTTTTTCGATTTTTTTTTTTTTTTTTTTTTTTTTTTTTTTTTTTTTTTTTTTTTTTTAATTTGAAACATAAAGATAGATGTGTAAAATTTCACCACATCACTACAACTTTCTTTCCGGATAATTTTTTCATACTTTTCATAACTTCAGAAATAATGGTAAATAGTGAAAGTAGTAAACACACGAAAAATAAACTCCAAAATATACAATATTTACTTTCACTCCAATTGCATTGTGCAATTTCCCGACCTAACCATAGATAATGAATTACGCACGCGAACACAGGTAATGAAAGGAAACACACTCTGCCTATAGCAATTAACCAACCACGGATTCTAATCTACAGGGTAGGCTAAGGTGTAAGGTGTAACGAAACATTTTAAACATAGGTGTAAGAAACGAAAGGAATGGCTCTGAGTGTTTTTCTAGGGGTATCTTACTCTAAAAATGAGAGTAACAAAAGGGTTTATACGGGGGTTAACTAACCAGTGTAGTTAGTTAATAACACATAACATATAAAGGCTTTTTGGGTGTAATCCTAGAAATTTTACCAAGTTAGACAAGTCATTCCAATTAAATAAATAATACTCATTATGGTGGTCTCGAATAGTATACAAGCCAAGTTCTAAAGTTTACAAGTCACCGGCACACTCATAGATTTGTGAATTTTGGAAAAATCACAATTTTTGAAAATAACGTCATGTGTGCAGTTATGTAACTTAGATCTTAAACAAAAACATGCTAAAAAAAAAAAAAAAATTTAAGTTTGATATATTAAGCACATTTTAAGCATAATTTTTTGAAAAAGTTTAGGACAAGTAAGTGTTAAGTGTTCTAATTCTCCTATCCCCCCACTTAAGTTAAACAACGTCCTCGTTGTTTGTATAAAAGGTTAAAAACTGGAAATAAAAGAATTAGAACGGAAAAACTCCCCTGAGATTTGCTCGGTATGATCCTCCATTAGTATATGAGCAAAAATCATATTTCTTGTGGATTAGAACGTTAAAGCTTCATGCTTGATGTATCCACAGGAAATTCAGGAAACTATAATACCACCAACACTTTAAAACACACCTAAGATAAGAAAGGTTCAACTTGCATAATACATTAGTAGTTAGGTAAAAATAAAACTTAAAAATGAAAACTGGAAATCATCAGGTCAGTCGATGCGCCGTATCTTATTGAAGAAGATACGCCGTATCGAGCCTGGAATTAATACGGATCAGAATAAAGATGCGCCGCATCCTTAACCAGGGATGCGCCGCATTAAAATAACTGATAAAAAGTTTTAAAGTCGAAAATAAAAATGCAGAAAAATAAAATAAGATATGACCATTGCAGAGGATGCGTCGCATCTCAGGACTGAGATGCGCCGTATCTTCGTGCGGCCTGGACTGACTCGACACAGAAAACAGAATAATAAAAGATAAATCCGGGTTGTCTCCCGTTCAGCACTTGTCTTTATTCCAGAGTCTTCAAGTTAGACTCACGTTCAGCTCCTTAGTATCTATCATTGAAGGAGTCGGAAACATCACGCTCCTTCATCCCCAATTTAGTAATATTGAACACTCCTTGCTCGTCCTTAATTTCCACGCCGTTTTTCTTTAATATCTGTATAAACAATGTCCTGTCCCTTTCGGGCAGAGATGACAAAATGATAGACGGGAAATTCTTATTATCATACAGGCACAAATAAGCAAGGTGGGGTGGTAGTTCAATAAACATATCATTATTCAAATTCGTTTTCTCAACTATTCTCCTACGTTTATTAATTACTACACAATCATACCACTCATCATCAGAATCACTAACAATATCGCGTCTAAGTTCGGTAGGTACATTAAGGTCAATGAATTCCTCAAAGTCTTTATGATTAGGATTAGTTGAGTTGTTTTGAATCAATGTTTCTCCCATAAGTCTAGCTTCAAGATCGAGGTCCATACGCTCTCTTAATCCTAGCATATAAACACTTCTAATAATGCTTTTAACCGGATCTTGGCACTTATAGACTATTTTATTATTCCCTACCCTTAATGAAATTTTTCTTTTAAACACATCAATCTTAGCATGGGCAGTAGACAAGAAAGGTCTTCCGAGGATTAAAGGAATCTTAACATCCTCGGGCATGTCTAGTATAACAAAGTCTACGGGAAAAATAAATTGCTCAATCTTAACTAGCACATTATTAGCAATCCCCTCAGGTCGTTTTACTGTTTTATCAGCCAGTTCAATAAGTAATTTAGTTGGTACTAATTTTCCTAGTCCTAGGGTAGCGAACGTCTTAAGAGGCATAACACTAACACTAGCTCCTAAGTCAGCCAACACATTATTGAAAGATATATTATTAATAGAACAAGGTAGAGTAAAACTTCCTGGGTCTCTTTCTTTATGAGGCAAGGCATTTGAATCGGTTGCAGGGCTCTCTTCTTTCATTGTTGCCTTGATTTCCTCTTCAATCTTTGTCTTTTCTTTTAGTAGTCTCTTTAAGCTGATCGAAGAATTAAAGAAAAATTTGGGTCTTGCACCATCATCACCATTCATCGATCTTCTAGGTATATTAGGAGTGACTTCTTCAGTGGTGCTTATGGCCTTGACATGATCTCTTGGATTTGTTTCAGTCGAGCTCGGTAAGCTTCCATATCCCCTTTCTTGAAGAACTTTGCTCATTTGACCAATTTGTTGTTCTAACGCTTTGATCGAGGCTCCTTGATTTCTTGTAGTAGTGTCCGTTGAGGCTCGAATTTCCTTGATCATAGCAGTATTCTCTTCATGTCTTTTAGCAGCATCGGCCATAATTTGCTTTAAAGTATCATCTAAAGTCTGCCTCCTCTCTTGATAAGCGGGATTGAAGTTGTTCTTTTGATAGAATCCCGGACTAGCTTCCCTAAATCTTGCTGAAGGTCGGAATGGTTGTCCAAATTGGGTGTAATAAGCTTCTTCAAACGTCTCACTTTCATTCTTGCTCGGGCAATCCTTAGTGTAGTGAGGTCCTTCACACTTTTCACATCCAACTTGGGCAGCATATGCTCTTTCATCGCGCTTCTTCATTTCTCTACTGATTTTATCCAATTGAGCTTGAATAGCAGCAATCCCGTCAAAATTAGTGCTGCTCTTAGATCTAGTAGAGGTCCCATCGTGCCATTTCTGAGAATGATCCGCAGCTTCTTGGATCGCTTTCCTAGCATTAGTTGCACTCATCTGAGGTACAGCTCCCTTAGCATCCAAAATCTGTCTTGTAGGCACGTCCAATCCCTGATAAAACAATATTATTTCCTGCATAGGGGTTAGATAGTGTTGAGGACATTTTATCAATAAATCTTTAAATCGTTCCCAAGCTTGATAAAGAGTTTCGTCAGGCTCTTGCTTGAAACTATTGATAGCCTCCATCTTCTTAGCAGTCTTAGCAGGTGGACAATATCTCTTCAGGAATTTGCTTTTCAAACCTTCCCACGTAGTGATTGAACTAGCAGGTTCATTCCTTAGCCACTTGTTAGCAGCCCCTTTTAGTGAGATTGGGAAGATTCTTAGCATGAGTTGATCGGTATTGACACTTTCTGTAGTAAACAAATCTGCAATCTCCAGGACTTTTTCAACATGCTCATTAGCATCCTCTTGTTCCGTCCCACTGAAAGCATTCTCTCTGAGCTCTTTGAGAAACTGACCTTTCAACTCAAATTTTGACTTATCATCAAACTTAGGTCTAGCAACTCCTGAAGTGTAATCAGCACGGGTACTGTTCATGTATTCCTCCATAGTAGTGTTTTCGCCCATTGTTTCAGTTTCAACTTCCTCTTTTTCTTCAGAAAAATAATCAAGCTCGAGTGAACTTGAAAGATCAAAACTTCTTGTGTTGAAAAGCCTTTTAAGCGAATGTAGGGCTCGTTCAGGATCTTCGAAAGGTTGAATTAAGTTCTTAGTCGAACTCCTGGTCATGCACTTCCTGAAATCAAACACAAAAGCATCAGTAGGGTATGCTCGAGAAAGTAGTATATCAGATAATTAATAACGAAAACGGAATACGAAAAATTAAAGTTACTGATATCTGCAGACGATGCGCCGTATCCAAAAAGTTGGATACGCCGTATCTTATAATCGTTAAAATTTAATCAGACTTTATTCAGAAAATAGATACGCCGCTTAGAATTTATGAATGCGCCGTATCGAATTAATTAATCAAAAATCAGTTTATCTAATTAAAATTAAATGCGTCGTATTAACGAAAGTTAATGCGCCGTATTTTCGTTACGTTTTAAAAATAAAAGATTTTTGATTCAGTAAGATGCGCCGTATCGACGGAAATCGATACGCCGTATTTGTTTAATAATTCGCAAACTGTTTTTAATTAAAATAATAGATACGCCGTATCTTCAAAAGAAGATGCGTCGTATGGCGTTAACGTTTAGAAAAAAAAAAATTTATCAAAACAGATACGCCGTATCTACAAAAGCAGATGCGTCGTATTATTTTATCGCTTAGAAAAATTTTCTTGTTAAAAACAGATACGCCGTATCTTGGGGAAAAGATGCGTCGTATCGAATTAATTAAACGCGTTGTATATAAAAATTAAACGCAATACGCCGTATCTGAGAGATCAGATGCGCCGTATCGTTTGATTTAGCACAGTACAACGATAGCAGAACAGAAAAATACGAAAAATAAAAATAAAAATTAAACACACCAAACAAAAAATAAAACACACAAAAATAAAAACAAAAGCAAACAAATAACACACAATACAACAAATATGCAAAATAGTACAATGATGCAATTAATCTAATAAAAAGAAAAACCTAATTAAAATACTAATCAAATTAACAGAAAATAACAATTCACTCCCCGGCAGCGGCGCCAAAAACTTGATGCGCGTGATGTGTCGTTGCGGTTTAGCAGTTTTAATGCCTACTCAAGTTTTAAATTTATATTTAGCCGACTTATCAATAACACACACACTTAACGAGCAGTGTACCCGGTCAGTATGAAGATAATGGTAAGTAGAGTGTCGATCACTAAGAGTGGAACGTATAATCTAGTTAATCTAATCAATATTTTAATATCCTAACGCAAGGGGGTTTCAGCCTGAGAGACTGGCACAGTTTTGTTTGCAATTAAATAATAAAATAAACAAATAGGCACGAATCAGCAAGTGGCACACACGTACACAGATAGATACTTGAGACAATAAGAGGGCTGTCCTTATGATTAAGTAGATTGTCACTTGTTTTATTGATAGCTTTATATGAAGTGTATGTAATTAACCCTTTCTCGTTGGTCCTATTCTCATCGGCGAGTAAACCCTTAATGACGACTTATGTCTAAAAGTTATTCCTAAGTGATCAATTTAGAAACAACCGTGGGAGCCACACCTTGTCCCGCAGTCGGGTGCCCGCAAGCCACTAATAAACACAGAGGTGGTCAATGCACTAATAAGTAGTAACCAAAGACATCAACATATAAACTTTAATTGATGGGAAAGCAAGTATTAAAGGGAGTGCAATCTTTCCGTTGTCACATTACACAAGCCACCAATCCTGATGAATTAAAGTTTGCTAAAACAATAAAACAAAACTACTTAATGAATTAAATACATGCAGCACCTTCTTACAGCTCTTGTATCTTCGATTTGGGTGTGTCTTGTGCTGCCTCTTGACTGAATTCGTCCTTCTCTTCTGTTCGGTCTTTAGGTTTTAGGGTTTCCGAATCTCCGAACTCTTTAATGTGTCTGGTCTACGGGGTATTTATAGTTTGTGTCTGAGGGAAGATGCGGCGCATCTACTTAAGTAGATGCGGCGTATCTACGTAACTTCGCGTGGGGTCCAAGATTATAATATTCAGGAATATTCGTACACCGCCAGAAGATGCGGCGTAACTCTTTATTAGATGCGGCGCATGTCCTCTTGTATCTTGGATCGTATCTGGTGATATCATGATAGAGATGCGGCGCATGTTGATAGTGAGATGCGGCGCATCTGGAGCAGATTAGTCTTGATCTTGTCCATGTCAGTAGACTCTTCACTTTATGCACGTTTTGCTCCATTATTAGTCCAAAATCGCCAAGTTTCACCAAATGCTTGTTTTTACCTGAGAATTACAAAAGTAAACGATTAAGTATCAATCCTCATACATAATATAGTAAAACAAGTCAAATTAATAGGATAAATGATAGTAATAAAATGTACTTATTTGAGTTCATCAGAAGGATTGTTGTTGAAAGTACGGTTCGAGTTGGAACCGCTTGATTGGAAACGATTAGGTGGGTTGGAAGAATTGGGTTGTTGTGTGTTTTGGTTTTGTTTCCGCCTAAGGTTCGGGTGATTTTTCCATGAGGGGTTGTATGTATCACCGTAGGGGTTTTGCTCGGGTTTGAAAGTGTACCACTTGTCTCCCGCTCCGTCGGTACGCGAGGATGCGTAGTCCGCAAAAGCTTGTTCGGGGAGTTCCATGCAATCATGAGTGTCGTGGGGACCACTACATAATTCACATGAAGAAGTGATTTTGTTCACTTGGCTTGAAGGTTTAGGAGCCTCGTAGGATTTCATGAGAAACTTGACTTGGTCTTCAAGTTCTATGATCCTACGGTCGGAAGTGCTTGAATTGTTCGAAGGCAAAGATATTGCCTTGACCGTTTTATTCAAATCACGGGGATCACTCCAACTTTCGTTGTCATAAAGAGCAAGATCCTCTAGGAGAGCCCATGATTGTTCCGCACTTAGATCACGTAGCTTACCACCAGCCGCTTGGTCAATGGTTTGCCTCGTGGAGAGATTGACATGGTCATAGAAGATTTGGACTTGGAGCCAAAGTTCTAAGCCATGGTGAGGGACTTTTTGGAGTAAGTCCTTGAATCGAGTCCATGCCTCGTAGAGGGTTTCGCCTTGACGTTGTTGGAACATCAAGATATCATTCCGTAGCTTGGTAGTTCTTCCCGGTGGGAAAAATTGAGCAAGGAAACGAGTGGTGAGATCATCCCAAGAGGTGATGGATCCTGCGGGTTGACGCTCTAGCCATTGACTAGCTTGGTCCCGCAGAGAGAATTGAAAGAGACGCAGTCGGGTCGTCTCTCGAGTGGCAACATCAAGGTCTATAGAATCAACAATTTTGAGAAAGTCCTTGAGATGTTGATTAGGATCTTCAGAACGAAGTCCATGGAATGCGCATCCGCTTTGCACCAACCGGATGGTGTCGGATCGCAAGGGAGTGACATTGGCTCCTTGAGTGAGTTCAATGGTGTTTCGATAGCCATGGTGGCTAGGACGGGAGTACTCTCCTAAAGTACGGGCTCTAGGAGGTGGTGGTGGTTGTTGTGGTGGTGGGTTGTTGGGATTAAGGATATTACCATCTTCCATGATGTCGAATGGTAATGGTTACGAACAAAGAAACGAAGAAAATAGATAGACTAAAGAAAACCTAGAAAAGTAAAATAAAAATCTCACTAGAAAGGAATCTAGTGAGTAGACCTATAAATAAAAAATTCAACCTAAACAATAACTATTCCCCGGCAGCGGCGCCAAAAACTTGATGCGTGGTTTTGCAACCTTACAACAGGTTTTACCTCTCGAGGGATCTCAAGAGGCTTACAACCCCACCAGGCAGTGTACCTGACCGATGTAGTATAGTGTAGTGGTAAGTACGGGGGATTGATCGTTCTCCACAGGGAATAGTGTTCGTTAGGTATGAAAAACTACTCTAATAGGTCTAAGGGTGAGAGAAGATTCTTTTTATGTTTTTTTATAATTTTATGAAAGCAAGTAAAATCTCGGGTTTGAAAGAGTGGGTGGAATTAGTTGCTAGTCAACTAACCCAAGTTACTACAAATGCAAATAAAATAAAATAACAGAAAATGAAAAGGTGGTAAAACTTATGTGGAGAGAAATGTGTTTACTTAGATTTCCTTACTCCCTAACTATCTTTTACCGGTTGATTAGTGTGTATTAATTGCGTGGATGACGGGTGTATTCCTTAATACCAATCGTGGGGTGGCGTACGTACTTCCCCAACTCTACAAGCTCCTACTTCACTCCTATGTCGAGCCGGCTAGGAAGCTCCTAACATGGGATCACTAGAATTCGCTTGTGCATTAAATACAACCATAAAAACCTTAGTACACATTGGTTCATGTTTCTTAAGACGTTCAAGCAAGTTACCGAATAGGAAGTTAGCCAGTTTTCTTAAGCCTAACATAGATGAACAATCATCCAATACAACTAATAACACACCAATAACCAATAATCAATAGCTAGGTTTCATTAGATCTAAGCAAACACAAGATAAATCTAGCCTAGCATGTTAAACAAAAGACAAGAACAAGATAGAATCAAACAACACATAGACATATTGAATGATTAATTGATAACTTATCTTCAATGTAACATGGAAGATCTCAAGGCAAAAAGCCTTGAAAAAGCTGCTAAAATCGTCTTAGGGTTTTCACACACAAAGTTCCCCAATAAGTTCCACACTAATGACAAAAAATTGCAAAACTATATATAGACTTTCAGATCTGACGGCGTCACGTTATGGAGTGTGACGCCGTCACCTCGCCGCTTTTAGGGTTCCCGGATGACCTTCTTGACGCCGTCCCTCTTTAGCTCTCCAAAATCCGTTCTGGCTTATCAAGGCTTGACGCCGTCAGACTTCGGGGTGACGCCGTCCCTCTTTAAATTAAGCCGTGACGACCTTGATCACATTAAAGCGTGACGCCGTCAGAATTCCATGCAAATTTCTCTGGCTTATCATGAGTAATTTTCACATCCACCACTTTTGCCAATCCATGACGCCGTCCAGAACAAATCCTGACGCCGTCAAAGGTAATTTCCAGCACAATTTTGAGACTTTGTCGTTTTCTTCACTTTTATGCTCCAAAAACGTCCAAAATGCTTCCTTTTCCAGATTTCTCCTCAAAAGTACCTAAAATGACAAAAGGAACGATTTAGGGCAATATTTGATCAAATAAATACGATTTAGGGCTTAAATGACCCCTTAAAAGCGGTACACTTTTCGCTTCATCAGCTAGCCAGGTGATTTTTAATTCGGCTAAGTTTCATAATTTATGAAAATCATTCGATACCCGAAAAATATGTCTAAAGTCGAGTGAATGAAAACAAAGTTTTAATAAAACTGAGAAATGGGTTTTTATGCTAGCGATGGGAAGAACTTTGGACGCAAATAATTTTCTACTCGATCGATCAGTTTAAGTGTTTCTTCTTTCTAAAATAACTTAGCTATGTGAACTTTAATATGTCGAAAATACAGAATTTTTAGATATATTATAAGGGTCGAAAACTATATCTAAAGTTGGTCAACTGATCGAGTAAATCTGAAAAGAAAAAAAATTCTGGTTTCTATGTTTTCTAGCGATATGGTCAAATATTAGGAACTCGATAACTTTGTGAAAACTAAATCATTTTTCATGATTCTTCTTTCTAAAATAACTTAGCTAGGTTGTCTTTAACATGTTAAAAAGACAGAATTTTTAGTGATCATCTAGGGGTCAAAAACAGTGTCTAAAGTTGGGCTGTTCGAATGAAAATCTGAAAAAAAAAATAACTGGAAATCTTATTTCTATTTTTAGCGATATAGGTAGAAAAGTAGAGCTCGATATCTTTTTGAATACTAAACCATATTACGAAATTCTTTCTCCTATATTTAGCTAGCTGTGTGAACTTTATATACACCAAATTTCAGAATTTATAAAGGTCGTTTGAGGGTCAGTTTTTAGGTCGAAAGTTGAGCCTCTGGGTTGGTTTTTGGCTCGATAGAACACAGAATAAGAAACCCGGTTGGGTTATTTAGTTTTTAAATATTTTTAACTAAGTTTTTACGTATGTTTGGATAATATTATGTGTATTAAACATATTTTTAACATACTTTAACATTTCTTAACAAGATTAAATATAAAGGGTTTGTTTGAGTTTTCTGATTCGATCAGACAGCAAAAAGAAAAAGAAAACTTATACTTTTTGATCTTGTTTCTTATTAGTAGTTATTTATTAGTGTTTTAGAGATATATTAAATAAATAAACTGAATTAAAATAGAGTTGAAGTAACTTACTTAGGGTTTGGTTTGAGTAGGGTTTTTGGATGTTGAAAGGGTTTGAAGATGAACACCACGATGAGCCTTCCTCCTCCAAGACTCCTAGGGTTTTGTTGAGAGTATAATTGGGGCTGTGATCAGTAGGAAATGGAACTGAATTTGGTTTTGATATGGTTCGTGTGAAGTGGGGATAAGTTGGAGAGTTTTGGGTCGAATGGTTGTGAGAATAGAAGTGAGAAGTGAGGCTGCTATTTATGGAGGGGAGATTAGGGTTTTCAAGGGTTTCTATTGGAGAGTGTGTGTAAGAGTTTGGTGAGGTGTGTGGTGTATTAGGGTACTACATGGGTAGGAGGGGGAAAAGAAAGTGTGGCATGCTACTAACCTTACAAGTTTCTATTTCTAGAAGGAGGGGAGGTGTGGCAAATTAGGGTTCATCCATTTGAATACTTAGGGTTTAAGAAAGATAGGGTTTGGTTTGTTTCTAGTTGGGTTCGAACTAGACATAAGAAAATGGGAAGGTTTGGTTCGTTGGGTGCTTAAGGGGGGTGTACATAGGGCTTGGTCATGTGATACTCTAGGTTTAGGAATATAGTTATGGTTTTAGGGTTTATTTATTAGTTAGGAAATTATTTGTCTAGGTTTTCTATATTTATTTATGTGTATCGATTTCAAAAGAATAAGAAAAATCAATTTGGTGCATTAAAGAGTTGTACTTTTAAGCTTAGGAAGGTTGTACTAAGGTTTCTAAAATAAGAAAAATATAATTTTAATATTTCCTTAATTTATATAATTTTTATATAAATTTTTATTAAGGTTTTAAGGTAATTAAATGGATTTTTATGTTCTAGCGCATTAGAGGGTTGTACTATAGGTTTGAGGGTTTGTACAATTAATTTATAAATTAATAAATTTATTTTAAAAATTAATGTATGGAAAATATACCTTTAAAATAATTATTTGAAGTTTTTATAAAGTTTTTATTAATAATTAATTATTATGCATTAGGGACTTGTACTTTAGTTTAAAGGACTTGTACATATATATTTTATAAAAATATTAATTAGGGTTTGTGATTTTTATTACATAAATTAATAGTTTTGAGAAATTAGGGTTTTATCGGGAGTTATATTGGAATTAGGGTTTATGTGCTTTAATGACTTGTACATTACTCAGATAATTTGTATTTTAGTATTTTTAGGGTTTCGTTATTTTTATATGTTGCTATGGTAGTTTAGGGTTTCATAAAACTCTTATTAAATATGAAACATTTAGTTTAATCGTACATTAACGAAATAACGTAAAGTGGTAAATGGGATTTCCTAAAGTTTCAGGTCAAAGATGTTTAAATACTAAATCAGTTGAGGTTGGGTTGCGAGCGAGCACATTTATCAGGAATATAATTTATGTCACATAAGTCAAGAATTGAAATCAGATAATAATAAAAAAAAAAAAAAAAAAAATTCTACGTGGAAAAAGGATAAGTATAGGTTTTGTAAAGTCATATTTTTACTAGTGGTTACAAGTTCCGCCAGTTAACCGGCAATCGGTAGGCCAGTCGGTTCACTTTTTGGTTCGGTTTTCAAAACATTGCGTAGATGTAACCGTCTATCAATACTCTACACACACCCTCCCTAGCTCTTGAGCATACACCATATCTAGTTATCTATTATCTACTATCTACTACAAACATTGCGTAGATGTAACCGTCTATCAATAGTCTACACACACCCTCCCTAGCTCTTGAGCATACACCATATCTGTAATCTACTCATCTACTAGAAGTGATAAACATATACACTAAATAATTATCATTATAATCATAAGCACTTTCACCATAAAGTTTGACACATGATGTTATCACACAAGGAACACATCAACTTTTCTTAAAAGGTTGACACATGATGTTGTCACACAAGGAACACATCAATTTTTCAAGCGTATGTGATGATAGACTACATTGCAAGTTAGATGTGGTCATTACTCGTTACCAAAAATCTACAAACATCATATCCCCGGGCATTTACCATACTCCATATCCATGACAAGCAAAAATGCAAAGTTGGTGTCACGTATATCTTCCCACGTATCTATCTTTAAGATAGATTGATTACACAAATTAACAGAAGTGAAGATGATGATATTGATGAGTATATAAACTACAACATTTTGGTCAACATATACCATAAGAATGTCCGTATGCAAGATTTACAAACCAATACGCAACTTCTCTGAAATTTAAATAAAAACAAAGTTGATCCATAAATTCAAGTCCTATAAGCACATATTTCAACAATTCCAACTCCAGTAAGGGTACCCATAATAGCGAAATAATGAGCCAATGACACCTGATTTCATGAGGATACTTAAGATACCAACACCTTTTATGTGTGAAGTTCAGCAGTATATGATTTCAATTCCTGGCTCCCAAACACACCCAGGAACAAGATAAATAATAAAGGATACGATTATACAGAAACCAAACAGATGGCATAGTTCCAATTCCAAATGCCTTCCTTCTTTAATGTTTCTCCTGGAAAATTTCCACAAAACTAAATAATCACAACATCAAAGCATTACTTCAATTACTAAAACTGACAACAATTTCTAGTGATTTCATTTCAAACACAAGACGTTAACCTTGTATACAACTCGTGTATTGATGATAAGTAGTAAAGTTACAAGACTTCGAAGCTGAAAATAAGAGAATTTGATAAAAACTAACCAACTTGGAGATGTGTTTTTACAGAATAAACTAAAGCAATCTATGTTTATAAAAAAATTAAAAAGAAAGAAAGAAACCATCAATTTCACAAATTTTATTGCAGACATTAATCTTTTTTTATTTGTGGAACTTATCTCCCTTCCAAAAGCACCAGAAAATGCCAAAAAGAAAATGAAGAAAAAATATCAAGACCGCAAAAATTTATGTCCATAATTTGCGGAATTATAACTTTTAAAACCCATCTCCAATTGGTTAGTTTGATCAAGTCCTACGGAAACAAACCTTTAAAGTAACTTTCTGACAGCCGAGAACAGCTTCTTGGTACTCAACACCAATACTTACCTGCAGAACCAAAAGAAAACAACAAAAAAGAGACGGGAAACCTATAAAGTTTCAAGTCTCAACCTTTTCACAAAACCCCCGACAAACTAAAGTTGGTTTCACAGTAAAAAGACAACTGAACAGAAATCAAGAAATGAAAAAGGGAAATTCTTTTCGGAGAAAATTGTCTGGTATAATCTTGTTTGCCACAAGGTTAATCTAACCTGTACAGATTCCAAGAAAGATATAGAGAAAAATTTCCCTACTTGTTCTATAAAAACAGAAATGGGTTTTCACTTCCTAACTAAATTACAATTTTCATTTGTAAAGAACCCATACCGAAAGTAACAGAAGTCTTCCATAATAGGTCTCTATAATCATTTTTTTATAACCAGCTGCAATGGATACTAGATGGCTACACATAACATATCCCTTGGGTCCCTCGTTTCTTTTTGTGAATCCATAGACGCATATGAACAGTCTGAATCCAACGGAAGGCTTAAGTGAATCAAGAGATACGAGCCTGCACAAAACATATCTCTTGTGTTCCTCGTTTCTTTTTGTGAATCCTTGGACGCATATGAGCACTCTAAATTCAACGAAAGGCTGAAGTGAATCAAGAGATATGAGCCGATGATCTTCACGAACATCCTGATTTGGAGTCTGTCTTCATAGCCATATGCCTCTCAATTAATCTGTCCACAAATGCTCGTATCTGCATAAAGAATGTGGATATGTTGAGTGACTGATTCAAAAAAAGTACATAACGAAGACAGTATCTAAGCCAACTAGAGATGGGTCGAGAGGGTTGGGTAACAGGTCAAGACAAGCTAGGAACAAAAAGGGTTAAGTTACAGGGCGGGTCAAGACGAGCAGGCTTCTTCAGCTGACATCATCTTTTTGTCTCTTATTTAAACTTTGAAAATAAATAGTATACAAAATATGATTATAAATACTATTAGTAATGATTCATGTAATAAAACAAATCAGGATGTTATAAATGCATAAATATGCCATGGGCTACTTTTAACCAGCTCAACATGTTTGAGCAGTTTCTCTTCTAGTTAAGCTATTAAATTTAGCCAGCTAGACAGGTTATCATGTAAACAGAGCCAAATCGACCCATTTCACATAAACATGTTTAGATTGCCACTCCTTAAGAAAATATGAATCTAACAGATGTGGCTGCGATGGGTGAAACAAGCCACACTATAAGTGGCTACAGTTTGCACTTCACACATTCGAATTGGACTATAGGACACCAAATATATGACCATATCTTCAACAAATATAAACCAGATCAGGTTAACCTAACAACATCCAAAAGAAAACCTTGTTTTTGCGCTTAAAATCAAGAAACTCAAATACAGCCATCGCTTTCTCTGCATCTGTAGTCTGCTCCATGACCTGAAAGTGATACACCGTCCATACAAGTTAAGCAATTTTATGGAACTTTCGTACATTGAATACAAAAAGGAATATAATAAAAAGAGAGATGGTGGACCTTTGTGGCTGTCTTTTTCATTATCTGCTTGTAACTTTCTTTATCAATTTTTCTAGCTTTATAAAGAGGCATAAGAAGAGATGCCACATAATCAACAACAGACTGTTTGATATTGTCTACTCCTCGAGGTTGGCTACCCACCAGCTCCCTGTTCACAGTAACTTGAGAAGCCGAGCTCTCATTTGCCAGGCCATCATGCCGGCGAATTGACTGTTTTAAATTAATATTTGAATCCTCTTCATCCATTACATGCAACCTATTAAAGAATTCAGAATCAGCAGCAGCAGCTTGAGACTGCCATCGATCAATGGCGCTATGGTCTTTTAACCCTTCACTACCAGCACTATCAACCCATGCTTTTGTAAATATGCTGCTATCTACACCAGCACTTTCCCCGGAGTGCTCTCTGTAGTTCAACAGGCCAGCATTTCCATTCAAGTGGCTCGGTTGTGAGTGGTTATCCACCGACATTTTTGAACTCTCAAGGTTGACTCCGGCAGCAGAGAAGTCAACAGACCAATCCCTCACTCTACAGTTTCTAGAATCTATTTCAGATATGCAATCTTGCCGCCTCGTAACGCCACCAGCCCACTTCTTTTGGAGCTCAGAATCATCCATTTGGGCATATTGCTCCCGTCTAGCGAATTTGTGAAAAGATGGTATCTTTGGAAGCTGCAAGGGTGCGCTGCACCTTGCACCAGAAGATTCGTACGCCTGCAAAAATTTTAAGCAAATTACCAACTTTACCTCTAGATCTCATTGCATGCTATGTGTGTACGTGTGAGAATTTTAAGAGGAAAACTGAAAGAACGAACCTCAGCAGCCGCACGAGCAGCAGCATGGGCCGCTTCTGCAGCATCAATAGCATCTTGTTCTTCTTTAGACAAGGGTAAATCCTTATAATCATCTTCCTTACAATTTTGCTTTCCTGCTGAACCTTGAGAACTAGATGGTTTATTTTCTGATTTTTTTGCATACAAATAGGTGCCACCACCCTTCATAGTTCTGCTATCAGTATGATGAGCACGCAGTGGCGGTTTCCTAGAAGCTGAATTAGATTTGCTTCTGGAAGCATCTGCAGAACTTGATTGCCTCAATAATTTTAGACCACCATTAGAAGCCTTCTCCTTTCGAAAGATCTCGACCCATACACTAACAAGCTGGCTCGCTATAGCGCGTATATCTCGGCTTGTATGCACACAGACCTTCTCTTTCACAGTTTTCCCAATACCTGCAATCATAATTAAATTCATCAATCACAAAAAAGAACTACTAGATGTGATAAAGGTATACTAAATATACCTGAAAGACGGACTGCAAGTAGATCAGTGGATACACGCACAAGAAGACGAACGCATTGACGCAACAATTGAGTCCCGTTCTTCCCCATTGAATCCTGTTACAAATGACATATTGGCGTAACTGATATGTGAAAAAAGCTAAAATACAAATGTGGGTTAGTTTATTTTCTAGATTCTTTTAACTTACCAGTATCCATGAATTGAGAATACCAAGCCCTTCTTTGGTTCCAGCAAAAGATTTGAGAAAATCAGAAGGAAGATCCAATAGCTCTTTAGCAAGATGTAACCGCCCAGCTCGACTCTTTGCATTGTTGAACAAATTCCGTAGCAGAGAGTTTTTATGAACATGTGTTAGCTCGATAGTATCAAGTCTTCTAATAATGTCCCTAACTTCACTTCTTTCACTATCAGAATGCCTCTTTGCAGCAGCAATGGCTTCTACTTCAGCTGTAAAATCGTTTCCTGTAGTTAAAATGTCAACTATACGAACCGCTTCCCGCATCCCAGTCATCATTGCCCCACCAACAGTATCTGGATGCTCCTTGCACGTGGCTTCGCCAGCAAAGAATAAACAGTTGTCAACGGGTCGACCTAATGTATCATAATCTTCACCAGATGCCCCAACAGCAACATACGAATAAGCACCATAGCTAAACGGGTCTCGTCCCCAATCTGTTACAACAGATGCAACCGGATCACGTACCACACCCTCACCAAAAAGTTTGCGGAGTACTACTAACGCGTGTTTTACATGATCGGAAGCAGTTAAATCTTGGCCATTGATTGCTGCTTTCCCGACGACCAACGCTATAAGAACAGGTGCATTAACTGTTTTCTTGACGTTCCAAAACATAAAACACCAACCCCTTTGATCTGATTCCTCTGCTGTAGCTCCAAAGTAATCAACAGAATCGTCCCAAAATACTTCGGGGAATTCTAAAACAACTTTGTTAAGCACGCCGAAACCGAGTCGTTGTATGGAAGAATACTTCCATTCAGGTAATGACGGCGAAAACTTGATGGTTTTTGCTTTCAGACAGCCTAGTGGCACTGTGATTAAAACTGCATCTCCTGTGAAATCCCGGCCATTTTCTGTGGAAACTTTGACTTTCTTTTTTGATTCATAGCAAACTTCGGTAACCTTATGATTCATGTGAATATGCAGTCCATCTTTAAGAGAATCTACAATAGCACCGTAACCCCCTTTGATCATGCAGTGGGCTCCACCAAAACCTCCATAAATGTCATCTTGATTCCAATATGGAAGAGATACTTCTTGTAGTGAAGCAGCACAACCATATTCCAAATGAGCAAGATGCCAATCCATAACTCTTCTTTCAAGAGGACTCAAGATCTCTTCTTTAAGTCCCTCTTGCTCTACAGAGCTCCTTGCGGGTCGACCCGCTCGCCGAATCTTAAGTCCATATTCTAAACCCTCTTCAAGGGACATTTTCATTGCATGATCTCCCTTCTTGGCGACAACCAACTGCATTTCATCAAGTAGGCTATTGTATTCAGCCTCAAGAGCTTCATCCAATTCCGGAGGAACTTTTTGACCCGTGACGGTATCGTAAAGAGGACAGTCACTGTTCAAAACGGTCAACTCGAGGCCCAATTGTGCACAAATTAACGAAGATGGGTCGGGTCGTCGTTGGGAGGTGACATCAGCCTCCACACCTGTGATAATGCTCGCCCCGAGATCCACCGGTACTGAAAGAGACGACCGATCTGTAAAAACACGACCCCCTATTCTATCTCGACCCTCTAGCACAGTAACATGGAAACCCTGACGCTGCAAGTGTCGAGCAGCGGTTAATCCAGCAGGACCTGCTCCAATAACAATGATTTTCTTTCTTGCTTCTGAATCATCACACTGTATACACAAAGTTGGATCCTTTTGATCAACCGAATCCTCTACTTGAGTATAAGAAAGACTGCTTGGTAATGTTCCACTATGGCAATTCTTTTCTAGAGATTCACAAGGTGAACTAGACATGTCAGCGCCCTTATCCTTTGTAACAATCGGGTCAGAAAGTTCTGTTTTTATATCCTTTTCATCTGCCACAGCCTCATAATTTTTCTTACCAAGAATAAAGGAAACTCCATCATCCAAATCGGTTACTGGGGCACCAGATTTTCCACCATCATTTTCTTTTCCTAAGAGCCTGAAATTGGGCTTCACACTACCATCAGAAATTTCTTTATTGGAAACAACTCCAAAGTTTATGTAACCCTGTTGAAGAACTTGTCAGAAACTAAAACTTCTGAGCAAATTTTAATAAGTATTATAGAGTAAGGAAGTTTGTAACTTACATATTGATCCAGAAATGAGTAGATATCTCTAACTAATGAAGCTTGTGGATGCTCGTCAACATCCGCGGTATCAGATATTCCACATTCTGACAGAGGCAATATACGAGTTACATCCTTATTCCAAAGATGTAGTATATGATTTCTGCAGTAAGCGAAACAAAATCATGAAGAACGGTCAAAGGAATGCATAAACAGATAATGGTCGTCAGAATCGTAAAGAAAATTGTGGTTTAACTTATTTTAAACACACTTTTGAAGATCTCAAATGGAGCATTGTAATTTCCCACTTCAGTTCCCTTTACTGAAACAAATTAAAGTCTAGAAACTAACCTAAAAACTGGCATCACATGTATAAATGTTATACGGTTGTATTTACATGTGCATCGATGTTGACAGCAGAACCTTTTCCATGGCATTCAAGAATGGATTCTTGAAAGTATTTTTATCATGACATAAGAACCGATTTGTAGCAAGTAAAGCAGTTGTTACATACATATTGTGTATAATTTTAGGACAGATTTGATGCAAAGCCAACAGAGTAGTCACAGGAAACTTTACAAAATGAGAAGAGAATGCCATGTTTGTAAAGCTTTCAATTGGTTTTATACCCAAAAGTTCCTGCCTATCAGCTTACAGTAGAGGTGGTCATATCAACTCATGTACTTATAAATGGGTTGATTTGGGTTGTGTTTTATCATAACGGTTCAAATACAAAAAAATTAGCTACAGAGGGGACATGCAAAATGGGTGAATCGGTTTACAGCCACATAAAGCCAATTCTATATATCATACAACATCCTCAACTGTTTATTCAGTGATTTTGGTTATTATTATTACTGTACTCATGTTTGTTTTTATAAGAACTGAACAAAAAAGTGTAAGCGGGTCAGCCTGACCCAAACTCAAAAAGGCCTTGTTTCAAGTTTTCAGCCCGAAACCCCTTATGACCCATTCCTGTGAATATGTTGAAACTATTTGATGTACAAGGATTATGAGAAACAAAGCCATGCATATATACTATAAAAGTATGAAAGTTACACTAGCCAAAATGATTGCATTGCAATTAAAAGAACCATATTTATAAAGACGCACCTGCAATCTATATATTCTTGAATCCCGCCTTTACGCTTCAGTACATCCTTAAACTTCATCTTCTCAACGGGACCAGCGGCACGGGCTTTCAATCCAACAGAAACAGCAGCTGCCCCTCCACTTTCGGTATCCATTGTGATACTTTGTAAAAAATCTAGTT
The DNA here is from genome assembly GCA_021014915.2 of Artemisia tridentata subsp. tridentata. Taxonomy (NCBI): domain Eukaryota; kingdom Viridiplantae; phylum Streptophyta; class Magnoliopsida; order Asterales; family Asteraceae; genus Artemisia; species Artemisia tridentata. The sequence goes on from CP139504.1 coordinate 84,887,721, forward strand.
TTCCCTTTGTTGTAACCGACTGACCCTTATCTCCATCTTCATGGCTCACAAATAAATTCCGTTCATGATTCAGTACATCCCAATCAGCATCCCCCTCATAAGCCATATCGTCTTGCCTATACCTTTTAGGCTGTCGCACAATACGTTTTTCGAATGATTTCTTATTGCCTTTCGTTTCAGGATCAGGTAAGGATCCAGTGTCGCTTCCATAAGCTTCGTTTTGATCTGTAGCAATCGATGGAGTCTCCTCATCGGCAGATTTATGGCATTCGGCTAATGACACGGGAGATAACCTACCGTTTGATGCCGATGCATTCTCCTTTTGTGAAGAAACTGAAACAGTCTCGTGATCTCCACAGACACTCGAAATGAGTTCCTTCTGAGGTAACTGAATAGCCGATGGTGATGAGTCAGGTTGAGTTCCATGTGAACCGTCCTGAACCTGGTCCAAGACGGCCTCACCAACAGACTGCAAACCCTCATTCAGTTTCTCATTTGTGGCTGGTACGGGGCTAGTTAATAGACCATCCAACTGTTCATACAAACTCTCACGGATGGGACTAGCGGGGTCCATCTTTTTCTCCTGAACTTCAATCTCAGAAAAATCATCGGCCAGCTTTGCTACAGACGATGAATTATGTAAATCATCCCCAATGCCATCATTACCCGTAGAATCTTTACTAGGACAGTCTGCTAATTCTTCATCTACTTCTAGTCGTTGACTCATACCAGGATTTAATGTAGAAGTTTCGGGTAATAAAACAGGAACCTTATCCTCATTAGCATTCTGATCCACTTTATCAATACGAGCTTCAACTGTCTTAACCTGCTTAAGTTTAGAACCTTTGCGGGATTTCTTAAGCAGAAAAGCCGATAACGAATCTTCCAAATTATCATCTAAACCCCCCTCACTAGATCGCTGGCCATCTAAAATTTCATCAAACTTTTTCATCTTCTTCTTCTTCACCGGCTTACTGTTTGCTTTAGACACTTTCTCGACACTCTCAACCAATTCTTCCGACTTCACATCACTACTACTAACCTTAACCTCCTCCTTCACCGACTCACCATTCGGCCTCTTCTTTTCCTCCTTACCACTACTTTTCATTATCGACACTTTCTCAACACTCTCCACAACAACTTTATCTTCACACCCAATCATTTCCTCCGACTTCACACCCAAATCCAAATCCTTAACCTCCTTCTTCGGCCCCTTCAACTTCTTCCTAAACACCGCTAACGTATCATCCATACCAACTAACTCCACCTTCTTAACCTCATCACTGTCCACCTTAACTTTCTTCGCCCTCCTACTCTTAACCTTAAACATCAACCCAATCGGCTCGTCTTCGTCATCTAACTCAATTTTAACATCACAACATCGCTTCTTTTTCCCTAAATCCATTTTCACATCAAACCCTAACCCTAATTCCTTATTTCCCCCAAACACTAGTTTATTTGATCCACTTTTATTACCATCACATTCCATCAATCAAAACACACACATTAAACCTCAACTTAAATTCCAATCAAACCCTAACAATTCATCACTTCTGCATTATATAAACCAAAAATCAACATATAAATTGCATATAAAAACTATAATTAAAATTTAATTATTGAGTTAATTAGCAACAACCAGACCTGTTGGTAACAAGCTTTAGTGACGGTTATGAAGTGAAGCAGATTAACAATCAGCGGAATCAACTGCAATTGGTAGCTAATGAAACATGAAATTTGTTTATAAAAAAATGTGAAAATGTTGTAGAGAAAACAAAAAAAAAGAAATATAAAGTTTGAGGGTCGCTGCGTATGTTTTAGGGCCAAAGGGGGTGGGGTTTTGAAGGAAGCTAATGTAACATGTAAATTTATACTTTTAAAATAACAAAATAAAATTTGTACTATAAAATTTGGGGTGTTTTTTAAGAGATTTGAATTTCATAAATGTGAAGATATGTTTTATGTTTTGACCATGGTTTTATTAGAAATGTGTATGATTATTGTTGTGTAACGGTTTTTCGTAGTTTTTTTAAATATCTGTTAATGACGGAAGTTGCTAATATAACTGTCTTTTTTCGCGCGGTTTTTTAAATATCTGTTGATGATGACTGGTGATATGTGTGATCGGGTATTGATTAGGTATGTAAATAGAGATGGCCGCTTGGATTTGGATTTATGTAATTAATAAGACAATGAGAAATATAGTATTAGGGTAATTACGTCATAACTGAAAATTACAAACCAAATTAGAGCTCCGCATAAGATGCTTGATTATTGTCTACTACTGATTTTTCTGCAATGAATATAGCACTTGTATAGACTACCTTGGAGCTTAGGGCATAAAGGAAAAAAGACATGGTGCATATGCATTTGAGATGATAATAATATAGCAATATCTCCACAAATAGATTAATTTAAACTTAGTGGGTGTTTGGATTTTTTTTATTTTTTTTTTATTTATTATTATTTTTTGTGGTGTTTTTGCTAAAAATAAGTATTTATTCAAAAAAGTATTTTGGAATCAGTGTTTGGATTTGCTTATTGTATAAAAAAAGACAATATATTTGTAAAAATAATAATTTTAATATAAATTTTCAATCAAGTTCATGTATAAAAGGTTTTAGGTAATACATGAGAGTAAAAAATCATTTTAAAAGAAATATCAAATATCTAACACGAAATAATGTTATGAAAAAACGCTTTTCTACTTTTTTTAAGTAAGAAAGCAGGCAGTGTTTGGATGGAAAAGATGCTTTTCTACTTGGAAAAAAAAAAAAAAAAAAAAAAAAAAAAACACCGGCAATTTATACACCCTCTTTATAAGAGTAGGTGTTTCGCTTATACTTTTAATATATCATAATGATGTGATCCATTTAAGGGGGTGGTGATGATTAAGATGCTAGTTGAAATGACAATGAATTTGTAATCTAAAATCTAAATGACATATCAAGCCGGTCTCCATCAAAACATTTTCAATAACCAAGCATGTCTATAGCATGAAAATGGGAGAGATTGATTTGAGGTTATGAGCCTAAAGTTAACACTGTATACTTATTCTATTGAACCAAATTCAAGTCCCGTCCTAATTTTTAGGTAAGGTCCATATACCATCATTTTAAAATATATGTTACATCCAAATTATCTGACACTAGTTTTAGGGTTTCATTAACAGTTGTGCTAATATAGTCGATAATGGGAATTTATGTATATACTTAAATTTTCGTGTAAAACATAAACAAAATTAACAAGTTCATAACTTGTAATCAAGATCAAATTTCATTAACAGTTGTGCTAATATAGTAGATAATGGGAAATCATGTATATACTCAAATTTTCGGGTAAACATAAACAAGATTAACAAGTTCATAACATGTAATCAAGATCAAAGGCCCGGAAGCATGCTCATACCAACATCATTATACACGAGACATATACATATTTATTTGGATCTTTCATGTAATAAAATGAAAATTACTACAAAATTTTTGGACCATAAACATGTATAAAAATAATTACAACATAGTTATTAACAACATGAAATCATAACAAGAATTCTTACATCTTGAATCAAATGAGAAGTGGATTGGATCCCCGGGCACTAACCTATATATCCGATCTTTCAACCACAATTACAAGAACAAGAACACTTGTTGATTTACTTGATTCAACCTCTATGATGAATACACACTTACTCTTTTCTTGGATCCCTTGATTGCTAGTCACTTGTAACAACAAGAGATGGTCATCCAATGATCAAATCAACCAAGAACACAAGTCGAATAGGACCTTGTGTCCTTAGGGAGTTTCAACCGAATGAGAGAATGGAGGAAGGGGAGAGATTTTGCACTTAGGGTTAAATGAAATCACACATTTCATTTCCCTTATAAAGAGCTAGCTTTTTTTTTTTTTTTTTTTTTTTTTTTTTAATCTCTTCCATAATTAGCTAAGGAAGATTTGATCTTATCAAAACTTAACCTTAGTTAATTAAGGACTAACTTTGCAACACAAAGTTTGTCATTTCTCGTTAAACGATTTCTCATTTCGCGAACTCTTTGTCGTGATATATATTCAACATATATATATATTTACAAGTAGGATCTTATTTCGTGCAAGCATGTGACCTCATAGGCCAATAATATAGTTAGTAGTTATACGTTGTATTGTGCACAAATTCCATCTGACTCCCAGTTGTGCATGGCACAACATCATGATAACTATACATGCAAATATGCAATGACTACGGTAAGCATCCAGTCATCTGCCCTTAACTATATTATTAGTGTATTCGTTCTTAGAACTTATCTTTGAAAGATAGTAATGGTTAATAATCATCAGTTCCTTTGTTGATGATACCATGTCATATATGAGTTATGAATTTCAGTCTTGTCTCATTTAAACATTATGCTTCTTGAAATTGAACACGAATACGATTTACCAAATAATCATTGATAAACAATCAACTGATACTAGGGCTCGACCGAGTATTCATCTATTCTATTCTTCGAAGGGCCTAACGGTATTAATCTCTAAACTCTTTAGAGGAACGAATCCCATGTTGACTATATTTCCACTTTGCATGCATTTCATACTATGCCCAATGTACCCTTTATAGCATACCTTATTCAGGTAGCATTTGAACAAATCAAAGCATAATATGTCTTATATCAAATGTCAACATTGAAAGGATTATGTGTAAATAACACAACGCCTTTCACACTTGCCTTCACAGAAATGCCAAAGGGTCACACTAGTGCACATTAAACAGAACAAGCAAGCGAAAATAAGAAACTAGTTACGAAATGGAATGAGAGTAACGAGGAAATTAAAATATAGTGTTATTTTCATTTAGGGGTTAAACGGTAATTACCCAAGGTATAATATTTATCCGGGATAAATATTAGAGGGTAATAAAACAACAAAAGACAAAAACAAACCATTTGGGTTTGTTAGGTCGGTTCGACCGAAACCTAAGAGAGAGAGGGGGGTGACTTTTTTTTCAAACTTGAATACTTGTTCTACAAGTATTATAGAACCTCCTTAGGACCCTATAAATACAAGGGCTTCCCAAGGGATTCATTAACACTCCTCATAACCCTAAATCTCACCCCCTCTCTCTCTCCCTTGTGTTTGTATGATCAACCAAACAAACCAAAGGGTCGAAACCCTTTGGTCGTTCGATCGACTTCAAGTCAATTAGGGTATTTACCCGGTTTTGTTTTCGCCTAACTTGCATAGGTTCTGTAACACCCCCAAAATCAGATCGCAGCGGTAACAACATCTGGGGTGCTACTTAGTTGGATCATAACACAAGTAATGCAGAACGAATTTATCAAATCCGTTTTAGAAAGCTTCATTTATTAAACATAAGTTTTACAAAATAGGAATGCGGAAAACAAGGCCCATTATTTAATATTAGTTGTCCCATAGTACAAAAACTTTGGTCCTGAGTGTTATGTGTACACTCCAAAAGTGCGCCTATGCCCCTGCCAAGAGTTGTCTTGCTTCATCATATATCATACAACTAAACACCTGAGAAAAACATGCTAAAGTGTCAACACAATGGTTGATGAGTTCATAGGTTTATATAAAGCAGTAAGTTGGATCAATAAGTTTACGAGTTAACGTTATAGTGTGCACAATATTATACGAAAGTCTACTACGCTGCGCTAAGTTTCATGTTACCGAAGCTACGACAGTGGCATGAAATGAGTTCATGTAATAATAATAAGGCCTGGCAAGTGTTCTATCCCTTGACACTTGTATTTCAACATGGTATACATCCGTTTGTCTTATCTGGACAGTTGGTTCTCCAACACGGATGGAGGTGTCACCCTCAATAGATCTATTTATAGCATTCGTGCTTCCCAGCAGGAACTAACGGTACATGAGTATAGGCATAAATTTGGGATACAGTACTTAGGCTAACACGTAATAGTTTTATCAAACAAAAAGCATTGTTTAAATGATCCATAAAAGTAAGCATGTTTCTCACCCCAAGTAGTTTAAAACGAGTAATAAAGTATTAGTGGGGCTATGACTCACCTTGAGCGTAACCGGCAAGGTGAAAAGTAATTTCAAGTAAGTTTATGGGAACGGCTATAACACACGACCTGGATAATGGTAAAGTCTGAGAATTTGACTTAATATGAATAGTGATTGCGAAAGTGAGTAACGGATAACGAATGATCGGTGATGTGAGTGTGATATGCTTAAAATGCTTAAAGTTCAAAAATAATATTATATATAATATTATCTTATTTTTATGTCATTTAAATCCAATAATATCGTTTCCTCGAAAGTGGTGAAACAAAACGTTAAGTTAAATCGTTAAAACTCGTTATATATAAATATAACGTAACGTTATTAAATTAAATGAACGAAACGTTAAAATGCACGGGACGTAACGGGAAATCGTAAAATATGAAATAGAAATAAAAATGTCATAAAGATTCTGTTGGTCCTTGGTCTTTCACTGTTTTTACATTTTACACCCTAACGCCGTTAGCGTTACACCGTTAGTCCTCATTTATATAAATCTTGCATTTTTAGTCCACTAATTGTCCAAAATGACATTCTGAGCTTGAAGTTTAATATAATATCAGTTTCTACCCTAATGTTACTGTTTTGATAGTTTCAGTCCTTGTTTTACACAGTTGGCAGTTTTAGTCCCTCTAAGTGAAACTATTTGCAAATTTAGTCCAAAAGTCACAAAATGATGGGGAAAAATAATCCAAAAGTTTTTGTGCTTATTAAAGCTTATCCAAGCTTAATTCAACTGCTTAATAGCCAAAATGGCTTATTTTTCTATTATTGGGCTTTAACGAGCTATATTTAAAGGCCCATTAACGTTTAACGATCCGTGGGCTTTAAGGCAAGCTGGGCTTATCCTTGGGCTCATTTTTAATGTCCTAAAATCATATCCAAAGTGATTATACGTTCAGCTTATATGATTTGCTTATTATTAGCTTAATGGGCTATTAAGCCCACTCGAATAAATTACAAAGTTTTTAACAGTTGCGATAGGCGTGAGCTTTGGTGATTTTTAAAGGCTTTCAAGAGCTTATATAGGAAAACTCCAAACATGAAATTAGTAGCTTCGTATATGAGGAAACGAGTTGAGCAAAAATATTGATATGTTATTAGTTTAAATTTGTTTTTACGAGACCATTTTCTAGGCGACTTGGAACATTTTTGTACTCAAAAGACTTAGTCAAATTTTGGGTTACATGGTTTTATACGTGTGAGCATGGGTAAAAATGGGTTTCGAATATGCAAGAAACAAAAGAATAAACGTGATGTGTTGGTGATTATTGGTTCTTAGGCCTTCCAAGAAGGAGGCAAACCAAGTTTTTTGTGCCTAGAACTAAATACATTACGTAAAAATAAAAGTAAAACATATATGTTCGAAAACAATATAAACGTGATGCATGGTGAGTTCAAATGCAACGAAATGAAATGGGAACAAGATGAGAGGACTTACAACACCTCTAGGGTGGTGAGTTAACGTGTATAGATGACTAGAACAAGAGGAAAAATCCACAAGCTCGCTAGAACAAAATAAATTCGATTCGAATAGGACTTTGTAACTTGGAATGGCTTCGAATTGATTATGAAATGGCCTCTGGTCTTCTCAGTAGCTCGAGTAGGGATGAAAAGACTTAGGAAAAATGCATGAAATATTTCTAAGTGTGAATGGGAGTAAATGAGAGAAATAGGTGTACATATATATTTACGTATAAGTGATTTTTGAGAATCAAGTTGTATGAACAGGAATGTGGCAGGGAGTATGTAAGGAATGTGGACTCTAAGGAAGATTTTCTGACAAATAAAGATCGAGGGGAGGTTTATATGAGCAATGGTTGATTTGGTGCACATAACATATGTCGACACACTTGTTTAGGGTCCAAATAAATGTTCTAACGTGTGATATTGGTTCCAAAGGTAGGAAATGCACTTAATAACTCAATGATGATCAAACAAAAATATTAGAACTAGTTATAATTGGGTTTGGGTCGATTTGGAGAAATGGTGAAAAAAATGAATTCGAATGGGTGTGTTTGAGGGCGATTCACTTTGCCCCGTTTACACGTATCAAAAATTTATATCATGAGCTAGAATTCGACATCCTAATATTTTGGTGGGAGGAGAATTAGGTGGTACAAAGATTCGTATATGTTGTGTTTAGAAATTGTGAGATAACGGGGTGAATTTGGAGAGGTTTGGTCGAGTGAGAAAATGAAATATATATTAAAATTGGGCTTATGTTGGGCTGTCATGAACAGTACCCGGATTTAGGAGTTAGGCTGTGAATTTAAGGCCCAATTTGGCAGTTTGTGAATATATTTAGTTTTCGTGGTTCGCGTGTGAGCTCGTTCCGATATTTGGTGAATCATGTTTTAACGTATTTTGAATTATTATAACGAAATAAACAGTTAAATAATATAATTTCTCGTTAACAGATGTCAGAAAATAAATAATGTGTATTTTCTAATAATTAATCATAATTATTAAGACGGGAAATTACCATTTGTCACAGTCTCCCAACCTTATTTGAATGTCGTCCCGACATTCAATTCGAGTTATCGGATGAAGATACAAAAATATGGGGATATTTGGCCTTGAATTCATCTTCACGTTCCCACGTGAATTCAGGGCCTCTTCGGGAATCCCAACGAACTTTGACAATTGGTATTCGACTATGTTTCAACCTCTTGACTTCTCGGTCCATGATTTCAATAGGTTTTTCAATAAAGTGTTGTCGATTGTCAATTTCGATTTCTTCCAGAGGAATAGCAAGAGTTTCCTCGGAAAAGCATTTCTTTAGATTGCATACATGAAAGACATCATGTACGTTGTTGAGTTCTTGCGGCAGCTGAAGTCGGTATGCTACCGGTCCGATTCTTTCTAGAATTTCAAAAGGTCCAATGTAACGAGGATTTAATTTTCCACGTTTGCCAAAACGTATCACGCCTTTCCATGGTGAAACCTTCAACATGACTCTGTCCCCTACTTGGAACTCGAGAGGTTTACGTCTCTTGTCTGCATAGCTCTTTTGTCGGTCTTGTGCAGCTTGCATCTGGTTACGAATCTGCACAATCTTTTTGGTTGTCTCATGGATGAGTTCGGGACCTGTGAGTTGACTGTCTCCCACTTCTGTCCAACAAATGGGTGATCGGCACTTACGTCCATAAAGTGCCTCGAATGGTGCGGCTTTTATACTTGTATGATAGCTGTTGTTGTACGAGAATTTGACTAAAGGCAAATGTTCGTCCCATTTCTTGCCGAAATCAATAACACAAGCTCGGAGCATATCCTCCAAGCAGTGACGGAACCTGGAACTAATTTCAGGGGTAGCGAAAAAAAAAAGTTAACCATATTTTTTTTAACCGTACATTGAAATAATTAAAAAAACGCAATAATAGAATAAGTTAAACAAATACCTAATAGATCTCAGAACTCTCCTCTTCGGTCTTTCATAGCTAGAAAACGAACCATTACATCTTCATTCGTTACTTCGTCAAATGTCTCTCCTTCGACAGCACATACCATAGCATTGTTCAAATATTCGTCCCCCATTCGATTAGGATGATAACAAGCAATGGGTGGTCTATCAAAAGGGTCCGAAGGTAGATCATTCAAATCAAATCCATTTGGAATCGAACCCGAAGGAATGGAACCCGAAGGAATTGAACCCGAAGGAGTTGAAACCGAAGGAATTGAACACGAAGGAATTGAACCCGAAGGAGTTGAACCAATATCATCAACATTATTAGAACCAACATCGTCCTCTTGAAATTTTCTTTTAAAAAAATTGCCAATATGCACTTGTTTTTTCATGTTTCAACTATCAAAAATCAAGTCTGAAGTCCCTAATACAAAAAGATTACAAATTGCACTTAGAATTAACATATGAAATTGAACAAAAACATATGATAAAAATCTAGTAAAAGATTGACTATTTTTTCAAGGGTATAATAAACCTAACTACCTAAGCAGTCTAACAAAGTAACAATCTGAACCTAACTATCTCGAAACTCAATCTTTTCAATCTAATCAGAAATCACAAATTCACAATAACATATAAAATTGAACCAAAATGGCAAAACCCTAATACAGTATTCATAAATTATTGAAATAAACTTGAAAAATGAAATTACCTAAGGCAAGAGCAAGAAGCCAGGAAGGGGAATAATCGAATGGCAGAAGCAGTCAAGCAGATAACAATTAGTCAATTACTATTTTTTTTTAAGGCAAAAGGGGCGCAAGTTTTTTTTCTTTTCTTCTTCTGGTCTTTAACTTCACGTTTTCAATAGATAACAATTAGTCAATTGCTTCTTTCGTTTTTTTTTTTAAGTTGGTCCAAGCCCACTAGTCCACTACATGAGTTTTAATAATAAGGCCCAAGCTAGTAGCCTACTATCAATTTGAGTCTAATTTTTTCTGTAACCATTTTTTCATTTGTATGTTTTTTTATGTATGTTTTTGTATGGTTTTTTTTTTTTTTTTTTTTTTTTTTTAACATTTAGTGGGCTAGCGAAATACGAAAGATAGTACGAAAATTTGTTTAGGGGTAGCGAAAATTTGTTTCAGGGGTCGCGAAATACGAACGATAGTACGAAAAACATAAAACTAAAAAAAAATTTCCACTGCCGGGTAAAAGTTCAGGGGTAGCGACCGCTACCCTTGACCAATGAATAGTTCCGCCCCTGCCTCCAAGGTTTGAATGGTTCTTTTGCTTTGGCCGTCAGTTTGGGGATGGTAAGTGGTACTCATGTCTAGTTTTGTCCCCAAGGCTTTCTGGAGTGACTGCCAACAGTTTGGAGTGAAACGGCTGTCGCGATCGGAGATGATCAAAATTGGTACTCCATGTCTGGAGACTACTTCTTTCAGATATAAACGAGCAAGCTGATCCATGCTGTCAATTTCTTTGATGGGAAGGAAATGAGCAGATTTGGTGAGTCTGTCAACAATCACCCAAATCGTGTCATATCCACCGGATGTTCTCGGTAGTTTGGTTATGAAGTCCATAGTGATTCGCTCCCATTTCCACACAGGGAGTTCAGGCTGAACCAGTAATCCGGACGGTCTCTGATGCTCCGCTTTAACCTTAGAACAATTTAAGCATTTGCTGACATATAATGCAATATCCGCCTTCATGTTAGGCCACCAATATAGTTTCTTAAGGTCAAGGTACATTTTATCAGCTCCGGGATGAATATAGTACTTGGACTTATGCGACTCGTGCATAATTAACTCTCGTATCCCACCATAGAGCGGTACCCAGCTTCTGTCGTCGAAGCACAATACTCCGTCTGATCTCTTGATAAAGCCATTTACGTTCTCCGGCATACCATAGAGTTTTTCACTTGGTTTATTTTCTTCCTTGAGTGCCTCAATCTGAGCAGTGAGGATTTTTTATGGGAGAGGTGAACTGATCGTCATTCCTAGTGATCTGACTCTCAAGGGTTTGAGTCGTTCTTTCCGGCTAAGAGCATCTGCCACAACGTTGGCTTTTCTCGGGTGATAACGAATTTCACAGTCGTAATCACTGAGTAATTCTAGCCACCTACGTTGTCTCATGTTCAACTCTTTTTGTTCTAGGATATGTTGTAGGCTTTTATGGTCCGTAAACACTGTACACTTAGTGTCGTACAGGTAATGTCTCCATATCCTAAGCGCGAATACAACTGCTCCCAGTTCTAAATCATGGGTTGTGTAATTCTTCTCATGTGTCTTGAGTTGTCGTGATGCATAAGCAATCACATTCTGCCTCTGCATCAATACAACACCTAAACCTTTGTGCGAAGCGTCGCAGTATACGACAAATTCGTCGCTTCCCTTAGGTAAGGCCAATATGGGTGCACTACACAACTTCTCTTTGAGTGTCTGGAATGCCTCTTCTTCGTCCTTTCCCCAGACGTACTTCACATTTTTCTGAGTTAGGGTGGTTAATGGTTTGGCTATTTTGGAGAATCCCTCAATAAATCTTCTGTAATATCCGGCAAGTCCTAAGAATTGGCGTATTTCAGTTGGAGTTGTTAGCACCGCCCAATCCTTAATTGACTCAATCTTCGCAGGATCTACGTGAATACCCTGGCTGTCAGTCACGTGACTGAGAAATTGTACAGTGGAAATCTAAAATTCACATTTTGAGAATTTTGCATACAATTCATCCTTCTTGAGTAATTACAGAATCATCTTGAGATGTTCTTCGTGTTATTCCTTATTCTTAGAGTAGATCAGGATATCGACTATGAATACAATCACAAACTTATCCAAATATGGTTTGCACACCCAGTTCATGAGGTCCATGAATACAGCTGGTGCGTTTGTCAAACCAAATGGCATAACCTGGAACTCATAGTGTCCGTAACGAGTTCTAAATGCCGTCTTTGGGATGTCTTCTTCCCAAACTCAAAGTTGATGGTATCCAGATTGAAGGTCGATCTTTGAATACACACTTGAACCTTGTAGTTGATCGAATAGGTCGTCGATTCTGGGAAGTGGGTATTGGTTCTTTACTGTTAGCTTGTTCAGCTCTCTATAGTCAATGCACATCCGAAAGGTTCCGTCTTTCTTCTTGACGAATAGAACAGGGGCTCCCCATGGTGAGGAACTAGGTCTGATGAAACTTTTCTCTGAGAGATCTTGTAGTTGTTCTCACAATTCTTGCATTTCTGAAGGAGCTAATCGGTACGGTGCTCGCGCCACAGGTGCAGCACCTGGTACTAAGTCAATTTGAAACTCGAGTTGTCTGACTGGTGGGAGTCCAGGAAAGTCTTCGGGAAAAACTTCTGGAAAGTTACGCACGATCGGCATGTCTTCTAAGCGGTTTTCTTTAGACTCCTTCTTTATCTTCTCAACTTGTGCTACAAAGAGGAGACATCCATCCTCAATGTATTTCTGAGCTTTGGTGCACGATATGATGTTCAATCGAGACGTACTTCTACGATCGCTTCTATCTCCTAATACTTCCAATACTTCGTTACCGTATGGTACACAAACAATCTTCTCGTCGCAGATGATCACCGCATGGTGTTTAGATAACCAATCCATTCCAATAATAATATCAAAACTGCCAAGTTCTACCGGTATAAGATCTATGTTGAACGGGTGGTTCAATAGGTTTAGCGTACAACCTCGAATAACGTCTAAAGCTGTAGGGATGATATCTAGCAATTGGCTAAATGTGTTTGATATAAAACTCTTATCCGCTCCGGTATCAAATAAAATAGATGTATGGCGATTGTTTAGAAGGAACGTACCCGTAACAACGTTCGGGTCCTCTGGTGCTTCTCTTCCTTCAACCACATACACCCTTCCTCGGGCATTTCCTGCATAACCCTGGTTTCCTCCAGCAGCTTGATTCCCACCGTTACCCTGGTTTCTCTGTTTCCTGCACTCACTCTTGTAGTGCCCCTTTTCCCCACAACCGTAGCAGGTAATGGAAGATTTGTCATTGACGGTAGGAGTTCTTTGATTAGCCGCGGGTGCCCTCGGAGCATTAGCAAGAGCTGGTGATCTGCAATCCTTGGTCATATGACCGATCCTTTGACAATTTTTGCATCTCACGATGCATGGCCCGGTGTGGTGGAGTTTACAACGGTTACACAGAGGAGACTTCCCAGCATAGACCTTCTGGTCACTGGATCCAGCAGAATATGCCTTAACGAATTCCTATCGTTTGTTTGGTTGATGGTTGGTCCTAGAGTTGTTTTCCCATTTCCTTTTGTTATCTCCCCCTTTTTCAGCCGTATCTTGAGTCACCTGGTCCATTAAGTGTTGAGAGATGGAGATTGTGTTATGCAAGTCACTAGGATTAGCAGCCAGTATATTCCCTCTGATGTTCAAGGGTAGCCCTCCGATGTAACGCTCTATCATTCGCGTCTCAGTAGCAACCAACTCGGGACATAGTAATGCTAGCTCTTGGAAAATCTGTGTATACCCCAGAATGTTGGTGTCCTGAACCTTCAGGTTCCAAAACTCTGCTTCCATCTTTTTGACCTCAGTGCGAGGACAATACTTCTGGAGCATTAATGCCTTGAACTGCTCCCATGCCATTGCGTAAGCAATGTCCATTCCTGATGATTTCATATAAGAGTTCCACCAAGTCAAAGCACTGCCTGTCAAAGTATACGAGGCATACTGATGACATCAAATAACGACATATTATTAGCATCATTTATCCCATATTAATGACTTGTTTTATATCACTTTATATGAGAATTGACACTTAATCGTTTACTTTTGTAATTCTCAGTATAAACAAGCATTTGGTGAAAGTTAATGATTTCGGACGGAAATTGGAGCAAAATGAATCAAGTTGGAAAAGTCTGCTGAATTGAAGAGATTAAAGACCATTGCCTGACTTTGAAGCATGCGCCGCATCTGATTTTATCATGCGTCGCATATGAAACTTTGGTCAACGAAGAAGAACCAACTTGTTCTACTCCAGATACGCCGCATCGGACCAATCCGATGCGCCGTATTGGCCATACACAATCCTTACCAAAGAAATCAAGTGGAGATTAGAAGCTTAATGAAGAAGTCAAGATTACAAGTCGACACTTGAAGATGCTTTCGTATTTTGGCCATAAAACCTTCATCCGGACTCCGATTTAGTTGATTCAAGCGGCCACGCGAAGAGAAAAAGAAAATCTATCTGAATCTGAAGGAGATGCGGCGCATCTGGTCCTTAGATGCGCCGTATTGGGAGATGAGGCGCATCTGGTCTTTAGATGCGCCGTATTGGGTCAGTTTCAGACTTGGAGGCTACGTTTACTTATAGATGCGGCGCATCTAACTCTATAGATGCGCCGTATCGACCCAGATTTCAGAATCTATAAATACCGAGCTCATTAAGTAATTAGGGTATCATTGGGGACCCTTGGGGTCGTTCCCAGAAGACTAAAAACCCCTCCAAACAGCAGAAGACCTCCTTGAAGATCCAATCATCCTAGAAGATCATCTCAAGAACCTTATATTAAGTGTAATCGTTCGGTTAGCGTATCGTTTTCATTATGAATTCTTATTCGTTTGCTTTGAGTACAACTTTATGTATTGTTACTGAGATTATGGGCTAACACCCTTAGGTGTTAGTCATGTTTATGAAGTTTTATTAGTTTTTATGCTTGTGTTAATGTGTTTACTTTGTTATTGGATTGGGTGCTTATCGATAAAAACTCGTTTATTGCTTATAACTAGTAAAAGTCTATGTAACTAGATTATGAACTTATTGGTTTAATGTGGTAACTTAACTATCTGTAATTGTGGTTACTTTAATTGATCATAAAGTGTAGTAATCCGAATCCTATTAGACGGCTTAGAGGGAACACACCGGAACCGTGCCTTATGCCACTATGAGGACTAGTAGCGCGTAATGCCAAACTAGGTTAGACGGTTTAAAGCGATAAGTTAGTATTGATGCTAGATAGGTCACTATGATCATGTCCTCTTTCCCACCATGATGGTAGGTTATTCAATTGTGACAGGATTAATAATCGGATTGATGGCAAAACAATTGAATGAATTAAAACAAGTAGACATAAGCATGTATAACTATTAGATGGATTAGGCTTGGCTAACCCGTTCTTCTATATATCGATCTATCTTTAGTTTAGTTATTTACTTTCCTGTATTTAGTTTAATTATACACACAAACTCGTGATAGCCTCTCAGGCTAAACCCCCATCTATCTTTAATTGCTTTCTAGTTTAGTTTAGTTAGATTAGAGACTAGAATACCTTTAGATCACTTTAGCTTCGCTCCTAGTGAACGACCCTTGCTTACCTAGAAACTATCTACATTGACCGGGTACACTGCTCGTTAGTGTTTAGAGTCTATAGGTTAGTTCGGCAAAATATAAATTTAAAACTTGGTAGTTTATTATAGACCTAAAAAAAACACATCAAGTTTTTGGCGCCGTTGCCGGGGAGTGATTGTTTTAATTTGATTTATTGGTATTTTAGTTTAGTTAGTTTTATTTGTTTCTGTGTGTTTGTTTCTGTGTTTCTGTCTCAGAAAAGCAATACGGCGTATTCTTGTCTGTGAATACGGCGCATCTATCTGATTTCAATACGGCGTATTCTTGTCTGGGAATACGGCGCATTGACGTTCTGCGACAATTTTTTTTTTAGTTTTTGTGATTTTTTTTAGTATTATATAATTTGAAAAATCTGTTACAGAAAGCTAATACGGCGTATCCATTGTCTGTTGGATACGGCGCATCGATTTTCTGTGACACCAAAAATATTTTTTGTTTTTTATTTTTTTGTGTTTATTAAATTTTTATTAGTTTAGTTTTTATTTTTGTTTAGGTTACTGCTGTTCTTGGTTGCTTATCTTTCAGGTAATAATGAAGATGGACAATCCAGACATTACTATGGAAGAATATATGAGACTTGAAGAGGAAAGAGCCTTGAGCAATAATGGGATCTACGATTGGGAAAGAGCAAGAAATGGTGGACAAGTCACTGAGACAAAAGAAATCACTATGGAAGAATACTTGTTGCTGGAAAAGGTTCAGTCAAAGAAAGAAAGAAACGGGTTGCCGTTTCGACATACTTGGACTATATCGGATGATCTTCTCGATGATAATGATGAGGAAGTGTCCCATGTATTTAATATGAAACAAATTCCTGCAATTGTTCTCGATGGTGCTTTTTCTCCGGAGATTGCACAAGATGATGTGTATACGGAACCTTACATTGAAGAATATTCTGCAATCGTATTACCACCATTAGACAATCCATCGGATGAAGATGAAAAGTATTCTGATTTTGATTTCGAACCATTTGACGCCATAGTTTATGATGACTTACCTCAACCAGATTTTGACCCAACGAGGGATTTTGAAGAAATCTGGGATGAATTATTTAAGGATGAAATTCGGGACGGTTATGAAATTGCAAGACCATTAGTTGAAGAAGGAGACTCACAAGATGAATTGGAGTCACTTACAACAAAAAGTGGTACAAATTTATTTAATACTATTGATCCCGTTACTAATAATCTTGCTAGTTTTCCTAAACAGGTTGCAAAACAAAAGGATAATGAGGTGGAGTATATTACACTACCTATTCAAGCACATGAAGCACCTGTGATCAACCCGTATTTGGTGGAGCTCGAGGAAGAATTTGGTGATGAGCTCTTAAACATTGCTACGATTGATGAAGATGATGATTTCGACCCTATGAAGGTTATAGAGGAACTCGAACTTTTACTTGCCAAAGACCCTTTCTCATCTTCTGCGGAAGTCAAGGGACGCCTTACTACCAAAGAGACTAACCATGAAGAAAGGAGACTCATTTTTCCTCAACACACTACTCTTTCAGATGGAATGGTCAAATCATCCAATTTATCAACCAAACTGGGTAAGGATAGGAAAGATGTACATATATTGCCAAGGTATGATTTTTATT
This sequence comes from Artemisia tridentata subsp. tridentata, assembly GCA_021014915.2. Lineage (NCBI taxonomy): Eukaryota > Viridiplantae > Streptophyta > Magnoliopsida > Asterales > Asteraceae > Artemisia > Artemisia tridentata. The sequence goes on from CP139504.1 coordinate 84,905,141, forward strand.
TATTTCTTCCATCTTTACTAGCAAATTTACACTCTCTTCGTGTTTATTGCTACTATCACCCGCACTTGATCCCAAGTGGGGGGAACAATACCCTATTACATAGTAAATAAGGGTAGAGTCAGGCTCGTGACTCGAACAAAAACAAGCGCTTCGTGGGAGGCAACCCATGCTTGTCTTTTACTTTCTTTTTAGTTTATTTTATTTTCTTGTGTTTATTTTTATTTGTTTTTTCTGCATGACTGTTGTCGCTGTATTCTGCTGATACAAACGATACGGTGCATCTGTATTCTAGATGCGGCGTATGGCGTTTTCATTTTATATACAGCGCATTTAATAATTCGAGTACGGCGCATCTATCCCCTAGATACGCCGTATTCTGTTTTTAATCAGAAAAAATTTTAAACCATAACCGACATACGACGCATCTGTTGTACAGATACGGCGTATCTAATTATTTGTTAAAAAACAGACTTCGAATTAATAAAATATGAAGCGACACATCAATTTCTATCGATACGGCGTATTATCCCATTGCATGCAGTTTAATATTTCCTACAGGTTGTTGATGCGGCGTATCCAATATTCCATGGATGCGGCGCATCGACACTCTGACCTGTAATTTTTTTCGTATTTTTATTTTCCTAACCAATGATTAACGAGATGCTCTCGAGATTCTTTTTCTGTGGTCTCTATAATTTTACAGGTCTGGAAGATTGAAGATGTTGATGAACTCCCACATTTTATATGCTCGCATTCTTACATGGAGGATCATTCCGAGCAAATCTCAAGGGAGTTCTCCGTTCTAATTCTTTTAATTTCCTGTTTTTAATTTCAAATTAAACAACGAGGACGTTGTTTATCTTAAGTGGGGGGATGGAGAATTAGAACGTTTACTTGTCCTTATTTTTCAAAAATATGCTTAATATGTACTTAATATGCTTAAATTTAAAATTTTTCTAGCATGTTTTTGTTTAATCTAAGTTGCATAGCTGCACACATGACGTTATTTTCAAAAATTGTGAATTTATCAAAACTCACAAATCTATGAGTGTGCCGGTGACTTGTAAACTTTAGAACTTGGCTTGTATACTATTCGAGACCACCATAATAAGTATTATTTATATAATTGGAATGACTTGTCTAAATTGGTAAATTTCTAGGATTACACCCAAATAGCCTTTATATGTTATGTGATATTAGCTAACTACACTGGTTAGTTAACCCCCGTATAAAACCCTTTGTTACTCTCATTTTTAGAGTAAGATACCCCTAGAAAAACAATCAGAGCCATTCCTTTCGTTTCTTACACCTTTGTTAAAATGTTTCGTTACACCTTAAACCTTAGCCTACCCTGTAGATTAAAATCCGTGGTTGGTTAATTGCTATAGGCAAAGTATGTTTCCTTACGTTACCTGTGTTCGCGTGCGTAATTCATTATCTTTGGTTAGGTCGGGAAATTGCACAATGCAATGGAGTGAAAGTACATATTGTATTTTTGATTTTCGTGTGTTTACTACTTTCACTATTATTTTTTATATCTGAAGTTATGAAGATTTTTTTTTATGGTGAAGTGGTGAAATTTTACACCATTAATGTTTTTATTGGTTGAAAAAAAAAAAAAAAAAAAAAAAGAAAAGAAAAAAAAAAGAAAAAAAAAAGAAAAAGAAAAAAAAAAAGAGAAAAATAAGAAAAGAAAAAGAAAGAAGAAAGTTGGAAGTTTGTTAAACCAACAATGTAAAGTTATGTAAGTGGTCGATATCACCACAAATTGTTGTATATTATATCTATGGATTGAATGGGAGTTGGCAGTTATTGGAACGCCAACTAAGGTTTATTCTTTGATTGAGATCTTGTTGAGTATAATTCGTGTCTACCTAAAGCGTGTGTTTCAAGTGTTAAAGCGTGAGTTATTCAATGATATGAGTCTTATTCATGGGATGGTTGGGATAGTGATTAACCACACTTAGGATTTTAATTTATTTGTTTTGTTTATTTTTCATTTTACACCAATTTATATCCAAAATATTATCCATACCCTATATTATTCTTTATCCAACCAAACCTTTGATTTAATGAGATTAGGGATTTGAGCAATCTTAAGTATCGTAGTCGTGGATTCGGCTATGTATTTATGATTTTGTCGCCCTTTTTGATATATTATTATTGGTGAAGTTTGGACCTATCTTTAGCCTATTCGAGTTAAGGATTTGAGCAATTGCAAGTATCGTGTTCGTGGGTTCGATCATGTATTTGTGATTTTGTCGCCTTTTCTGGAATTTGAGATCGATAGAGATTAAGGAGAATGATTAACCCTTAAGCCTAAAAACCCTTTTTACCGCTTTAGACTTGTTATTCCTTGGATTTAGTGGGGGAGATGTGTATACTTGCCAAGCTTATGATAGAATATTCGTCACAACTGGACAGTTAAACGATTAGATTTGCTTTTATCAAAAACATTTTATTTTATTTCTAATTCGTTAAGTGTTTGGTTGTGTGATTATGATGAAACGAATACATGCTTAAATATAAAAATAAATCCTAATATCTTTTAGGATACATTTTCATAAGTTTAATCTAAGGTTTACTTGAGGACAAGTAAAGTTCAAGTGGGGGGATATTTGATGACATCAAATAACGACATATTATTAGCATCATTTATCCCATATTAATGACTTGTTTTATATCACTTTATATGAGAATTGACACTTAATCGTTTACTTTTGTAATTCTCAGTATAAACAAGCATTTGGTGAAAGTTAATGATTTCGGACGGAAATTGGAGCAAAATGAATCAAGTTGGAAAAGTCTGCTGAATTGAAGAGATTAAAGACCATTGCCTGACTTTGAAGCATGCGCCGCATCTGATTTTATCATGCGTCGCATATGAAACTTTGGTCAACGAAGAAGAACCAACTTGTTCTACTCCAGATACGCCGCATCGGACCAATCCGATGCGCCGTATTGGCCATACACAATCCTTACCAAAGAAATCAAGTGGAGATTAGAAGCTTAATGAAGAAGTCAAGATTACAAGTCGACACTTGAAGATGCTTTCGTATTTTGGCCATAAAACCTTCATCCGGACTCCGATTTAGTTGATTCAAGCGGCCACGCGAAGAGAAAAAGAAAATCTATCTGAATCTGAAGGAGATGCGGCGCATCTGGTCCTTAGATGCGCCGTATTGGGAGATGAGGCGCATCTGGTCTTTAGATGCGCCGTATTGGGTCAGTTTCAGACTTGGAGGCTACGTTTACTTATAGATGCGGCGCATCTAACTCTATAGATGCGCCGTATCGACCCAGATTTCAGAATCTATAAATACCGAGCTCATTAAGTAATTAGGGTATCATTGGGGACCCTTGGGGTCGTTCCCAGAAGACCAAAAACCCCTCCAAACAGCAGAAGACCTCCTTGAAGATCCAATCATCCTAGAAGATCATCTCAAGAACCTTATATTAAGTGTAATCGTTCGGTTAGCGTATCGTTTTCATTATGAATTCTTATTCGTTTGCTTTGAGTACAACTTTATGTATTGTTACTGAGATTATGGGCTAACACCCTTAGGTGTTAGTCATGTTTATGAAGTTTTATTAGTTTTTATGCTTGTGTTAATGTGTTTACTTTGTTATTGGATTGGGTGCTTATCGATAAAAACTCGTTTATTGCTTATAACTAGTAAAAGTCTATGTAACTAGATTATGAACTTATTGGTTTAATGTGGTAACTTAACTATCTGTAATTGTGGTTACTTTAATTGATCATAAAGTGTAGTAATCCGAATCCTATTAGACGGCTTAGAGGGAACACACCGGAACCGTGCCTTATGCCACTATGAGGACTAGTAGCGCGTAATGCCAAACTAGGTTAGACGGTTTAAAGCGATAAGTTAGTATTGATGCTAGATAGGTCACTATGATCATGTCCTCTTTCCCACCATGATGGTAGGTTATTCAATTGTGACAGGATTAATAATCGGATTGATGGCAAAACAATTGAATGAATTAAAACAAGTAGACGTAAGCATGTATAACTATTAGATGGATTAGGCTTGGCTAACCCGTTCTTCTATATATCGATCTATCTTTAGTTTAGTTATTTACTTTCCTGTATTTAGTTTAATTATACACACAAACTCGTGATAGCCTCTCAGGCTAAACCCCCATCTATCTTTAATTGCTTTCTAGTTTAGTTTAGTTAGATTAGAGACTAGAATACCTTTAGATCACTTTAGCTTCGCTCCTAGTGAACGACCCTTGCTTACCTAGAAACTATCTACATTGACCGGGTACACTGCTCGTTAGTGTTTAGAGTCTATAGGTTAGTTCGGCAAAATATAAATTTAAAACTTGGTAGTTTATTATAGACCTAAAAAAAACACATCACATACTTAACCTTGGACTCTTCTTCGTAGTTGCAGATGCGAAACACAATTTCCAACTTTTCTAGCCATCTTGCCAAGCTGACAGCTCCCTCAGTTCCTCCAAAGTTCCCTGGATCACAAGCACGAAATTCTTTGTAGGTGCATGTCCGACTGACATTTGTGGGTCTCGTGGCTCTGTCGCCGGTGTTAGTGCTTGATCCCACATTCGCAGCAGCGGCCATGGCTTCTGCCACTTGCTGTGCCACAAGTTGTGCCAAAGTTGGCTGGTTGACTACGTTTGGAGGAGGAGTGGCATTATTTGTGTTGCGAGTACGGTTTGATTTGCGTGGAGCCATTTGTCTACAAAAGAAAGTAACAAATGATGAGATTTTGTATGAGAATATGAGAGGTCATTACATAAACGAGCATGAAAGAAATAATTAAACCACAATAGAGAGATATAACAAAAAGGGGCTTGTTATAGATTAAAAGTCGGTTACAAGGTCTGAAAGTTACAAGCTTATTGGAAAATACATAAAACACTAACCGAAAACTACTCGGTTTAGTGGGTACAGAAATGATACATATGAGTTCTAAGATTAGTTGCGTCCCTGACGTAAACGCCTAACATCTGCCTCAAGCTCCAGTTGTGCAGTTTCCATGTCTGTGAAGCGTCTCTGGAACTCCTGGCACATCCTCATCTGAGTAGCTAACATGTTTTCTAAGGCAATTGACTCTGGATCCTTGCCGTGTCTCTGGCGATCCATAGGGTACTTTCAACGCCTTCTATTTTACCATATACCTGAGTATGGTCTCTACTCGAACAGCGGACTCTGGAATCCAAGTTTCTAAGTTCATGGTTATAAGTATCCTGCATTTTGCCAACTTTCATTCCTAAGTCAAACACTTCTCGCCTCTCAGCATCGGCTCTCTTAAACAAAGTGTCAATGTTTCGATCATACCATTCGAAACGTAATGGTGGTATCCCTTCCAGCTGTTCAGTGTGGGCGTCTAGTACGCTGGCTTGCTGATGCAGAAGGTTCCATATCGAATGACGAGGATCTAAAATATAGACAGGAGGATTAGGTGAGGATACGTCATCTGGGATGTCTGGCATTGGGGAGTCTGGAATGTCAAACAATGGGGAGTATGGCTCAACATCTTTCCAAATTGTTTCTTGGTGCGTTCCCCTCGAACTCTGCCCACACTCGAATGTTGTTTGACAACCAATCATTTCTTCATCTAAATAAGACTCAATTGCTCTCCTAATTTTTTGACACGGAGGTGAGTAAGTAAGTGATGTACTAGCATCATAGAGAATAATTTCGATAATATCAAGTGATTCGGAAGACATGGTCTGTGACAAAGATGGTATACGGGTATAAGTATATAAAGGCCCATTAACGTTTAACGATCCGTGGGCTTTAAGGAAGGTTGGGCTTATCCTTGGGCTCATTTTTAATGTCCTAACATCATATCCAAAGTGCTTATACGTCCAACTTATATGATTTGCTTATTATTAGCTTAATAGGCTAATAAACCCACTCAAATAAATTACAAAGTATTTAACAGTTGCGATAGGCGTGAGCTTTGGTGATTTTTAAAGGCTTTCAAGAGCTTATATGGGAAACTCCAAACATCAAATTAGTAGCTTGGTATATGAGGAAACGAGTTGAGCAAAAATATTGATATGTTATTAGTTTAAATTTGTTTTTACAAGACCATTTTCTAGACGACTTGGAACAGTTTTGTACTCAAAAGACTTAGTCAAATTTTGGGTTACATGGTTTTAAACGTGTGAGCATGGGTAAAAATGGGTTTCGAATATGAAAGAAACAAAAGAATAAACATGATGTGTTGGTGATTATTGGTTCTTAGGCCTTCCAAGAAGGAGGCAAACCAAGTTTTTTGTACCTAGAACTAAATACATTACGTAAAAATAAAAGTAAAACATATATGTTCGAAAACAATATAAACGTGATGCATGGTGAGTTCAAATGCAACGAAATGAAATGGGAACAAGATGAGAGGACTTACAACACCTCTAGGGTGGTGAGTTAACGTGTATAGATGACTAGAACAAGAGGAAAAATCCACAAGCTCGCTAGAACAAAATAAATTCGATTCGAATAGGACTTTGTAACTTGGAATGGCTTCGAATTGATTATGAAATGGCCTCTGGTCTTCTCAGTAGCTCGAGTAGGGATGAAAAGACTTAGGAAAAATGCATGAAATATTTCTAAGTGTGAATGGGAGTAAATGATAGAAATAGGTGTACATATATATTTACGTATAAGTGATTTTTGAGAATCATGTTGTATGAACAGGAATATGGCAGGGAGTATGTAAGGAATGTGGACTCTAAGGAAGATTTTATGACAAATAAAGATCAAGGGGAGGTTTATATGAGCAAGGGTTGATTTGGTTTGATTTAGTGCACGTAATATACGTCGACACACTTGTTTAGGGTCCAAATAAATGTTCTAACGTGTGATATTGGTTCCAAAGGTAGGAAATGCACTTAATAACTCAATAATGATCAAACAAAAATATTAGAACTAATTATAATTGGGTTTGGGTCGATTTGGAGAAATGGTGAAAAAAATGAATTCGAATGGGTGTGTTTGAGGGCGATTCACTTTGCCCCGTTTACACGTATCAAAAGTTTATATCATGAGCTAGAATTTGACATCCCAATACTTTGGTAGGAGGAGAATTAGGTGGTGCAAAGATTCGTATATGTTGTGTTTAGAAATTGTGAGATAACGGGGTGAATTTGGAGAGGTTTGGTCGAGTGAGAAAATGAAATATATATTAAAATTAGGCTTATGTTGGGCTGTCATGAACAGTACCCGGATTTAGGAGTTGGGCTGTGAATTTATGGCCCAATTTGGCAGTTTGTGAATATATTTAGTTTTCGTGGTTCGCGTGTGAGCTCGTTCTGATATTTGATGAATCATGTTTTAACGTATTTTGAATTAGTATAACGAAATAAACAGTTAAATAATATAATTTCTCGTTAACAGATGTCAGAAAATAAATAATGTGTATTTTCTAATAATTAATCATAATTATTAAGACGGGAAATTACCATTTGTCACAGGTTCGTAGCCTTAAGTCTACATGTACAGTACCGGTGGATACCTGATGATGTCCAAGAAGTGATAATCCTCAAGAATCCCTAAGAGTGATCGTGTAGCATCAAGAAGACGAATAAGGTGTTTCGTGCAAGTAAAGAAATTTCATGGAGAGTACTCAAGCAGGAATAACAAGTAAGTAATCCTAAACACCCTTGTTATGTGTTAGATTAGGTGATATCGCTGTTTAAAAGATCTGACTATTAGGGTTTTCACGATTTTATTTGTTTATTTTCTATTGTGCATGTTTTATAGCCATAGGGTGACTACCAGAACCCTGCAAACATATATCTCAGGTCTAAGGAATTAAAGATAAACCATTCTTCCAAATTAACTATTTGATGCCGATCCATATAGTATATCTTGGATTTTGGGTCACTTCAATATTTATTTACAATTAATACATATGAATTTGGTTTCAACAAATATTCATCAACTATGAATATATATTTTATCATCAATAAAATATAACCAAAACTTCATATTAGTTTTAGTTCGAGCTTCTTCCAATAAGTCGACCAACTACGAAGTTTTAGAATACTTAATAAAGTATTCAAGGATTAAACAAGTAAATATAGAACTTAGTTAATCATAATGATAAACGAGAATACTACATATTTCTTTATCCAATTAAGAAACTAATTATAATGTTCCATTATCCTTTAATACTAAAAATTTACTTATCAAAACTTGGTATCATATGAACATAGCCCAAAGTCATGTTCACACTTATAGAAGCATAACAAAAGTCGTGGCTTGTAAAGAGATTACTTATATTTGTATAGTGTATGAACTTCAAGAACATATATCTCCTTCGCTAACATTACTACTCGCAGTATAACTTGCGAATGGTGTGTTGGTTATTGTCTTGAACCCTTAAGTTCATAAGTGATAAGGGCTTGCCTTCATTTTACCGTAATGCTTAACATTATTCAACTCCAAGTTGAAATTGATATTTCCTAATCCATCCTACACGGTTGCATTTACAGCGGTAGTTCTTTAATTTGTAGTTTGCAATTTTAACCAAGCTCCCAACAGTTTATCAAGACAAAAATTTTCCTCATCAAGGCAAAGACATAGTCTAATTATAATCGAGCATCATCTCGATTAATTTGCAGAATTGAGCACCATCTTGACTTAACTTAGGGAATCGAGCATCACCTCGATCAATCTTGGTGAATCGAGCATCATCTCGACCAACTAGGAGAATCGAGCATCATCTCAAGTAACTAGGGGATCAGTGTTCGATAAGCAACGTGCATTAATCTATTCTCCATAATTCTGTGAACTAAGAACATATCTTTCAATATCTCGAAGATATTAAAGTGTATTCCTTTCAGCAATCTAAGGTGTCTAATTCTAAACTTGCTTATGTCAATTTATTTATGCTCAAGACATAGGAAAGTTTTATAAAATATGCCAATGCTATAATTAGGAAACACATAACGTATATCATTCATATATATTTTGTCTCATTCAATGTGATAGGATGACTGCATCATTCCTTGTCATATCAGAGTCCGTGGTTCCGAATCTTGTTCACGAAGTCTCAATGTAAATCTCTACGAGATTTATTGCATGTACTTTGACATATGTAATTTTACCAACTTTGATCCATCTCCATAGATCTATGATTCAAGATGCATATTCTTACATATCTTTTATTCAAGAATCATTCTAAGACACAATATCTTCCATTATCGGAATGTTGTTTCTTAATATGCCATCACCATCTAAGAACAAGAATATCACATTTTTCTACTAGATTTAATATGTAAATGTTTGTTATACTTAAGATCATCAAAAAACGTATGGTAACACCATGTAAAACGTGATGGTTTTGTTAAGTCGGTTTTGATATCTTCTCTGTTAATTTTTATATCTGCAATATATAATTTAACAACAAGTATTCTAATTCTTTAATGCTTGCCACTTATGAAGAAGTCTTTATCATTATCAATTGCTTGACAATGAATGAAGCTTCTCATCATAATGTAAGTTTAAAGATGTTTACACATTCAGTCCATGTCAATATTTCATAATGAAGATATCTTAGTACCTTACAACTTTATTGCTAGGTAAAAGATTTACCCAAATTTCAAACTTATTAGTTCTTTAAGGGCTACAATCTGCATTCATTGTGTTAGGCCATGTCAAAGATTCAGAATCCAATTCATGCCTCTTGCAGTTAATGGGTTCAACAAATCCCATAAGTCATTTCTAAATAATCAATGAGATAACGTATCTATAAGTTAGTAATAGATTCTATTAGACTTTATTGAATACATTCATAAGTCATAACACTTTCTCGTGTAACACGTAATGTCCATGCTTAGAGTGTGTTCAACTAGTTTTCTTTTGAAGGTATTGCATTTTTTGTCTCTTGAATTTCTTCAAGATCTATATTGCTCCCACTTGCTTTTGTAACGATAGATTTCTCTCTTAGAAACATTAAGCAATCGAGCAACCAACTTGTTATTGTTTAGGTGAAAAATAGCAACCTTTAAGGTTTTTCTACAACGTATGCATGTGAAGTTTTATTAGGTTCATAAGTGTCATGTCCTACAAGAACTTCATAACATTTAAAACTTCAAGTTTAAGACAACATGGGCAACATCCCATGTTATAGCAAGTATAGTGTCTTCTAAAATTCCTGGTTCAAATCATTTTGAGGATGCATACAACATTATATATTAGAGTATAATTTTAAGAAAAGTTTGCAGAGTGACTAGACTAATCTTTAATTGAACTTTGTTTTTATCAAGGTTATGTTTCTCTTCCTTAGACACTTCATGTATAAGTTAGAGTGAACTTATGAAATGATTTCATAATTCATTGGAGGATCTAAAACTCCTCGAGTAATCTAAGTTAAACCTTATTCTTCGTATTGAAAGACTTTGGTGAATTTTAAAGGTTTCATATTAAGCCAATTAACCACATCATTGACAACATCAATGATATTGAAGTAATGGTTGTAGTTTTACTTCATTGTTCCAATTAGATCAAATATGCAACACATACTTTATCTAACAAGATCCTAGGACCTCCCACTCACATGGGCAGAGCTACAAGGATGTCTTTCTACTTTAAAAAATGACACATTTATCAAGGAAATCAGAGTTCATTGAAAATCCGTCAATTGGAGTATTGAAATGTGTTACTTGTTTAAGTAAACTTGATTATAATGTTACCTAAAATGTAGGTTAAAGTCATATGACTTGATTAAGTTAGGTATATATAAGACATTCAGGTACATAACGAGTTTATTAATAAAGCAATGATAAACCTTAAATTACCATGTCTTAAAAGAAAGCAAAAGATGTCCAACAGAAATCATCCTCTCTTATCCAGGAGACGTAAAATTCAAAACAAAATATCCAAACGGCTCAGGGCCAGTAAATGAAAATTGTTTCAACAAACACGAGAAATAATAATGACTAGGCAACACTTAGTTGGAAGATGCACTTGATCAGCTATCAGTTAATCTTCTCATTTATTTTGAATTTGGTGCCCTTGCGCGTCTTTTTCTTCTTTTTGATCTCCTTTGCACATCATTGCAAAAGTAAACTTCCATCAGTAACAATTACACAAAAAATTTCAAGAAAAGAAATTAATGTTCCATCATGAACATACCTGCTTGGTTGGAAGTTGTTCCAACCTCAACATGATTAGAACCAATCTTGTTCTTTCTCTTACTTCCTCCTGCCTTAGTACGTCCAACTTCAAGAACCTTGGCTTGAATGTTTCTCTCAGCAACCACCAACATTTGGTGTAGCTCTGTGACAAACTTCTCCCATCCATGCATGTTATGACTCATCACAAATGCGTCATAACTCTTTGGTAGTGAGCTTAAAATGAGACCTACCACAAGATTTTCTGGCAATGGGTTTCAAGCCTCTCAAGTTGTATAGCATAACTTTTCATCTTAAGAGCATGCAATCAAACAGATTTTCCATCATACATTTTGCATGCATGGATCAACTTGAGAGTTTCAGCAGTCTCATGCCTAACATATTGCCGAAACATTCCTTTAGCTCCTCCAACATATCTTATGCAGTTTTTTCCTCCATCAACTTTGGAGGTTAGGAGTCATGCTAGAAATCATTAAAATAACTATTTTTTCTGTTCAGAGTTAGGCCTATGCCATGCAACACGATTAGCTGAGACAACATCGTCAGCAAAACGAGGAGGTAATGGTTGCTCTATAATAGCCAACTTTCCTTCAAACTTAAGGATGATCCTTAAGTTTCGATACCAATCAAGAAAGTTATTATTGAGCTTCTCCTTATCCAACAGAGAACAGAGAGACACATTGTTCACAGTTTGGGTATAAGTAATCATCTACAGAGTAAAGTTTATTTTTAGTAAACAGATAATTAATATTCCTTTTACAATTTATAACCCACATAAATTAATTACCAAAAGGCTAATACCTACATAGATGGTCCCTCAACCACAATAGGTTATCCATAAGGAGTGAGGGGTCTATTGGTACGTCAAAAGACTAGTTACATCAACAATGTAACTCCTAGATCTTTATAGGACTTGTTAAATATATAGTCCAACTGTTACACTCCAAAACCGGTTATAAGTATTTTATTACTAAAATGCCATGAAAATGGTTTGGCTATGATATTTAAGTGTTAGAAGACTTGTTACAATTCGTTAGCCAATATGTTTAAATGGGAAGTCAAACTAAAAGTTAGATGTTTAAGTAAATGTGTATAGAAAGTTTTATGTGGCTCAAGTACTAGAAAATGAGACTTGGGGGACTAAATATGAAAAATATCCAAACTCATACCAGATTTTAGTCAAGTCATTGTTTCCATTGACTTTCCACATTTGTGTAGAAACAATTTAGTTGTTGTGTGGGTGGTGGGTGACGTGAGAAACAAATGAGGGAACAGAAGGAGGACTTTTCTAGTGATCATTAGTGATGAACTAAGTGTTTCCAAATCACGAGTTAAGCCTTAACAATCATCCTCACATGTAAGTAATCACTAATTCTTAGATTTAGTGACACTTGAGGTTAGGGGTCATGGAGATGAATTTGGGGATTTTTGAGTAAAAGATGGTTTTTATATAACTGATGAAGTTATTTTTGTTAATAGGTTAAAACCCTCTAATGGATATTGGTTAAATTGGTTTTTTTTTAATCATATATTCATTGTAATGATCTATACTACATATAAAAAAAATGGTAAATGTGTGTTGGGAATTAAATTTGAGTTAATAATTGACAAAACATGAAAGATGAAGGAGACTTATGAAGACAAAGATGAAGGACTTATTATGTATTATGTTAAATTCTTTGTAACCCTAAATCTCTATTATATAAAGAGATGGGGCGTTAGTTTATATACACAGATGTTAAAGATGTAACATCAGGAAAGGGGTGTGTGTGTAACTAGACGTTAAGTCTTTGTTTAGACGCCTAGGTTAGGTTATGTTTAAGCCTCAAGGATCTTTGATCCCTGTCAGAGTAGGTAACCGTGCTACACTTGATCACATAGCATTGGGGCTGTTTGTGTTTGTAAGTAGTTGTTAGAGATGATGACGAAGAAACCTTGTATCAATAATAATGATGTTTTTGTTTATCCGCTGCGCATCATGTTTATTCATTGTTATTATTGTGTAATCCCTAGTGCTCAAACGATCCAGGAAGTTATTTTATAATAACTTCACAATTGGTATCAAAGCCAAGGGGCTCGTGATCGTGGGATTAAACAAGGTTTTGTTTGTCGAAGCACGAAGAAAAGAAGAAAAATTCGAATCTGGTTATATTTTCGTAACTCACTGCAGGGCTGTTTTCAAAGGACGATAACTCCTTCGTTAACCGTTGGATCGGGCTAAAATTTTTACTGGAGATTCTTCATATATCAAGGTACAATTTCACTGGAGGGATCTTCGATCTGAGCTCTAGATCGTTAGGTATAAATTTTTGAAAACTGCTGTAGAGGAGTATATGATTTTCGAATTTTTAGGGTTTTCTTGATTCAACTTCATGAATTCGTGTTCTATTCGTGTTAAATCATTATGGAAGTTGTTTATATGTTGCTTGGTGTTCATTATACATGGAAGAACAACAGATTTGGACTGGATATAATCACTTTGTGCATAAGGTTTACTAGTTCGTGTAGCTACTGATTGAATAAACCCTAGTTTCTGTAGCTGCTGGTGTTTAAGGTTGTTTTAAACCCTAGAATGGTATCTATTGATTACGAATTAGGTTTTCAAAGGTACTGATGTTCAAGAAAATTTATTCGCAATCAGGTTATGCACTTTGGTACGAGCTATAGTTGATTACGAAGTGAAGTCAGGGGAAGCCATGCGTTAAACAAGTGCACAAGAGGGTTTATTTGTACTGCTATCGAGGTCTTTGAACTGCTCATTCATGAATGATGGTTCGTTTGTGCTGCTTGCAGCTTCCTATATACTAGTTTGTACTGCTGGTATTACATTCTTAGTACTGCTATCAAAGACATTTAGTACTGCTGGATGTTTTCACTTTGTACTGCTTGCGACAACGAGTTTGTACTGCTAGCAGTTTGTACTGCTCGTCTTATACATTAGTACTGCTTATCTCGACTTAGTACTGCCCGCGAACTAACTTTAGTACTGGCAAGCTTGTGAGTTTGTACTGCTTACTCTGAAGGTTCACAACTGCTGTTTAAAGGAAACCCTAATCCGCTATGTTAGATGAAGCAAGAAAGGGTTGCTGCTTGGAATTCATGCTTGGTCTTGGTTCAATATTCGATTGATTGGTTATTCGTTTCTACTGGTCGGTCTACATGCATGATACTGCTTTGAATTGTCATACTGCTTTGTTTGTCGAGTTATGCATGGTAACTGATTATCATGGGACGGTGCTTGCTTATTTTATTCACCTCATGCATGTTACTTATGTATGATAATGGGAAGGTGCTCTTTTTCTATTATTCTATCATGGGACGGTGGAAATTATGGATTTCATAGCACTCCCTACAAGAAGATTGGGTTTATTATATGCAATATGTGCAAGGTTACATTATTTGATATTGTGGTTTCATGCAAAGTCTTCCATTATTTAGCGTTCCTTTGATGATACCTAGTGCTACTACTGGATAATAATGGTACTGGATTTATTTTATTACTTCTCGAGGGAAGTCAGTGATGGCATGAGACTACACGAACTGAGGGGAAGCACATGTAGTTGATTGGAGATTTGAAACAGGTTGGTTCTAACACACACACAAGGGGAAAACACACACACAAGAAGATGTTTGATTTTTGGATTATGTTCTTAAAGGTTTTATGGCTCGAATTTATTTGTTCTAATTGATTCGAAGAAGGTTATTTATTGCTCATTTGACGAGGAAGTGGAATTTTTCGAGTTTGTGTTCTTATCATATCTTAAAGTGGGTGTTACACTTTAGAGATAACTTGTTTGTTCGTTCAAGTGGTGACTACGAATTGACAAACACTTTAAGGAGTTACGTTATTGTGCTCAGTGTCTCATTGAAGATGAGTTTATTGTCAAGAGATTGCGGTCTCCCTATACATCAGGTATACGTTTGAAGTCATATTTAGTACAAGATACAAGACACAAGGTTGGGTTATTCTACTTCAACATCAAATTGGTAATGGTTAGTTTTCTTCATCATTACATAAAGCTTACAGAATTGAAGATTCAACAAATGGTTAACATATGGGTTTCAGGGGAAGCTTAATGTTCAAATGATTAACCATTTATATGCTACATCGAGGTGAAGATTTTCACAATTACTAGTTGGTATTATTACTAATGGTTTAGGATTTTTCTGTATTGAGTTCATTTATAAAAGAAAGCATTTTGGTGTTCGTTCATGGAGGGCAATTCAAGACATTAGAAGACTAGATTGGAAGTATGGTACTGGTTCGTGGTTATGAAGATCAAAGTTGCTTATTTTAGTCCCTAATTGATGATGACAAAAAGGGTAAGAATATTTACATGGAAGATTGCAACTTGTAGAGCCTTGGTGATATAGCATGGATTAAGGGGAAGTTTATATCTTTCATACATTTGAACTTCAGGGGAAGTTCGTGCGTATTTTGTCATTATCAACTAGGGGAAGATTGCTGGGAATTAAATTTGAGTTGATAATTAACAAAACATGAAAGATGAAGGAGACTTATGAAGACAAAGATGAAGGACTTATTCTGTATTATGTTAAAGTCTTTGTAACCCTAAATCTCTATTATATAAAGAGATGGAGCGTTAGTTTATATACACAGATGTTAAAGATGTAACATCAGGAAAGGGATGTGTGTGTAACTAGGCATTAAGTCTTTGTTTAGACGCCTATGTTAGGTTGTGTTTAAGCCTCAAGGATCTTTGATCCCTGTTAGAGTAGGTAACCGTGCTACACTTGATCACGTAGAATTGGGGCTGTTTGTGTTTGTAAGTAGTTGTTAGAGATGATGACGAAGAAACCTTGTATCAATAATAATGATGTTTTTGTTTATCCGCTGCGCATCATGTTTATTCATTGTTATTATTGTGTAATCCCTAGTGCTCAAATGATCCAGGAAGTTGTTTAATTATAACCTCACAATGTGGAAAAGTGAAAAAGCCAATATGTGAAATGTTGAAAAATTTATATTAGGTAAGAAAAAACTTAAACCATCACAATAAAGAAAACGTTGAAACTAAATAAAGAAATGTTGAAACGTATGTTTCAAAAGAAAACAATTAATACACATCGAAAACCGGGTTGACCCGGGACGTTTCAAACCCGGGGGGTTGGCTCGGTTTAATTTGACCCATTTTTTCGATGCAACCCGTCGGGTTGACCATTTTAAACTTACCTGTTTTTCGACCGGAACGGTTCAACCGTGTTGGGTCCATTCAGTACCCAAGCGTCCTGAAAACAAGGATTTGAATACAAATTATCCTAAGTGTAAAACAACCTTAAACGCTCTCAGGTCACTGAGTGAACAGTCACTCAGTGAGTTATCTTCAGGATGCTTAGGACGAGTCTAAGAAGAAGGATTCACCATTCAGTGAGGCGGAACTCCCTGAGTGTCACCTAAGCCAAAGAAGAAGATAATGGGTTCAGTGAGTGATGACAATAACTCACTGAACCCCAGTCTCCTCAACAACTATAAAGAATGAAGCTTGAAGACTGAAGAACCTGAAGTCTGAAAGAAAGGCGGGACAAGGCGGGAAATATTTGAAGAGATAAGGAGAAGTCCTTATCAGGCCAAAGTCAAACTTCCCTGAAAGGCTTTAGAACAAGAACAGTGTCATCACTGTTACTCAGAAAGCAGAATTGTCTTAAACCCAAAATACAGTAGGTTCTTGTAACAGGGACAAAATACATCAGTATTTTGTCCTGATTAGCTTAGGTCATTCTTTTTTTCTTTTAAGTCACGGGTGCTCTTTTATACTTGTGTATAAATAGGTTAATAAGGGAGAAAAGTGGACAAGTTTGTGCAATTAATGCTTGGACATTCACAAACCACTTTTCTCCCCCAAAGAGCAACCTAGTCCCTGAGATAGCTCAGTGGTTCCTTATAGTTGCCACTTAAGCTTAGCTTAAGTTTAGTAAGGAGACAATACCATACTTTGTCATTTCAATCCCAAGTGTTTTTTCCGCGAACACTTGGGTATAGATTCTTTTGATTAACTTCTAATAAGAATTTAAACGTTGAAAAACTCTTGTCTTTATCATTTACGTTTTACTTATTTTGCTTAGTTAATCAATACATTACTCAGTCATGGAACATGATTAGCTTAACTTTGTAGTTAATTCTAATTGTGTAAAGGGAACAACAAGTGGTATCAGAGCCTCTGGTTTATAAAATCTTTCAAAAACTAAAGAGTGCTCAAAAGGTTTTTAAAACCAAGATCCTACCATGGCTGATAGTAATGTGCCCCAGCTAGTTGACAAAAAGGGAGGACGCTATTCAGCTGTTGCTCCCAGACTAGAAGCTGGTAAATTTAGCAAGTGGAAAAAGCGTATGCTTTCCTACTTGACTGTTATGGAACCATACTACATCACATGTATCAATGAAGGTCCTTTTGTCCCTAAGTCTGCTGAAGGGTTACCTAAACCTGAAGCTCAGTGGATTATTGATGAGAAAAGGGTGGTTAACCAAGACCAACGCCTGAAAAGTATCATTATATCATGTCTTCCTGACGATACAATGGAATCAGTTATTAATTGTACAACAGCCAAACAAACTTGGCTTGACTTGGTTCATAGCTTTGAAGGTCCCTCAGATACTGATGAACTCAAATAAGTACATTTTATTACCATCATTTATCCTATTTATTTAACTTGTTTTATTATATTATCTGTGAGAATTGATACGTTAATGTTTACTTTTGTAATTCTCAGGTAAAAACAAGTACTATGTGAAACTTGGCGATTTTGGACTAATTATGGAGCAAAACAAGCAAGATATTAAGAGTCTACTGAAATGTACAAGATCAAGACTATTCTGCTCCAGATACGCCGCATCCTACTTCTTACATACGGCGCATCACTATCAAGATTTCACAAGTTATAATCCAAGACGGCAAAGGACATGCGCCGCATAGAGAAATGGAGTTACGCCGCATCTTCTGGCGGTGTACGAATATTCCTGAATATATTAATCTTGGACCCCACGCGAAGTTAAGTCAATGCGCCGCATCTACTTATTCAATGCGCCGCATCTAACCCTCAGACAGAAACTATAAATACCCCAAATTCAGACGAATTTTGTGTGCAATATACGGAGTACGGAGCCGAATTCAGACGAAGTAGCAGCACAAGACACACCCTAAACGAAGATACAAGAGCTGTAAGAAGGTCCTGCATGTATTCAATTCATTAAGTAGTTTTGTTTTATTGTATTAGTACACTTTAATTCATCAGGATTGATGGGCCGATTCCATGTGACTACGGAAAACCATGGGCACCCCTTAAAATTGCTTTCCCATTAATTAAAGTTTATATGTTGATGTCTTTGGTGACTTTTATTAGTGCATTGATAACCTCTGTGTCTAGCTGAGCATTGATCGGGTCGCCATGCCTCTGTCCTCACCTATTTATTCTATCGCCTATGCATTCTATCGTCTGTAGAAAAGTAGGAAGAAAGTTAAGTAGGATAGACATAAGTAATCATTAAGGGTTTACTCGCCGATAAGATTAGAGCCAACGAGAAAGGGTTAAATCTCGGTGCGTTGCATCGAACTATACACTTCATATAAAACTAGCAATAAAATAAGTGACAAGCTACTTAATTATCAGGACAGGTCTTCTTATTGTCTCAAGTATCTATCTGTGTACGTGTGTGCTAATCGCTGATTCGTGCTCATTAGTTTAGTTTATTATTTAATCATAACCAAACCGTGCCAGTCTCTCAGGCTGAACCCCCTTTGCGTTAGATTAGGTTGTATAGCTAACTTAAGATATTAAAATACTGATTAGAATAACTAGATAATACGTTCCACTCTTAGTGATCGACACTCTACTTACCATTATATACATACTGACCGGGTACACTGCTCGTTAAAGTGTGTGTTATTGATAAGTCGGCTAAATATAAATTTAAAACTTGAATACTGCTAAAACCACAACAACGACACACCGTGGATATAAAAATTAGAGCAATACACACGCACATCAAGTTTTTGGCGCCGCTGCCGGGGAGTGAATTGTTATTATCTGTTAATTTGATTAGTATTTTAATTAGGTTTTAATTTCTAACCGCTAACTCCGTTGTATATTAGTTAAATTGCATTCATTGTATTATTTGCATATTTTCTGTTTTTGTGTGTTTTTATTTTCTTTAATTTTTGTTTCTTTTTGTTTGAGTTTATTTTTTTGTTTTTATTGTTTTCTGTTTTTCTGTATTTTGCTTTCGTTGTACTGAGCTGATTCAAACGATACGGCGCATCTGTTTTCATAGATACGGCGTATTGCGTTTAATTTTTATAAAATACAACGCGTTTACTAAATTCGAGTACGGCGCATCTTTCCCCAAGATACGGCGTATTATGTTTTTAATAAGAAATTTTTCTAAAACCCTAACGCCATACGACGCATCTGTTTTAAAAAATACGGCGTATTATCGATTTAAATTAAAAACAGTTTTCGAATTATCAAACAGATACGACGCATCGATTTTTATCGATACGGCGCATCTTCTGAATCAAAAATCTTGTATTTTGAAACGTAACGAAAATACGGCGCATTAGCTTCTGTTAATACGACGCATTTAATTTTAATTAGATACGTTGATTTTTGATAATTAAAACTGATACGGCGCATTCTAATTTCTAAGCGGCGTATCTGCTTTCTAAATAAAAGTCTGATTATATTTTAACGATTATAAGATACGGCGTATCCAACTTCTTGGATACGGCGCATCGTCTGCAGATATCAGTAACTTTTATTTTTCGTATTCCGTTTTCGTTGTTGATTTTCTGATATATTACTTTATTGAACATACCCTACTGATGCTTTTGTGATAGTTTCAGGAAGTGCATGACCAGGAGTTCAACTAAGAACTTGATTACACCTTTCGAAGATCCTGAACGAGCCCTACATTCACTTAAAAGGCTTTTCAACACAAAAAGCTTTGAAATTTCAAGTGTATTCGAGCTTGATTATTTTTCTGAAGAGAAAGAGGAAGGAGAAACAAAAACAATGGCGGAAAACACTACTATGGAGGAATACATGAACAAAACCCGTGCTGATTACACTTCAGGAGTTGCTAGACCAAAGTTTGATGAAAAGTCAAAGTTTGAGTTGAAGGGTCAGTTTCTCAAGGAGCTAAGAGAAAATGCTTTCAGTGGATCGGAACATGAAGATGCTAATGAACATGTTGAAAAGGTCCTCGAGATTGCAGATTTGTTTACTACAGAAGGAGTTTCTGACGATCAACTTATGCTAAGAATCTTTCCAATTTCACTTAAAGGAGCTGCTAATAAGTGGCTAAGGAATGAACCTGCTAGTTCAATCACAACGTGGGAAGATTTGAAGAGCAAATTCCTGAAAAGATATTGTCCACCTGCTAAAACTGCTAAAAAGATGGAGGCTATCAACGGTTTCAAGCAAGAGCCTGATGAAACTTTTTATCAAGCTTGGGAACGATTTAAAGACCTATTGATGAAATGCCCTCAACATTACCTAAGTGAAATGCAGGAGATAATATTGTTCTATCAAGGATTGGACGTGCCTACTAGACAAATCTTGGATGCTAAGGGAGCTGTGCCTCAAATGAGTGCAGCCAATGCTAGGAAAGCTATCCAAGAAGCTGCTGATCATTCTCAAAAATGGCACGACGGAACCTCTACTAGATCTAAGAGCAGCACTAATTTTGACGGGTTTGCTGCTATTCAAGCTCAATTGGATAAAATTAGTAGAGAGATGAAGAAGCGTGATGAAAAAGTGTATGCTGCCCAAGTTGGATGTAAAAAATGCGAAGGACCTCACTACACTAAAGATTGCCCTAATAAGAATGAAAGTGAGACATTTGAAGAAGCATACTACACACAATTTGGACAACCATTCCGACCTTCAGGAAGATTTAGGGAAGCTACTCCGGGATACTATCAAAAGAACAACTTTAATCCCACCTATCAAGAAAGGAGACAGACTTTAGATGACACTCTAAAGCAAATTATGGCCGATGCTGCTAAAAGACATGAAGAGAACACTGCTATGATCAAAGAAATCCGAGCTTCAACAAATACTATTACAAGAAATCAAGGAGCTTCGATCAAAGCATTTGAACAACAAATTGGACAAATGAGCAAAGTTTTTCAAGAAAGGGGATACGGAAGTTTACCTAGCTCAACCGAAACCAACCCAAGAGATCATGTCAAGGCCATAAGCACAACCGAGGAAGTCACGCCTAACGTACCTAGAAGATTGATGAATGGTAATGATGGTGCAAAGCCCGAATTTTTCTTTAATTCTTCAATCAGTTTAAGGAGGCTACTTAAAGAGAAGACGAAGATTGAAGAGGGGATCAAGGTTACAATGAAAGAAGAGAGCTCTGCAACCGACTTACATGCCTTGCCTCATAAAGAAAAGGACCCAAGAAATTTTACTTTACCTTGTTCAACTAATGATATATCTTTCAATAATGTGTTAGCTGACTTAGGAGCTAGCGTTAGTGTAATGCCCCTTAAGACATTCATTACCCTAGGACTAGGAAAATTAGCACCAACTAAGTTGCTTATTGAATTGGCTGATAAAACGGTAAAACGACCTGAAGGGATTGCCGAAAATGTGCTAGTTAAGATTGAGAAGTTTGTTTTCCCCGTAGACTTTGTTATATTAGATATGCCCGAGGATGTTAAGATTCCTTTAATCCTTGGAAGACCTTTCTTGTCTACCGCCTATGCTAAGATTGATGTGTTTAAAAGAAAAATCTCATTAAAGGTAGGGAACAATAAACTAGTCTATAAGTGCCAAGATCCTGCTAAAAGCATAATTAGAGGCGTCTATGTGCTAGGATTAAGAGAACGTATGGACCTCGATCTAGAAGCTAGGCTTATGGGAGAAACATTGATTCAAAACAACTCAACTAATCCTAATAATCAGAACTTCAAGGAATTTATTGACCTTAATGTACCTACCGAACTTAGGCGCGATATTGTTAATGATTCTGATGATGAGTTGTATGATTGCGTAGTGATTAACAAACGTAGGAAAATAGTTGAGAATACGAATTTGAATAATGATGTGTTTATTGAACTACCACCCCACCTTGCATATTTATGCCTATATAATAATAAGAATTTCCCGTCTATCATTTTGTCATCTCTGCCCGAAAGGGACATAACTTTGTTTATACAGATATTAAAGAAGAATGGCGTGGAAATTAAGGACGAGCAAGGAGTATTCAATATTACTGAACTGGCGATGAGGGAGCGCGATGCTTCCGACTCTTTCAGCGATCGGTATTAAGGAGCTGAACGTGAGTCTAACTTGAAGACTCTGGAATAAAGACAAGTGCTGACCGGGAGACAACCCGAAGAAAATTTTTACTATTCTGTTCTGTGTCGAGTCAGTCAGGCCCGCAGAAGATACGGCGCATCTCCATCCTAAGATGCGACGCATCTCCTGCAATGGTCATATCTTATTTAATTTTCTGCATTTTAATTTTTGACTTTAAAAACTTTCTGTCAGTATTTTAATGCGGCGCATCCCTGGTTAAGGATGCGACGCATCTTCTGTTCTGATTCGTATTTATTCCAGGCTCGATACGGCGTATCTTCTTCCATAAGATACGGCGTATCGACTGACCTGATGATTTTCATTTTAATTTTTATAGTTTTATTTTTACTAACTACTAATGTATTATGCAAGTTTAAACTTTCTTAACTCAGGTGTGTTTAAGTCTGAATGGTATTATAGATTCCTGCATTTCCTGTAGATACATCAAATATGAAGCTTAAACATTCTCATCCACAAGAATGATGATTTTTGCTCTTATACAAATAATGGAGGATCATACCGAGCAAATCTCAGGGGAGTTTTTCTGTTCTAATTCTTTTATTTTCCAGTTTTTAATCTTTAACACAAACAACGAGGATGTTGTTTAACTTAAGTGGGGGGATTGGAGAATTAGAACACTTACTTGTCCTAAACTTTTTCAAAATATGCTTAAAATGCGCTTACTATATCAAAATTTAAAATTTTTAGCATGTTTTTGTTTAAAGTCTAAATTACATAGCTGCACACATAACATTATTTCCAAAAATTGTGAACTTTTCAAAATTCACAAATCTATGAGTGTGCCGGTGACTTGTAAACTTTAGAACTTGGCTTGTATACTATTCGAGACCACCATAATAAGTATTATTTATATAATTGGAATGACTTGTCTAAATTGGTAAATTTCTAGGATTACACCCAAATAGCCTTTATATGTTATGTGATATTAACTAACTACACTGGTTAGTTAACCCCCGTATAAACCCTTTTGTTACTCTCACTTTTAGAGTAAGATACCCCTAGAAAAACATTCAGAGCCATTCCTTTCATTTCTTACACCTTTGTTATAATGTTTCGTTAACACCCTTACACCTTAGCCTACCCTGTAGATTAAAATCAGTGGTTGGTTAATTGCTTTAGGCAAAGTGTGTTTCCTTACATTATCTGTGTTCGCGTGCGTAATTCATTATCTTTGGTTAAGTCAGGAAATTACACAATGCAATTGGAGTGAAAGTAAATATTGTATATCTTTGAGTCTTATTTTTTTTCGTGTGTTTACTACTTTCACTATTACCGTTATTTCTGAAGTCATGAAAAGTATGAAAAAATTATCCAGAGTTATCATTATAGTGATGTGGTGAAATTTTACACATCTATGTTTATGTTTGGTGAAAAAAAAAAAAATCGAAAAAAAATAGAAAAGAAAAAGAAAAAGAAAAAAGTTGGAAGTTTGTTTTAACCAACTTATGTAAAGTTTTGTATTAAGTGGTCGATATCACCACTATTTGTTATATATTATATTTATGGATTGAATGAGAGTTGGCCGTTATGGGAACGCCAACTAAGGTTATTCTTTGATTGAGATCTTGTTGAGTATAATTCGTGTCTACCTAAAGCGTGTGTTTCAAGTGTTAAAGCGTGAGTTATTCAATGATATGAGTCTTATTCATAGGATGGTTGGGAAAGCAATTTACCACACTTAGGATTTTAATTTATCTGTTTTGTTTATTTTTCATTTTACACCAATTTGTATCCCAAATATTATCCATACCCTATATTATTCTTTATCCAAACCTTTGATTTATTGAGATTAGGGATTTGAGCAATCTTAAGTATCGTAGTCGTGGATTCGACTATGTATTTATGATTTTGTCTCCCTTTTTGATATAATATTATTGGTAAAGATTACTTGGTCCTATCTTTAGCCTATTCGAGTTAAGGATTTGAGCAATTGCAAGTATCGTGTCCGTGGATTCGATCATGTATTTGTGATTTTGTCGCCTTTTCTGAAATTTGAGATCGATAGAGATTAAGAAGAATGATCAACCCTTAACCTACAAACCCTTTTTATCGCTTTAGACTTGTTATTCCTTGGCTTTAGTGGGGGAGATGAGTATACTTGCCAAGCTTATGATAGAATATTCGTCACGACTGGACAGTTAAACTATTAGATTTGCTTTTATCAAAATATTTTATTTTATTTCTAATTTGTTAAGTGTTTGGTTGTGTGATTATGACAAAAATGAATACATGCTTAAATATAAAAATAAATCCTAATATCTTTTAGGATACATTTTCATAAGATTAATTCTAAGGTTTACTTGGGGACAAGTAAAGTTCAAGTGGGGGGATATTTGATGAACTCAAATAAGTACATTTTATTACCATCATTTATCCTATTTATTTAACTTGTTTTATTATATTATCTGTGAGAATTGATACGTTAATGTTTACTTTTGTAATTCTCAGGTAAAAACAAGTATTATGTGAAACTTGGCGATTTTGGACTAATTATGGAGCAAAACAAGCAAGATATTAAGAGTCTACTGAAATGTACAAGATCAAGACTATTCTGCTCCAGATACGCCGCATCCTACTTCTTACATACGGCGCATCACTATCAAGATTTCACAAGTAATAATCCAAGACGGCAAAGGACATGCGCCGCATAGAGAAATGGAGTTACGCCGCATCTTCTGGCGGTGTACGAATATTCCTGAATATATTAATCTTGGACCCCACGCGAAGTTAAGTCAATGCGCCGCATCTACTTATTCAATGCGCCGCATCTAACCCTCAGACATAAACTATAAATACCCCAAAGTCAGACGAATTTTGTGTGCAATATACGGAGTACGGAGCCGAATTCAGACGAAGTAGCAGCACAAGACACACCCTAAACGAAGATACAAGAGCTGTAAGAAGGTCCTGCATGTATTCAATTCATTAAGTAGTTTTGTTTTATTGTATTAGTACACTTTAATTCATCAGGATTGATGGGCCGATTCCATGTGACTACGGAAAACCATGGGCACCCCTTAAAATTGCTTTCCCATTAATTAAAGTTTATATGTTGATGTCTTTGGTGACTTTTATTAGTGCATTGATAACCTCTGTGTCTAGCTGAGCATTGATCGGGTCGCCATGCCTCTGTCCTCGCCTATTTATTCTATCGCCTATGCATTCTATCGTCTGTAGAAAAGTAGGAAGAAAGTTAAGTAGGATAGACATAAGTAATCATTAAGGGTTTACTCGCCGATAAGATTAGAGCCAACGAGAAAGGGTTAAATCTCGGTGCGTTGCATCGAACTATACACTTCATATAAAACTAGCAATAAAACAAGTGACAAGCTACTTAATTATCAGGACAGGTCTTCTTATTGTCTCAAGTATCTATCTGTGTACGTGTGTGCTAATCGCTGATTCGTGCTCATTAGTTTAGTTTATTATTTAATCATAACCAAACCGTGCCAGTCTCTCAGGCTGAACCCCCTTTGCGTTAGATTAGGTTGTATAGCTAACTTAAGATATTAAAATACTGATTAGAATAACTAGATAATATGTTCCACTCTTAGTGATCGACACTCTACTTACCATTATATACATACTGACCGGGTACACTGCTCGTTAAAGTGTGTGTTATTGATAAGTCGGCTAAATATAAATTTAAAACTTGAATACTGCTAAAACCACAACAACGACACACCGTGGATATAAAAATTAGAGCAATACACACGCACATCAGATACCAAGGAAAACAAGATTATGGACCTGAAACTTGAGTATAACACTTTCAGGGCCAAAGACTCTGAAAGTCTCTCTCAGACCTATACCAGATACAAAACCTTGATAAATGAACTATCAAATGATAGTGTAGTTTTGTCTAAGCATGAAATCAATGTTGGCTTTGTCAACAGTCTCCCTGAGAAGTGGTTAAACTTCTTTTAGGGTCTTAGGAATGCTAATCACATTCAAACTCTTGAGCTCCCTGAGATTTATGAGAAGTTTGTCTATGAGGACAACTTAATCTCAAGGAGATACCCAGACTCAAAGAAAGCTATTGAGACCAAAAAGGCCCTGACAACCTTACCCTTATCCACTGCCTTTTATTCTAATAGTGTTGTGCAGGATTTCCAAGAGAATTCTGATGATGAGGCTGATGAGAGAACCAGTGAGGAGTACCTTAATGACTTGCATATTGAATTTCAAGAAATGGCACTCCTTGCTAATTCTAAACGTTTTATTAAAAGAAATCAGTCAAACTTTTCTAAAGCAAAAGCAAATGAAACCACTGAATGTTTCAAATGTGGTAAAAAGGGTCATTTTGCAAAAGATTGTTTTTCTAAAACCACCTCAGAACCCTCATATAAATTATCTGGTAATAGTTCTTCTTCAGGAACTAGCAAGTTTTAACCAAAAATGCTTCAGTCTTCTCAACATTTTCAAAACCAAACTGTTCAAAATGATCAAAAAGACTTTGAAGCTAAGTATAGAAAAGCTAAAGCTAAACTTGCTCTCCTTGAGGCCAATCCCTTAGTGTCTCAGGCTGCTCAAACCTCTAAACCTGTTCAAACAAAGAACAAGGTTCTTGTAGCTGAAGCCTATGACTGGGATGAAGAAGAGGTCTCCTCAGATGATGAAGAAGTAAGAGTCAGTGCACTGATGGCACTTTCAGATAATGATCAGCTGGCTGTTGGAAAAAGCCATGCAAGAAATGGAGAGTGGGTCAACATCACCATGAAAAAGGTAAATATTTTATTGTCTATGGATGATGATTCTGATTGGCAATCTTACTTAAATTACATTAATGTTGATCTTAAGTTTGTTGAATAGTAAAACTTAATTTGTTTTCAAAATACAATAAACTTGTTCAAGAGTTAAACAAGTGTAGAGATAAACTACTTGACTTGAAAGAAGCCAAGCTAGAAGCTGTTACACATCAAATTCAAAACTCTGAAATTTTGAAACAAAACCAAGCTCTTCAAATTGAACTCAACAAAGAAAAGGTTGTCATTGAAAAAAAAAGTAAAGTAACTCCCAATACCGTCTTCCAAGGGTTATGGGTCCCAATACCGTCGAAGACGGTGTATGGGGGAGGTTGAGACGTAGACAGCCTTACCCCTACCTAAGGTAGAAGGGCTGCTTCCGGTTCTACCAAAGGTAGAAAAGGACCCCCGACCTTTTGTAGGGAGTGAGGATCGAACCCCTGACCTCTCGGTTGAGAGGCAAGGGGTTTTCCAACTGATCCAACCCTACTTGTAAAAGAATCCTAAAGTCTATGAAACTGTTAGTCTTATTCCTAGTTCTAAAAAGAAAATCTTAGGAGAAGACCAACTCACTGAATCCCTCAGTGATAGTGAAAAGGTCTTTATTCCAGTTGGCATATCTTTTGAGCAAGAAATGAAACCCAAGTCTAGTGACAGGGTTGAAAGAAACAACCCAGACAGTAAGTTACCTAACTTTGAGACTGGGAAAATCTTGCAACCAGAAAGTCAGGATATTAAAGATATGCTTGGACTCACTGATAATCCCAGTAACACTGAGTCTGTCAATGAGTCTGAATCAGAATCACAAACTCCTCTCTCACCACTGAAAGTCCTTCAAGGAGCTGCACCTAGATCAGACCTAATACCTTTAGTTTACTCTCAACATTCTCCAAAGGAGAAATCAGGAATGGGTAGAACCATCCTGAAGAGACCCACACCTGAAGTCTCAGTTCCTACTGATGACTCAACAACTTCAGTCCCAACTGAGGTAAACACTGAAAGCCCTGATTCAAAATATGATCAGTTGGCTGAGCTTGTCAGGAAGCTGAGTGAAAAGATTGAATCAACTGAAAAACCTCAATCTAAGAGTAAGGAACTCGAACCAGCTTCCTTAAGCACCTCCAAAGCAAAGCCTTCAAAACCTCAGCAAAGATGTGAATGTGTCACTATACAAATCATTCCATTAATGATTATTATAGAATCCTCTTTTGCATGATATGCAAAAAGGAAGATCACAGGACTTCTGATCACTTATCATACATAGTCTCATCCAATGCTGCAACACACTTTAAAGCTCAAGCCTTTCAGTATCCTTCTGATTCTAAACAGAAACAAAGGATAAAGGCTAAGCCTTTTTCACCTTGTCCACATTGTGGCTTCAAAGACCATCTTCCTGATGATTGTCTAATGGATCCTAGTTGTGACATATGTGGTGATCCCACTCATGACACCTCAGGACATGAAAAGGTCATTCAGGCTAGAAGAGGACTCACCAAATCATCCTCTCAGTCTACTGAGTCCACATTTGCAACCAAATGCAAAATATGTGGAAGCACAGTCCATACCACTACTGACCATGCATCAGTTGTAACTTTTAAAAAGGCCATTAAAGCCAAGCCCTCCAAGAGGAGGGGTCCTAGAAAAAACTGACGCAGTTTACTATTTGTGCAGAGACATGCCAGGGAGCCTGTTTGGCATCTAGATAGTAGACGTTCAAGGAGCATGACTGGTGTGAAAGAATGTGACAAATGGTAATTTCCCGTCTTAATAATTATGATTAATTATTAGAAAATACACATTATTTATTTTCTGACATCTGTTAACGAGAAGTTATATTATTTAACTGTTTATTTCGTTATAATAATTCAAAATACGTTAAAACATGATTCACCAAATATCGGAACGAGCTCACACGCGAACCACGAAAACTAAATATATTCACAAAATGCCAAATTGGGCCTTAAATTCACAGCCCAACTCCTAAATCCGGGTACTATTCATGACAGCCCAACATAAGCCCAATTTTAATATATATTTCATTTTCTCACTCGACCAAACCTCTCCAAATTCACCCTGTTATCTCACAATTTCTAAACACAACATATACGAATCTTTGCACCACCTAATTCTCCTCCCACCAAAGTATTAGGATGTCGAATTCTAGCTCATGATATAAACTTTTGATACGTGTAAACGGGGCAAAGTGAATCGCCCTCAAACACACCCATTTGAATTCATTTTTTTCACCATTTCTCCAAATCGACCCAAACCCAATTATAACTAGTTCTAATATTTTTGTTTGATCATTATTGAGTTATTAAGTGCATTTCCTACCTTTGGAACCAATATCACAGGTTAGAACATTTATTTGGACCCTAAACAAGTGTGTCGACATATATTATGTGCACCAAATCAAACCTTGCTCATATAAACCTCCCCTTGATCTTTATTTGTCAGAAAATCTTCCTTAGAGTCCACATTCCTTACATACTCCCTGCCACATTCCTGTTCATACAACTTGATTCTCAAAGATCACTTATACGTAAATATATATGTACACCTATTTCTCTCATTTAATCCCATTCACACTTAGAAATATTTCATGCATTTTTCCTAAGTCTTTTCATCCCTACTCGAGCTACTGAGAAGACCAGAGGCCATTTCATAATCAATTCGAAGCCATTCCAAGTTACAAAGTCCTATTCGAATCGAATTTATTTTGTTCTAGCGAGCTTGTAGAATTTTCCTCTTGTTCTAGTCATCTATACACGTTAACTCACCACCCTAGAGGTGTTGTAAGTCCTCTCATCTTGTTCCCATTTCATTTCGTTGCATTTGAACTCACCATGCATCACGTTTATATTGTTTTCGAACATATATGTTTTACTTTTATTTTTACTTAATGTATTTAGTTCTAGGCACCAAAAAACTTGGTTTGCCTCCTTCTTGGAAGGCCTAAGAACCAATAATCACCAACACATCACGTTTATTCTTTTGTTTCTTGCATATTCGAAACCCATTTTTACCCATGCTCAAACGTATAAAACCATGTAACCCAAAATTTGACTAAGTCTTTTGAGTACAAAAATGTTCCAAGTCGCCTAGAAAATGGTCTCGTAGAAACAAATTTAAACTAATAACATATCAATGTTTTGCTCAAATCGTTTCCTCATATACCAAGCTACTAATTTCATGTTTGGAGTTTTCCCATATAAGCTCTTGAAAGCCTTTAAAAATCACCAAAGCTCACGCCTATCGCAACTGTTAAAAACTTTGTAATTTATTCGAGTGGGCTTAATAGCCCATTAAGCTAATAATAATCATATCATATAAGCTAGACGTATAAGCACTTTGGATATGATTTTAGGACATTAAAAATGAGCCCAAGGATAAGCCCAACTTGCCTTAAAGCCCACGGATCGTTAAACGTTAATGGGCCTTTAAATATAGCTCGTTAAAGCCCAATAATAGAAAAATAAGCCATTTTGGCTATTAAGCAGTTGAATTAAGCTTGGATAAGCTTTAATAAGCCACAGAAACTTTCAAATTATTTTTCCCCATCATTTTGTGACTTTTGGACTAAATTTGCAAATAGTTTCACTTAGAGGGACTAAAACTGCCAACTGTGTAAAACAAGGACTGAAACTGTCAAAACAGTAACATTAGGGTAGAAACTGATATTATATTTAACTCCAAGCTCAGAATGTTATTTTTGATAATTAGTGGACTAAAAATGCAAGATTTATATAAATGAGGACTAACGGTGTAACGCTAACGGCGTTAGGGTGCAAATTGTAATATCAGTGATAGACCAAGGACCAACAGAATCTTTATGACATTTGTATTTCTATTTTATATTTTACGATTTCCCATTACGTCCCGTGCATTTTAACGCTTCGTTCATTTAATTTAATAACGTTACGTTATATTTATATATAACGAGCTTTAACGATTTAACTTAACGTTTTGTTTCACCACTTTCGAGGAAACGATATTATTGGATTTAAATGACATAAAAATAAGATAATATTATATATAATATTATTTTTGAACTTTAAGCATTTTAAGCATATCACACTCACATCACCGATCATTCGTTATCCGTTACTCACTTTCACAATCACTATTCATATTAAGTCAAATCCTCAGACTTTACCATTATCCAGGTCGTGTGTTATAGCCGTTCCCATAAACTTACTTGAAATTACTTTTCACCTTGCCGGTTACGCTCAAGGTGAGTCATAGCCCCACTAATACTTTATTACTCGTTTTAAACTACTTGGGGTGAGAAACATGCTTACTTTTATGGATCATTTAAACAATGCTTTTTGTTTGATAAAACTATTACGTGTTAGCCTAAGTACTGTATCCCAAATTTATGCCTATACTCAGGTACCGTTAGTTCCCGCTGGGAAGCACGAGTGCTATAAATAGATCTATTGAGGGTGACACCTCCATCCGTGTTGGAGAATCAACTGTCCAGATAAGACAAACGGATGTATACCATGTCAAAATACAAGTGTCAAGGGATAGAACACTTGCCAGGCCTTATTATTATTACATGAACTCATTTCATGCCAATGTCGTAGCTTCGGTAACATGGAACTTAGCGCAGCGTAGTAGACTTTCGTATAACATTGTGCACACTATAATGTTAACTCGTAAACTTATTGATCCAACTTACTGCTTTATATAAACCTATGAACTCACCAACCATTGTGTTGACACTTTAGCATGTTTTTCTTAGGTGTTTAGTTGTATGATATATGATGAAGCAAGGCAGCGCTTGGCAGAGGCATAGGCGCACTTTTGGAGTGTACACATAACACTCAGGACCAAAGTTGTTGTACTATGAGACAACTAATATTAAATAATGGGCCTTGTTTTCCGCATTCCTATTTTGTAAAACTTATGTTTAATAAATGAAGATTTCTAAAACGGATTTGATAAATTCGTTCTCCATTACTTGTGTTATGATCCAACTAAGTAGCACCCCAGATGTTGTTACCGCTATGATCTAATTTTGGGGGTGTTACAGATTGGTATCAGAGCTAAGGTTATAGAGAACTAGGTACACATAAAACCTAGACTATAACCATTTTTTTCAAAAACTCAACCTATGAACGCCAGTGCCAGCCTGCCTTACGTACTACTTTACTTGCTACTCTACTTATTGTTTCAGCAAGCCTAGCATATACTTGCATGCTACTTTGATGACATGTGCTTTCGTGTTAATTGTATACATATACTTATGTACTTATATTTTGGCTAATACTTTCTAGCCTTACACTAAAAATTATAAAGTATCTTCTATATACTTATACCCGTATACCATCTTTGTCACAGACCATGTCTTCCGAATCACTTGATATTATCGAAATTATTCTCCGTGATGCTAGCACATCACCTACTCACTCACCTCTGCATCAAAAACTTAGGAGAGCAACTGAGTCTTATTCAGATGAAGAAATGATTGGTTGTCCAACAACATTCGAGGTTGGGCAGAGTTCGAGGGGAACACACCAAGAAACAATTTGGAAAGTTGTTGAGCCATACTCCCCATTGTTTGACATTCCAGACTCCCCAATGCCAGACATCCCAGATGACGTATCCTCACCTAATCCTCCTGTCTATATTTTAGATCCTCGTCATTCGATATGGAACCTTCTACATCAGCAAGCCAGCGTACTAGACACCCACACTGAACAGCTAGAAGGGATACCACCATTACGTTTCGAATGGTATGATCGAAACATTGACACTTTGTTTAAGAGAGCCGATGCTGAGAGGCGAGAAGTGTTTGACTTAGGAATGAAAGTTGGCAAAATGCAGGATACTTATAACCATGAACTTAGAAACTTGGATTCCAGAGTCCGCTGTTCAAGTAGAGACCATACTCAGGTATATGGTAAAATAGAAGGCGTTGAAAGTACCCTATGGATCGCCAGAGACACGGCAAGGATCCAGAGTCAGAAGATTATTGCCTTAGAAAACAAGTTAACTACTCAGATGAGGATGTGCCAGGAGTTCCAGAGACGCTTCATAGACATGGAAACTGCACAACTGGAGCTTGAGGCAGATGTTAGGCATTTACGTTGGGACGCAACTAATCTTAGAACTCATATGTATCATTTCTGTACCTACTAAACCGAGTAGTTTTCGGTTAGTGTTTTATGTATTTTCCAATAAGCTTGTAACTTTTAGACCTTGTAACCGACTTTTAATCTATAACAAGCCCCTTTTTGTTATATCTCTCTGTTGTGGTTTAATTCTTTCTTTCATGCTCTACTATAATGCTACTCATTTATGTAATGACCTCTCATATTCTCATACAAAATCTCATCATTTGTTACTTTCTTTTGTAGACAAATGGCTCCACACAAATCAAACCGTACTCGCAACACAAATAATGCCACTCCTCCTCCAAACGTAGTCAACCAGCCAACTTTGGCACAACTTGTGGCACAACAAGTGGCAGAAGCCATGGCCGCTGCTGCGAATGTGGGATCAAGTACTAACACCGGCGACAGAGCCACGAGACCCACAAATGTCAGTCGGACATGCACATACAAAGAATTTCGTGCTTGTGATCCAGGGAACTTTGGAGGAACTGAGGGAGCTGTCAGCTTGGCAAGATGGCTAGAAAAGTTGGAAACTGTGTTTCGCATCTGCAACTGCGAAGAAGAGTCCAAGGTTAAGTATGCCTCGTATACTTTGATAAGCAGTGCTTTGACTTGGTGGAACTCTTATATGAAATCATCAGGAATGGACATTGCTTACGCAATAACATGGGAGCAGTTCAAGGCATTAATGCTCCAGAAGTATTGTCCTCGCACTGAGGTTAAAAAGATGAAGCAGAGTTTTGGAACCTGAAGGTTCAGGACACCAACATTCTGGGGTATACACAGCGTTTCCAAGAGCTAGCATTACTATGTCCCGAGTTGGTTGCTACTGAGACGCGAATGATAGAGCGTTACATCGGAGGGCTACCCTTGAACATCAGAGGGAATATACTGGCTGCTAATCCTAGTGACTTGCATAACACAATCTCCATCTCTCAACACTTAATGGACCAGGTGACTCAAGATACGGCTGAAAAAGGGGGAGATAACAAAAGGAAATGGGAAAACAACTCTAGGACCAACCATCAACCAAACAAACGACAGGAAGTCGTTAAGGCATATTCTGCTGGACCCAGTGACCAGAAGGTCTATGCTGGGAAGTCTCCTCTGTGTAACCGTTGTAAACTCCACCACACCGGGCCATGCACCGTGAGATGCAAAAATTGTCAAAGGATCGGTCATATGACC
This sequence comes from Artemisia tridentata subsp. tridentata, assembly GCA_021014915.2. Lineage (NCBI taxonomy): Eukaryota > Viridiplantae > Streptophyta > Magnoliopsida > Asterales > Asteraceae > Artemisia > Artemisia tridentata. Next base: position 84,939,675 of record CP139504.1, read on the forward strand.
AAGGATTGCAGATCACCAGCTCTTGCTAATGCTCCGAGGGCACCCGCGGCTAATCAAAGAACTCCTACCGTCAATGACAAATCTTCCATTACCTGCTACGGTTGTGGGGAAAAGGGGCACTACAAGAGTGAGTGCAGGAAACAGAGAAACCAGGGTAACGATGTGAATCAAGCTGCTGGAGGAAACCAGGGTTACACAGAGAAACCAGGGTTATGTGGTTGGAGGAAGAGAAGCACCAGAGGACCCGAACGTTGTTACGGGTACGTTCCTTCTAAACAATCGCCATGCATCTATTTTATTTGATACCGGAGCGGATAAGAGTTTTATATCAAACACATTTAGCCAATTGCTAGATATCATCTCTACAGCTTTAGACGTTGGTTATGACGTAGAATTAGCTAATGGTAACATAGAAAGAGTAGACACTATAATTCGAGGTTGTACGCTAAACCTATTGAACCACCCGTTCAACATAGATCTTATGCCGGTAGAACTTGGCAGTTTTGATATTATTATTGGAATGGATTGGTTATCTAAACACCATGCGGTGATCATCTGCGATGAGAAGATTGTTCGTGTACCATACGGTAATGAAATATTGGAAGTATTAGGAGATAGAAGTGACCGTAGAAGTACGTCTCGATTAAACATCATATCGTGCACCAAAGCTCAAAAATACATTGAGGATGGATGTCTCCTCTTTGTAGCACAAGTTGAGAAAATAAAGAAGGAGTCTAAAGAAAACTGCCTAGAAGACGTGCCGATCGTGCGTAACTTTCCAGAAGTCTTTCTCGAAGACTTGCCTTGACTCCCACCAGTCAGACAACTCGAGTTTCAAATTGACTTAGTACCAGGTGCTGCACCCATGGCGCGAGCACTGTACCGATTAGCTCCTTTAGAAATGCAAGAATTGTCAGAACAACTACAAGAACTCTCAGAGAAAGGTTTCATCAGACCTAGTTCCTCACCATGGGGAGCCCCTGTTCTATTCGTCAAGAAGAAAGACGAAACCTTTCAGATGTGCATTAACTATAGAGAGCTGAACAAGCTAACAGTAAAGAACCGATACCCACTTCCCAGAATCGACGACCTATTCGATCAACTACAAGGTTCAAGTGTGTATTCAAAGATCGACCTTCGATCTGGATACCATCAACTTCGAGTTCGGGAAGAAGACATCCCAAAGACGGCATTTAGAACTCGTTACGGACACTATGAGTTCCAGGTTATGCCATTTGGTTTGACAAACGCGCGAGCTGTATTCATGGACCTCATGAACCGGGTTTGCAAACTATATTTGGATAAGCTTGTGATTGTATTCATAGATAATATCCTGATCTACTCCAAGAACAAGAAGGAACACGAAGAACATCTCAAGATGATTCTGGAATTACTCAAGAAGGAGGAATTGTATGCAAAATTCTCAAAATGTGAATTTTGGATTTCCACTGTACAATTTCTCGGTCACGTGATTGATAGCCAGGGTATTCACGTGGATCCTGTGAAGATTGAGTCAATTAAGGATTGGGCGGCGCCAGCAACTCCAACTGAAATACGCCAATTCTTAGGACTTGCCGGATATTACAGAAGATTCATTGAGGGATTCTCCAAAATAGCCAAACCATTAACCACTCTAACTCAGAAAAACGTGAAGTACGTCTGGGGAAAGGACGAAGAAGAGGCATTCTAGAAACTCAAAGAGAAGTTGTGTAGTGCACCCATATTGGTCTTACCTGAGGGAAGTGACGACTTTGTCGTATACTGCGACGCTTAGCACAAAGGTTTAGGTGTTGTATTGATGCAGAGGCAGAAGGTGATTGCTTATGCATCACGACAACTCAAGACACATGAGAAGAATTACACAACCCATGATTTAGAACTGGGAGCAGTTGTATTCGCGCTTAGGATATGGAGACATTACCTATACGACACTAAGTGTACAGTGTTTATGGACCATAAAAGCCTGCAACATATCCTAGACCAAAAAGAGTTGAACATGAGACAACGTAGGTGGCTAGAATTACTCAGTGATTACAACTGTGAAATTCGTTATCACCCGGAAAAGCCAACGTTGTGGCAGATGCTCTTAGCCGAAAAGAATGACTCAAACCCTTGAGAGTCAGATCACTAGGAATGACGATCAGTTCACCTCTTCCATCAAAAATCCTCACTGCTCAGATTGAGGCACTCAAGGAAGAAAATAGACCAAGTGAAAAACTCTATGGTATGCCAGAGAACGCAAATGGCTTTATCAAGAGATCAGACGGAGTATTGTGCTTCGACGACAAAAGCTGGGTACCGCTCTATGGTGGGATACGAGAGTTAATTATGCACGAGTCGCATAAGTCCAAGTACTCTATTCATCCCGGAGCTGATAAAATGTACCTTGACCTTAAGAAACTATATTGGTGGCCTAACATGAAGGCGGATATTGCATTATATGTCAGCAAATGCTTAACTTGTTCTAAGGTTAAAGCGGAGCATCAGAGACCGTCCGGATTACTGGTTCAGCCTGAACTCCCTGTGTGGAAATGGGAGCGAATCACTATGGACTTCATAACCAAACTACCGAGAACATCCGGTGGATATGACACTATTTGGGTGATTGTTGATAGACTCACCAAATCTGTTCATTTCCTTCCCATCAAAGAAACTGACAGCATGGATCAGCTTGCTCGTTTATATCTGAAAGAAGTAGTCTCTAGACATGGAGTACCAATTTCGATCATCTTCGATCGCGACAGCCGTTTCACTTCAAACTTTTGGCAGTCACTCCAGAAAGCCTTGGGGACAAAACTAGACATGAGTACCGCTTACCATCCCCAAACTGACGGCCAAAGCGAAAGAACCATTCAAACCTTGGAGGATATGCTCCGAGCTTGTGTTATTGATTTCGGCAAGAAATGGGACGGACATTTTCCTTTAGTCGAATTCTCGTACAACAACAGCTATCACACAAGTATAAAAGCCGCACCATTCGAGGCACTTTATGGACGTAAGTGCCGATCACCCATTTGTTGGACAGAAGTGGGAGACAGTCAACTCACAGGTCCCGAACTCATCCATGAGACAACCGAAAAGATTGTGCAGATTCGTAACCAGATGCAAGCTGCACAAGACCGACAAAAGAGCTATGCAGACAAGAGACGTAAACCTCTTGAGTTCCAAGTAGGGGACAGAGTCATGTTGAAGGTTTCGCCATGGAAAGGCGTGATACATTTTGGCAAACGTGGAAAATTAAATCCTCGTTACATTGGACCTTTTGAAATTCTAGAAAGAATCGGACCGGTAGCATACCGACTTCAGCTGCCGCAAGAACTCAACAGCGTACATGATGTCTTTCATGTATGCAATCTAAAGAAATGCTTGTCCGAGGAAACTCTTGCTATTCCTCTGGAAGAAATTGAAATTGACAATCGACTACACTTTATTGAAAAACCTGTTGAAATCATGGACCGAGAAGTCAAGAGGTTGAAACATAGTCGAATACCAATTGTCAAAGTTCGTTGGGATTCCCGAAGAGGCCCTGAATTCACGTGGGAACGTGAAGATGAATTCAAGGCCAAATATCCCCATATTTTTGTATCTTCATCCGATAACTCGAATTGAATGTCGGGACGACATTCAAATAAGGTTGGGAGACTGTGACAAATGGTAATTTCCCGTCTTAATAATTATGATTAATTATTAGAAAATACACATTATTTATTTTCTGACATCTGTTAACGAGAAATTATATTATTTAACTGTTTATTTCGTTATAATAATTCAAAATACGTTAAAACATGATTCACCAAATATCGGAACGAGCTCACACGCGAACCACAAAACTAAATATATTCACAAACTGCCAAATTGGGCCTTAAATTCACAGCCTAACTCCTAAATCCAGGTACTGTTCATGACAGCCCAACATAAGCCCAATTTTAATATATATTTCATTTTCTCACTCGACCAAACCTCTCCAAATTCACCCCGTTATCTCACAATTTCTAAACACAACATATACGAATCTTTGCACCACCTAATTCTCCTCCCACCAAAGTATTAGGATGTCGAATTCTAGCTCATGATATAAACTTTTGATACGTGTAAACGGGGCAAAGTGAATCGCCCTCAAACACACCCATTCGAATTCATTTTTTTTCACCATTTCTCCAAATCGACCCAAACCCAATTATAACTAGTTCTAATATTTTTGTTTGATCATTATTGAGTTATTAAGTGAATTTCCTACCTTTGGAACCAATATCACACGTTAGAACATTTATTTGGACCCTAAACAAGTGTGTCGACATATATTATGTGCACCAAATCAAACCTTGCTCATATAAACCTCCCCTTGATCTTTATTTGTCAGAAAATCTTCCTTAGAGTCCACATTCCTTACATACTCCCTGCCACATTCCTGTTCATACAACTTGATTCTCAAAGATCACTTATACGTAAATATATATGTACACCTATTTCTCTCATTTAATCCCATTCACACTTAGAAATATTTCATGCATTTTTCCTAAGTCTTTTCATCCCTACTCGAGCTACTGAGAAGACCAGAGGCCATTTCATAATCAATTCGAAGCCATTCCAAGTTACAAAGTCCTATTCGAATCGAATTTATTTTGTTCTAGCGAGCTTGTAGATTTTTCCTCTTGTTCTAGTCATCTATACACGTTAACTCACCACCCTAGAGGTGTTGTAAGTCCTCTCATCTTCTTCCCATTTCATTTCGTTGCATTTGAACTCACCATGCATCACGTTTATATTGTTTTCGAACATATATGTTTTACTTTTATTTTTACTTGATGTATTTAGTTCTAGGTACAAAAAACTTGGTTTGCCTCCTTCTTGGAAGGCCTAAGAACCAATAATCACCAACTCATCATGTTTATTCTTTTGTTTCTTTCATATTCAAAACCCATTTTTACCCATGCTCACACGTTTAAAACCATGTAACCCAAAATTTGACCAAGTCTTTTGAGTACAAAACTGTTCCCATATAAGCTCTTGAAAGCCTTTAAAAATCACCGAAGCTCACGCCTATCGCAACTGTTAAAAACTTTGTAATTTATTCGAGTGGGCTTAATAGCCCATTAAGCTAATAATAAGCAAATCATATAAGCTGGACGTATAAGCACTTTGGATATGATTTTAGGACATTAAAAATGAGCCCAAGGATAAGCCCAACCTTCCTTAAAGCCCACGGATCGTTAAACGTTAATGGGCCTTTAAATATAGCTCGTTAAAGCCCAATAATAGAAAAATAAGCCATTTTGGCTATTAAGCAGTTGAATTAAGCTTGGATAAGCTTTAATAAGCCACATAAACTTTCGGATTATTTTTTCCCATCATTTTGTGACTTTTGGACTAAATTTGCAAATAGTTTCACTTAGAGGGACTAAAACTGCCAACTGTGTAAAACAAGGACTGAAACTGTCAAAACAGTAACATTAGGGTAGAAACTGATATTATATTAAACTCCAAGCTCAGAATGTCATTTTGGACAATTAGTGGACTAAAAATGCAAGATTTATATAAATGAGGACTAACGGTGTAACGCTAACGGCGTTAGGGTGTAAAATGTAAAAACAGTGAAAGACCAAGGACCAACAGAATCTTTATGACATTTTTATTTCTATTTCATATTTTACGATTTCCCGTTACGTCCCGTGCATTTTAATTTCGTTCATTTAATTTAATAACGTTACGTTATATTTACATATAACGAGTTTTAACGATTTAACTTAACGTTTTGTTTCACCACTTGCGAGGAAACGATATTATTGGATTTAAATGACATAAAAATAAGATAATATTATATATAATATTATTTTTGAACTTTAAGCATTTTAAGCATATCACACTCACATCACCGATCATTCGTTATCCGTTACTCACTTTCGCAATCACTATTCATATTAAGTCCAATTTTCAGACTTTACCATTATCCAGGTCGTGTGTTATAGCCGTTCCCATAAACTTACTTGAAATTACTTTTCACCTTACCGGTTACGCTCAAGGTGAGTCATAGCCCCACTAATACTTTATTACTCGTTTTAAACTACTTGGGGTGAGAAACATGCTTACTTTTATGGATCATTTAAACAATGTTTTGTGTTTGATAAAACTATTACGTGTTAGCCTAAGTACTGTATCCCAAATTTATGCCTATACTCATGTACCGTTAGTTTCCGCTGGGAAGCACGAGTGCTATAAATAGATCTATTGAGGGTGACACCTCCATCCGTGTTGGAGAACCAACTGTCCAGATAATACAAACGGATGTATACCATGTCGAAATACAAGTGTCAAGGGATAGAACACTTTCCAGGCCTTATTATTATTACATGAACTCATTTCATGCCACTGTCGTAGCTTCGGTAACATGGAACTTAGCGCAGCGTAGTAGACTTTCGTATAACATTGTGCACACTATAATGTTAACTCGTAAACTTATTGATCCAACTTACTGCTTTATATAAACCTATGAACTCACCAACCATTGTGTTGACACTTTAGCATGTTTTTCTCAGGTGTTTAGTTGTATGATATATGATGAAGCAAGGTAGCGCTTGGCAGGGGCATAGGCGCACTTTTGGAGTATACACATAACACTCAGGACCAAAGTTTTTGTACTATGGGACAACTAATATTAAACAATGGGCCTTGTTTTTCGCATTCCTGTTTTGTAAAACTTATGTTTAATAAATGAAGCTTTCTAAAACGGATTTGATAAATTCTTCCTCCATTACTTGTGTTATGATCCAACTAAGTAGCACCCCAGATGTTGATACCTGCGATCTGATTTTGGGGGTGTTACAAAAAATATCTGCACAAATATGTTGAGGAACCAGGACCTCAGGTGGTATTTCCTGACAATTCATCATGTCTTACTGAAGGTTATGGTTTAGTAAACTGTAGTGGAATAGTTTTTACTAGGATAGCTTATGTTAATGGTTTCAAGTACAATCTTATCAGTGTCAGTCAACTATGTGATGCTAAAAACATAGTTCAATTTGATGATAAGCAAGGTACCATCTTTAATGCAAATAAAGAAGTAGTTCTTATTGCACCAAGAAGACAAGATGTTTATGTGTTAGATATGTCTACTCTAACTCAGAATGGAACTTGTCTCTTTGCTAAAGCCACTGAAACTCTAAACTGGCTTTGGCATAAGAGACTCTCCCATCTGAACTTCAAAAGCATAAACAATCTTGTCAAACAAAACAAGGTCTTTGGCTTACCATCACTTGTGTTTTCAAAGGATAAACCCTGCTCTGCCTGTGAAAAGGGTAAACATCATAGAGCGTCCTTTAAAACCAAACAAAACTTCTCCATCAAAAGCTGCCTTCATCTTCTCCATATGGATCTCTTTGGACCCATCAGTCCTAGGTCCATTAATCATGAAAAGTATACTCTGGTCATTGTGGATGAATAATCAAGATACACTTGGGTTTACTTCCTGACCAAAAAGAGCCAGGCAGCTGAAACAATCATGTCCTTTGTCAGGAACATTGAAAACCAAAATGACATAAAAGTCAAACAAATCAGGACTGACAATGGGACTGAGTTTAAAAACCCTGATCTTGAATGTTTCTATGATGAGAAAGGAATTTCTCAAAACTTCTCCTCTCCTTACACACCTGAACAAAATGGTGTTGCTGAAAGGAAGAATAGAACACTCATTGAGGCTGCTAGGACAATGCTAAATGGATCAGTTCTATCCAAACACTTTTGGACTGAAGCAGTTAAGACTACATGTTATACTCAAAACAGATCCATCATTGTCAAGAGACATAGCAAAACTCCTTATGAGTTATTTAAAGGAAGAATCCCTGACATCAGCTATTTTCATGTCTTTGGGTGCCCTGTGTTTATTCATAATCACAAGGATCACTTAGGGAAATTTGACGCAAAAGCTGATGATGGATACTTTCTCGGATACTCTCTTGTCTCTAAAGCCTTCGGGGTGTTCAATACAAGGAGACAACAAACTGAGTAAACATTCCATGTCACCTTTGATGAGAGTACTGAAGCAATCAGATTCTCAAACACCTCAGTAGAAGAGATAGAAATTGATGATTCATCAAGATATCCTCCTGATGAATATCATCCTGACAATAATCCTTCCACTCAATATCAAGCAGATGCTTATATATCCTATTACATTGTCCCTCATAATTTCCCTTATCCAACCATCACTGAGTTTGTTGAAGCACAAACATGTACTGATGAAATCAATCAGTCTGAACAAAGTGCTCAGGAACCAATCAATCTCAGTGATCAACCAAGTCAGTCAGATACTCAAGATCCTGAAGATCCTCAAGTGTCTGCACCTGAACCTACACCACCACCCAATCAGGCCTCCACAAGTTCAAATCAATATCCAAGACCTCAGGACAGTTAGACTAGGTCTAAAGATATAGAACTTGCCAACATAATTGGAGAGCCCACTGAAGGAATGCTTACTAGAAGCATGGCTGCTAAACTGAAGGCAGCCTCAGCCAATGAATGCCTGTTTGTGGACTTCATTTCCACTATTGAACCTAAAAGTGTCAAAGAAGCACTGAAATATCCTAGTTAGGTTCAGGCTATGCATGATGAACTAGAACAATTTGACAGAAACAAGGTAATGACCTTGGTCAAATGTCCTCAGGATGTTTCAGTCATTGGCATGAAATGGGTGTTCAAGAAAAAAACTGAGGAAAATGGCATAGTCATTAAAAACAAGGCCAGACTTGTTGCCAAAGGTTATAATCAACAAGAAGGCATTGACTATGAAGAGACATTTGCACCAGTGGCAAGGATGGAAGCCATCAGGATCTTCCTTGCATTTGCAACCTACATGAACTTCAAAGTATATCAAATGGATGTAAAAAGTGCCTTCCTCAATGGATCACTGAAAGAAGAAGTTTATGTTCAACAACCTCCTGGATTTGAAAGCAGTGAGTTTCCTGACTATGTCTGCAAGCTTGACAAAGCCCTTTATGGACTGAAACAAGCTCCTAGGGCATGGTATGAAACTCTTTCAGCCTTCCTCATCCAAAATAAATTTGTCAGAGGCAAGATAGACAACACCTTGTTTATCTATAGGGTAAAAGAAGATGTCATTCTTGTTCAAGTGTATGTGGATGACATCATATTTGGCTCAACAAGTTATAAACTTTGCATGATGGGAGAACTCACTTACTTCCTTGGACTACAAATCAAGCAGACTGATAAGGGAACCTCCATCAGTCAAGAAAAGTACACTAGAAGCCTACTGAAGAAGTATGAGCTCAGTGACTGTGCCTCAGTGAAAACTCCAATGGTTCCCCCAAACAACCTTGGTCCTGACCTTGCTGGTAAACCAGTGAATCAAACTCTTTTTAGAGGAATGATTGCATCAAGGCCTGATATCCAATTCTCAGTCTGTTTGTGTGCCAGATATCAGTCTGACCCAAGAGAATCACATCTCACAGCTGTGAAAAGGATCCTCAGGTACCTGAAAGGTACTCCAAATCTTGGATTGTACTACCATAAATGTTCAGGTTTTGATCTCAAAGGGTACTCAGACTCTGACTATGCAGGCTGCAACATGGATAGGAAAAGTACTTCAGGCTCCTGCCAATTCCTTGGTGGTAAATTAGTCTGTTGGAGTACTAAAAAGCAACAATCAGTTGCCATGTCCTCAGCAGAAGCTGAATATGTTGCAGCAGCCAGTTGTTGTGCAAATGTGCTATGAATGAAAAGTCAACTCAGTGACTATGACATCCATTACAAGATGGTTCCCATCTTTTATGACAACACAAGTGCAATTGCTATCTCAAACAATCCTGTTCTTCATCAGAGAACCAAACACATTGATATTATATATCATTTCATCAGGGACCATGTCATGAATGGTGATACTGAATTACACTTCATTCCCACTGAATATCAGCTAGCTGATATATTCACCAAACCATTGGATGAACCAACTTTCACAAGACTGAAAGCTAAATTGGGAATGTTGGATATTGAGAATCAGTCCACTGATTATATCCATCCAGCTTAGTGTAAATTCTGATAACCTTTGGTCCCTGACTCAACAAATCTCTCAGTGAATAAGAATCTTATGTCTCACTGAATAACCTTCCCTGAACACCCTCACACTGAATGAAAAGTCATTCAGGGGCCTCAAGACTCAAACAAATGACATTCAATGCTATACTTAATGCTCTAAGTATCTAGTTAGTAAATGTCCGAGGTTGGTAACTGAACACCTATTTAATATAGGAATATATGTTCTTATACCTTCTAGCATCCACATCTTGGGCCCCCACATCATCACCACATATCCCACATGGCATTTAATGCCTCTCCTCACATTCAATATCTTTTGATATTATATATGGTGACGTCACACTGCAAAATGCACTTTTTGCAGACGGCACAACTGTTCACCTTGGCAGTTGCGCAAAACCCGGGAAAGTGGAGTGGTGGCATTTAATGCGGATATCAAACGTTTTTACAAAACAGTTTTCAAATTTTTGAGTAAAATTCGCAATAGTGCAAAAACCACCCATCCTCTCCATTTTCCTATAAATACCCATACAAAATAATAACACACACATGCTTTGTAATTTTTAATCAAACCCTTGCTATTTTTTCTCAAAACTTGTGTGTGTTCTTATTCTCAAAACCAGACCTTTTCCTTGCAAATTCAAGACCTTCCTTTATAATGGCTGCTTCTAAAGCTATTACCTGCGCCCCTAATGTGGAATTCCAACTAGAGGGCGTAGGCTTGACCAAAAACAATGTCGTAGGGAATTTTGCCTATCCGGAAAAATTTCCGGCCTATAAGGATATGGTAAAATACCTGCAAAATTGCTTTCTCTCTACGACATTTACCAAGACACCCCCAGTCATATACTATAACTACTTGAGGGAGTTCTGGCGTACAGCGGTGGTCACCAACCATGATGTCACCAAGGACTCCATCATCACGTTCTCAGTGAAGAATGGGAGAAAGACCCTCTCCCTAGACTACCAAACCTTCATCAAAGCCACAGGCCTTGATTTCACTGAGAACTTTGACCCTCAATCCACTGAAAGTGAAGTAAAGGCTGAATTGCTTTTACTTGGGCCACATGATGACAAACACCCTGATGTGGCCCCAGGGACTCTATTGGCCAAAGCCCCCATCATCAAAACATGGTTTCTTGTCGTCTGGAGGATACTGATGACTTTTGTCATTCAGGTCCTTGGTGGGAACAAGTCCTCCACAGAGTAATTGAACACTGTTCAACAAATGATAGTGTTCAGTCTCCTGGAGGGTAGAAAAATAGATATTGGAGAAATTATCTTCAAATACCTCATAGTCAAGCTCTCAGGGAAATCCAGGCAAAGACACATGTCTTAACCTAGGTTCATTTCCTGTGTGCTTCAAGACTTGTTAGGCTCTGAGTACATTAGGCCTAATATACAGGGATCTGACCCTGATGTCTTACATAAGGCAAATTACTCTAGAGACCTCACTGAGGTTACACCAGTGCCTTCTTTTTCCAAGAAGGAGAAGAAGAAAAAGAAGAAGGGGTCCAGGCAGGTGGTTCAACCCAAACCACTCGACACTGAGACCTCTGCTTCACAGCCCAAGAGGAGGCTCAAAAAGGCCAAGCCCACTGAGACACCCATTGTTGAGGCCAGTCATATCTTGACCAAGAAACAAACGCCAACGGAGGGCACTGAGAAATCACCCTCAGTGTCCTCGGGCAAACCCTCTCCAAAAGACTCTGCTGACATAAACAAGTCAGTGGAGTCAGGAACACATCCAACACTCACTTCCCGATGAAGGCATTCGTCGATCACCACCTTTGCCTGAGGGAGAAAAGGGTCCTGAATCCTCAGTAGAGCAGCACTACTCTACCGAGAAGGGGACCCACACCCTTTCACATCCCGCTCACGGCTCTGATACATCACAATCAGAGTCTCAGGGAGGACTGGTCCCTAAATCTTCATCAGGGCAGCATAACCTTGGTGGAAAGGGGACCCCAACATTTCACATCCTGCTTACGGCTTTGATCAATCCCAATCAGAGTCTCAGGGAGTACTGGTCCCTATATCTTCATCAGGGCAGAACAACCCTGATGGAACGGGGGACCTCAACATCTCATTGCCTAGTGATGGTATTGAAACAAACCTACCAGTCCCTGAAGGCACCTCAGGGGACAAAGACTCAGGGGGCATGCGACCACCCGCTGATATGGAACCTACACCCCCATGGCGTTGCGTTTCTCTCAGGAACTGGCCCTAAGGACCAGGCAGATAAAACCCAGTCTGCCGGAATAGAGGGGTCAGGACCTGGCCAAAACAAAGGCGAGCCCTCTTCTGAGGGGGAGCCGGATCTTAACCTGGTTCCTACTCTTGCTGATCTCCAGATGCTAATCAATGAAGAATCAGAAGAAGAAATGGTTGACTTTGGGGATGATGAGGTTTTTGTTGCTGGGGATGACATGGAAACTGAAGCTTACAACTCCCCTTAGCACACTGAACAGCCCTCCTCATCTCCTCCTCCTAATGAACAAGAATCCCCTCACCACCCTACATCATCATCATCAGGCAACTCCTCAGGCTCCTCAGACTCTACTCCTGCAACTCCTGACTAATTGCGGAAGTATGACAATGTTCTACCCCTCACTGAAAGGCAGTTAGTTCAGTTCCTCAGAAAATCCATGTTAGCAATCATTTTATGTCAATATAAAGTGATGGTCATTTGCTAACAATTTATTGTGTCAAGTATAATATTTAGTTTAGATTAGTGGGCTATATGTATTAGCTTTGTTAGTTATAACTTGTATATGTGTAATACAAAGTATAGTCCACTAAGAAGTCCAAGAAAAAGCCCACAAGCCAATTGTTGGCTGTGGCATTCGTATAAACACACACACTCTTTGTTTTAGAAAGTGTGCCTCATTTTAGATAAGAAAAAAGAGTGTGTGTGTGTGTGCAAGAGTTTCAACCTTTGTCTTTGTTTATTTCTTTTCACAAAGCTAATAAACATTTGACATAAATATATGCCATACGATCCATGCTACTCTTATTGTTCTTATATTGTTTGTGAGTGTCATCATCTCAAGTGTTCCTGTGTATGATAAAGAAGGAGATTCGTGGTCTACAATCCAACACTGCCCTCTTCAATGAGATAATCAAGGAACAATGGGATCAGCATACTGGCGCAACAGCCTCTTATGCCGACTTCAGGGCTGCTGTTGAAGGCTCACTTCATCAGGTCACTGCTTCTACTGATAAACATATCAGTGACCTGAAGGCTGCTATTGAGACACTGTGACTTGAATAAGGGATACACTTCAATCAGTTAATACAGTCTCTCAGTGCTATACAAGAAGAGTTCAAGGACTATCCAACTCTCCTTACCAAGCTGACTGAGTTCATGGATTCTCAGAATACCACCTCCTCCAACATTACTGAGCTTCTCAGGCTCCTCAAGGAGGTGGATCTTACACCTCTCAGGTCTCAGCAGGAAGCCATTCAGAAGTCAGTTTCTGATACCCAAGGATGCCTGACACAAATTTCATCAGCCTTTGACCAGCTCTCTGCTAAACATAATGAGATGGTCAATCACTATACCACCAGGGTCACTCAGCTCTCTGAAGCTCAAGTCAGCATGGCCATAGACATCTCTTCCCTGAAGAACGAGATCACTGAAATCAAGAACATGGTCTCCACCATACTGACAGTTCTTTAGAACTCTCCAGTTCCCCCAGCTCCTCAGTCAACAGATGCTTACACTGAAGCTCCAACATCTGTTGAGGGGGAGAAACCTGATGAACCAGTTCCTGAACCTGCAGCTGAAGGTATCACTGAAGCTGTTCCTCTTCAAAGCTTCATGCCAGGAACCTCAACTTCTTCAGCACTTGTTGTTGCTACCACTCCCATTACAACTGAAGCAACAACAACTACAGAGTTCCATGAAGCCTCCTTCAGTACACCCCCTCCCACTGACAAAGTGAAGGGAATCATGGAAACTGAAGATTCTCATCCCAAACTGGTAAAGGCACCAAGAGAAGTGCGTCCTGAACCTGATGCACCAGTGATCATGGAAATCATCTTAGATGATGGGAGAAGATTCAAGGGAACCAGTGAAGAAGTGGCCGTAGTTTTGGATGAAGAGGAAAGGCTCAAGGCTGAAAGACTCAGTAGGCCGGTGATTGCTGAAGTGGCTAAGGAAGTCATCAGGGAAACTGAGCAAAATATCAGGGGGAGCAGTTCCTCAAACTTCAGGCTGACCGAATCAAAGAACACAATCTGAAGGTCAAGCTTAACACTGAAAGAAAGAGAAAGAATTATGAGAGGTACGTCTGGGCCATGACAAAGACAAAGGGTGAAGGTCCCATTACTGACTTGACCATTCATGCCAACACTGATCCCATAGCCATAACAGTTCATAGAGGACCAAGGAAGTCTGAGAAGAATAAACCTTTCAAGTTCTCAGAATATGGGATCAAGGAATGGGACATGATGGGGCCCATCCTGAAGAAGAAGCAGAACAAGTGTGTCCCTGACCTTCTGGCTGCCCTGAATAACAAATATGAGGAATTGGAAAGGGTGGCCAAGAGCTTAGGGATCGATCATCAGAAAGCACTTGCTTCTCAGGGACTAACAATCCCTGAACCAACTCAGACCACAGGGAAGAAGAGAAAAGCTATAGGCCAAGAACCTGAACAATTTATAGCTGCTCTTCACTGCAACAGAACTCCTCCTGAAGTTGTCAAGTTCGTTCCCAATAAAGTGATCAAGCACCCTGAGTTTGGTATCTTCTTCATTGATGAGTTTGACCAACAAGGATTCCAAAGAGTCAGTGATATACATCTGGTGGAAACAACAACTCTTCTGGCCTACAAGCTGATGGCACTTCATGTAAAGAGCCCTGAGAATGAAGAGTTCATAAGGCTGATGAAAAAGATGATGAGTGAAAGACCCGACAAGGAGAAGTTGGTGTCTAAGAAAGCTAAATTGGAACTCATGGGAATTATGGAAGCCTGAGTACATTTCCTTGAGTATTATGCTTAGATGATAGGACTGATATAATGATATGAATAAAATGATGGCCCACGTTTTGTTATATCAATGTCCTTTAATTGCTTTCTAGTATATTCAGTGTAAGAAGAAGCCCATTTGCTCACTTACACTGATCAAAACACTTAGGCTTAATTTATATCCAAATAGGGGGAGATTGTTGGGTCCATTCAGTACCCAAGCGTCCTGAAAACAAGGATTTGAATACAAATTATCCTAAGTGTCAAACAACCTTAAACGCTCTCAGGTCACTGAGTGAACAGTCACTCAGTGAGTTATCTTCAGGATGCTTAGGACGAGTCTAAGAAGAAGGATTCACCATTCAGTGAGGCGGAACTCCCTGAGTGTCACCTAAGCCAAAGAAGAAGATAATGAGTTCAGTGAGTGATGACAATAACTCACTGAACCACAGTCTCCTCAACAACTATAAAGAATGAAGCTTGAAGATTGAAGACCAAGACTGAAGAACCCGAAGTCTGAAAGAAAGACGGGACAAGGCGGGAAAGATTTGAAGAGATAAGGAGAAGTTCTTATCAGGCCAAAGTCAAACTTTCCCTGAAAGGCTTTAGAACAAGAACAATGTCATCATTGTTACTCAGAAAGCATAATTGTCTTATACCCAAAATAGGTTCTTGTAACAAGGACAAAATACATCAGTATTTTGTCCTGATTAGCTTAGGTCATTCTTTTTGTCTTTTAAGTCACGGGTGTTCTTTTATACTTGTGTATAAATAGGTTCATAAGGGAGAAAAGTGGACAAGTTTGTGCAATTAATGCTTAGACATTCACAAACCATTTTTCTACCCCAAAGAGCAACCTAGTCCATGAGATAGCTCAGTGGTTCCTTATAGTTGCCATTTAAGCTTAGCTTAAGTTTAGTGAGGAGACAATACCATACTTTGTCATTTCAATCCCAAGTGTTTTTTCTGCGAACACTTGGGTATAGATTCTTTTGATTAACTTTTAATAAGAATTTAAACGTTGAAAAACTCTTGTCTTTATCATTTACGTTTTACTTATTTTGCTTAGTTAATCAATACATTACTCAGTCATGGAACATGATTAGCTTAACTTTGTAGTTAATTCTAATTGTGTAAAGGGAACAACAAACCGGTTGAACCACCGGTCGAACCGGGTTTCAAAACATTATGTTTAATCCCCAAATCCTCAAACTTTTATTATTTTTCGTTTATAACCCATAAACTATTTTTTATTACTTAAATATCTGTCAGCCTGTCGCTATAAAATTTCGTTGCTATGTACGGGTACTCGTCTAGTCATATGAATGTTGGAAATGAATTTGGGTATATTAATGAGTAAGGTTGGACCTTTTTATTAGTTATGCACTAAAGAGATGACAAGTGTTAATGATGCTTCATCTTCAAATCTGTAATGGATCTACATCACACACTCTATGTAGACTTGACTAATCTTCAAATATGCAAATAAACAAATTAAGATTAAAGTAGATGTTTTATGATCCGATACTATAAAAAAAACACAAATCTTAGATATGGAAACTACAATATAGTATCCCTTAGAGTGGGAGGTACGCTTGAGCCATAGGCTCGTGCCATCCTACCAGCCCAAAAAAGTCGACGGCTCACCATAACATGGGTGGCGCTATGGCTACTCGCGCAGTGGTGGCCAGCCTGCGCCGTAGCCTTTTTTAAATTTTTTTTTTTTTTTTTTTTTTTTTTTTTTAAATCTGAACTTTTTATAACGGTAATATTACCGTTTTTTTTTGTTTTTTGAATTTAATACTCCAAAAACTCAAATTTTACCCCTTAAAAATCCTATAAATACCACCTTACTATTTCATACTTCACACACTCCCAATATATTTTTTCAAACAAAATGAGTAGATTTTGGAGCCAAGAAGAGGAGTCTATTTTGGAGGAGTGTTTCACTCAAATATCCGAGAATCCAAATACGAGTGCGGATCAACAAATGAATACGTTTTGAGATAAAGTTCTCGATGCATACAACAAGGAAGCCAAGAAGCGCAACTACCGTATTCTTACCATGAACATGTTGACGGGAAAGTGGACTTCTTCCTTTGCCCGAAAAGCACGAATCAGAGCAAATAATCCAAACCAAAACTAGCTAATTTATGTATTTCTAACATACGGGGTTTTTTTGGAGGATATATATATATATATTTATATTCGTACCATGAACATGTTGACGGGAAAGTGGACTTCTTCCTTTGCCCGAAAAGCACGAATCAGAGCAAATAATCCAAACCAAAACTAGCTAATTTATGTATTTCTAACATACGGGGTTTTTTTGGAGGATATATATATATATATATATATATATATATATATATATATATATATATATATGAAGCAGAATGAAATGCAGGAGGATATATTATCTATGTTCTTCGTTTCATTCTGCTTCATTATATATATATCTTTAAAAAAAAAGCAGTATGTGGTTTAAATTTCGTATTGTAACTTTTTAATTCAATGAAATTTATTTAAGTTAATATTATGTATGTTTAATTTTATGTAATTGAAAAAAAAATAATAAAAAAAATTGTCCTATGACACCACATTTTCTGGTGCCAAAGGTAACGGCAAGAATGTTGTGCTATAGGATTTTTTGTGCCATAGAGGATTTTGCTTACGTGGCAACACTTTTTGGCTATGACACAAGATCTACGTCACCAGGGTACCCACCGCTCTTAACATGCTTGATGAATGAAATTGATATGAAAAATGATCAAGTAAAACTATGAAACTTTGTAGTGAAAAATAGGGTTCTTTTGGTGAAGATAATTTGGTTTTGAAAGGGAATGGATATGTTTTACAAAGCTTGATTTAGAATGTTCGTGGCATTGCATGTTTTAAAGGATTTCTCAGAAATTCAAAAAGGACATAACTAAAACACATTTAAGTTTTCATTGTTTTTTTGAATTTTGAATCACAAAAACGTTTTTCAAAAAACAAAACCAGTTTAAGAAAGGTTTTAATTTCTGAAATTATGGGGGGTTTAGGGGAGGGGGGGGGGGGGGGTGGTGAAATTATGGGGGGTTAAGGGGAGGGGTTGATTTTGTAATTTTGTAGTTTTTTATTTTTTCATGTTGCTATTTTTAGATTTTGGGTGCCACTTTTCATGATATATATATATATTTTTTAATTATTTTTTATTGCTAAATATAGCAATAGCCTTGGTGCTTTGTGGGTATTTTGTAAACCACATGAACCCTAAGGGGCCGTTTGGTTTGTTGTTAGGAATCACAATAACTATCGGATTTGGTATAAGGTAGAATGACAATGGATATGAAAAAATGTATCATTACGATTGTTTATGTTTGGATGACAAAATATGATATGAAAAAGTATATAGATATTTGAATTTTGTAGTGGAAAAGAGAGGGACCTACGGAATGGATTTCATAGACATCAAATTGGTGGGTAATGAATCTATAACTATGATATACCCATTTCATTACTGGGTCCACAAAACAAACACCTTTAATGACTTTCAAAGTCATAGTCTCATTCCCATACACCCCAACCAAACGGGCCCTAAATATATAACAGGCGAATATTCATAATGAGCCCAAAGCACAAGCACCACAAGAATGACAGGCTTAAGAAATTAGTTCAATGGGTTTTGAAAAATACTGAGCCCAATGCTATGATACCGGCAAGTTGGGTTGTTAGTAGGCTGAAGTAGAGGTGCAAATCGAAACTGGTTTTTTTTAAAACCGGTATATAAAACCGAAACTGGTTTTTTTAAAAACTGATTTTTTTTAAACTGAACCGGTTTTCATAAAACCGAACCGGTTGGATCAGTTTTTTTTTTTTTGAAAAATCCGGTTTTTTTCGGTTTTAAAACCGGTTAAAACCGGTTTTTTAAAAAATCTGGTTTTATTAAAAAAAAAAAAAAAATTTTTTTTTTTTAAAAAAGCCCGCGTTAATTTTCGGATAAAAAAACCGGTTTTAACCGGTTTAAAAAAACCGGTCAAAGTTGGGTCAAAGTAGCCGTTGCATACAAAACCGGTTTTAACCGGTTTTTTTCGGTTTTTTTTTCAAAAAAAAAAAAAAAAAACGGTCACTAGCCGTTTGGTTTGATTTTTTGTGCGTTTTTTTTATCTTTTTGGATGATTTTAGGCTATGTAATGATACTATAAATACATGTAATGGGTTGTGGTTGAAAACACATAAAAAACACTCAAAATCTCTCAAAAACGCTCACATATAATGGAAAACGTATCACAACAAGCTTCCACTACTCCCTCCGTTTCTACTAGCAATGCAAAAAAACACTACACAAATGAAGATGTCGTGAAAGTTAGGCCAACGAACCGGAAAGGTGATGTTTGGTGTAATTACGATTTGTGTATTATGATCGATAATGCGGAAAAGGCGCGTTGCAAGAAATGTGGGAACTTTTATACTCCAACGTCTAACACTACACTTAGGATTCATAAAGAAAAATGTAATGCGGTCCGAGCTTCGTCCGATGGTACTATTGGTGTGGATGGTCGGGTTTTTATATATGATAGTGAAGCGCTTCGACTTGATTTTACGAAGTTTGTCATTCAACAAGCGCTTCCATTCAACCACTTCGACAACGTCAAGCTTACGGAGATCATCAAAACGAGGCTACAACCGCGTTATGAACATGTAAGTCGTACTACTCTTAGAAGTGATGCTTTTAAATTATGGGAAACGGCTAAACAAGATATTATTAATGGTTTTCGTGAATATAAATATGGTGTTTCTATAACTACGGATACTTGGACCGCACCACATGGTACGGCAAATTCTTATCTCGCCGTTACGGCTCATTGGTTTAATCCCGAATCTTGGTTGTTAATGAAACGGACAATTGCTTTTAAACTATTTGGTTATCCTCATACGGGATCTAATTTAAGAAAAATTTTGCATGACACTTTAATTGAATATAATTTAGATGATAAAGTTTTTACGATTTCACTAGATAATGCATCTAATAATACTAGAGCTATGGATTTGTTAAAATTACGTATTAAACCCGTTTTAGATGGTGCTTTTTTTCATTCTCGTTATGTTGCTCATGTTATAAATTTATCCGTGCAAGCGGCATTAAAAATATGTGATAGTTTAAAAATGCAATTTAGAAGTTTATTAACAACTATATATAGTGCGAGCAACGAAAGACAAATGAACTATCACCGTTTTCGTAGACAATGTGGTGAACAACCCCTAGGACCTTGCTTTGATAATAATACTAGGTGGAATTCTACTTGCATGATGTTTGAAAATATATTACGACAACGTCAAACTTTAACCGCTTTTAATGATGTACTTGTTAGTAGAAATAAGTCCGTTCCGATAGACGACCAAGATTGGGATCGACTAAATGATTTAACTATTTTTTTACAAGTTTTTAAAGAGGCAACAACTATATTATCGGGTGTTTATTACCCAACTAGCTCAATAGTTTTAAACCAAATTTATGCTATGACGGAAAAATTAGACGAATTAAAAAACTCACCTTGCGGTATGTTTAGAAAAATGGTTAAAGTTATAAAAAAGAAATTTATAAAATATTGGGCTAGTTTACCTTTGGTTTTTACTTGTTCCGCCGTACTTAATCCATGTTTAAATGTTGGAGGCGTAGAACTTTTAATAAAAAGAATAATGGAAAATTTAGAGTTAAACGAAGACGACCCCGACTATATAAAAAACGAAAATTTGAAATTTAACGATAGTTTTAAACAATTATTTGGAATTTATGCAACAAAATATGGTCATCAACAAAACCCAATTGTTGACCAAATGCGGGCCGGGTCGTCTCGACAAGCAAGAGACATTAATATAAACCTTTATAATAGTTTATGTGAAGACGCTACAAAGCGTCAACGAACATCGGCCCCGACAAGCGAATTGGGACAATATATGGCTACAAACTTTTCATTAACTTTAAGTCCCCATGAGTTTGCAAACTTTGACATCTTGGCTTGGTGGAAAGGAAGGGAAATTCAATTTCCAATTTTATCCGCTATGGCTCGTGACTTATTAGCGGTACAAGCTTCATCGGTAGCTTCCGAATCGGCCTTTTCTACTAGCGGTCGAATTATATCGGAAAGAAGGTCAAGACTAACCCCCGAATCCGTGGAAGTATGTGTATGTTTGAAAGATTATTTGGACGGGGTAGATAGGATACAACATGAATCATCGTTGGAAGGTCCGATATTACAAGACGTTGAAGAAACTATAGGAAGAGAAGAAGTTGAATTAGGGATATCACCTCCGACTACCGAATTAGATGAAGGTGAGTTCGAAGCATTTGATGTTGAAGACGTGGATGTAGAAGATTTTTTGGATAATTTAATGACTTGAGTATAACGGGTGATGGCAATGCCGAAGCTCGATATGCTTGAGTACACTAATATGTTTTCGGGTGATGGCTATGCCGAAGCTCGAAATGTATTAGTATTTATATATTTTTAGTTGGATAATTGTATTGTTTAAATAAAAGTTATGATTGTATTTTCTTAGTTGTATAATTGTGTTGTTTGAATAAAAGTTATGATTGTATTTTTAGTTGTATAATTGTGTTGTTTAATTAAACCGAAAAAAATAATGTTCGAACATGTATGTAAAATTCCGAAAAAAAACTAACTGGTAAATAACCGATAAAAAAAACGAATCCGAACATTTATAACCGAAAAGAACCGAACCGGTAAAAAACCGATAAAAAACTGATTCCGGAAATTGTTAACCGAAAAAAAACTGTTTCCGAATAGTTATAACCGAAAAAAATCGATTTCGGAAAACTGAAAACCGACTAAAACCGATTTTCCAAAAAACCGATTAAAACTGATTTTTTTTAAAATGGTTTTTCAAAAACCGGAAACCGAAAAAAAACCGATTTTTTTGCACCTTGGGTTGTTACTAGGCTGAAGTGTGCATGCAAGAGCACCAAGTTAAAAAAATAAAGAATATCATGGGCTAATAACTATATTTAGTCCGAAATATCTAATGAGTAACAACCAAGAGTCCAAAAGATGAATTAATGTAGAAAAATAAACATAGCAAACTACTGAGCCCATTACCTATAGAGCACGTCTAAGCTTTGTTGCTACAGCTTTAATGCATTTTACAAGTTATTATTTGACGAAATATAGTTTTTATTACATTTAGTTGACGACGTCACTAACTATTGTTATGATTATCTAGTCTAAAACTTAAAAGTTTATACACTGTCGTCACCCTCATTCTTGCATGCACGATATTACCTGGTAACATAATGTAAGCATTATCTTTATTTGGTTCAAGTCTTCAATATCATATCATTATGCTGGACTAGTCAGACTAGCAAATTGGACTTTTACCCTGTTTCTAAATGTAAATAAAAAACATATAGTTTGAGCACAGATGATGTTACATTGAACTATAGAAGTATCTATGATAGTATTTTAAGAGTAAAAAAAGCTAATACTTGGGGTTTATTTAATCTATAAAGATCCAAACCTACAACATGAAAGTACATTAATAAAAGGGTTAATTACTTGAAAACGTATCATATTTGTCACTTTTTGTTATTGTGCGTACTGAACTTTTATTTTTTTTATTCTGTGTACTAAACTTTCAAATTTCGATTATTGTGTGTATTTTGTGAACATTTTACCCTTATTTTTTCAAATTTTGAAGGGTAAAATAGTCATTTTACATGGCTGAATAGTCACAAAATACACTTAATAATCGAAATTTGAAAGTTCAGTACACACAATAAGAAAAAAAATAAATTCAATACACCTCTTCAAGTAATTAACCCTTAATAAAATCCATAATCTTCTTTTCTGGCACCTTTGTTTAGCTGAACTTAAAGGTTGACCCTCAATCATCTTGCCAAAAAAATTTGTTATGCATTTACCGTTGGAGGTCGTGGATAATGGTCTCGGTGACAATGGTGGCACCTTCATTTATAACACCCTCATTTTCTATGAATTAAAGGTAAATTGTTGTTAATATATATTAGCGACTTTTAAGAACATAACTAAAGATCAAGTGAACGGGGTGAAGAAGCTGGATCACTATATATATATATATATACCGGTATGGGTTGTTACAGTCACATTTAGTTTGTTTCGTTTTGCTTCCATTGCATCAAATGGAAGAAGCTGATCTCTAAATGCAACGGGAAATTGCTATATTATGATGATTGTCGAGTGTTTTTGATATAAATGAAAGAAGCTGAATTTCTAATTGCATAATTAGTTATATTTTGTTGATAAGTGGTTGAAACATCACTATTTCTTGTCTATTTGTTACAACTCTTTAGAAAACTAGCACCATATATTTTATTTGTGCAGGGTCATGCATACTAGCGTACCCATGTTCTGTGAGATGCACCATAACTAATTAAATCACCGTATGTATAAATCTCATTGGAGACAACATTGATGCATATAGTGATTAGTGAGTCTCTTAAATTGTCTAACAACAACATTAATGCATAAGATGAGAGAGAATGACATTCTTTTTGCTAGCTAGTTACAGTCATACTGAATCAGAATTGTGAACCAAGAACTTCAACAATCAAGTATGTGCAATATAAAAAATGAGAGAACCCTAAGGACGCTTTCTCTCTCAACTTTGGCGACAAAAAAAGAAAACAAACCCTAACCGGTTTTAACCCTAAATAACAATCGTTTTCATCTTTTCTGCTCTTATAATCGTCCAAGTGATTCTCTTATACTCGTTATTGATTGATCTAACATACCCATATCGTATTCTATCATGATTTTTCAAAGTTTTTGGAAGATTAGGGTTTGATTCGGTCAGGGTGTTGTTAGTTTCGTTTTTATAATTTTTTGTTCGATCTGGTATTGTGACTGCTCATTCTTGTTTATGTTCGTGATATAAAACCATAACCTAACGTGATTTAAGTCTGATTATTGTTGGGGAAGGGTTTGCTGGTGGTTATTTATCAATCGTTGGTGGTTATTTCGAACTTGTTCTGATCGCGTTTTTGATGTTGGTTTACCACACATAAACAACAGAGGGTCGATACATCTGGGTTGTATTCATGCAGGGGGTTACAAGAGAGAGGGATAGAAAAGGCAGGACAGTGGAACATGATGTTGGTATGAAATCAGTGCGTATTGTGGAGGGTTTGAAAATCGGAGCTGACGGGCTCCCTATTAATGTCGCGATTGAAAATTACTCGTTCCTTAACGAGGTTACTCCTGGCAAGGAGCATGGATCTGTTTCGTCTAACTTTCATGTTGTTGATTCAGTTGGTGATGGGTTAAACATGGGTGGGAACGGCAGCCTAGCTTGAGTGCTTTAAAACACACTTATGACCGTGACACTTTGGTTGATAAATTAGACTCATTGGTTTCTGGTGACGAGAACATTGATGACTTGGGTACAAATGCTACTTGTGCTGCTCCTAAATCGTCTGGTATGTTTATGTATGGGGCTGATGTCAATACTGGTATGAATGCAAGCACTAACGTGCATATGCATGGGGAAAATGTTGTGCCAAGTAGTAGTGGTAATGGTGGGATTAATGTCACTACTATTGATCATAATCTAAATAATACGGTGGTTTTTGATCCTAGTAACTCATCTAAAGGTCCTAGTTTAACGCCTCCAACCCCTATGACATATGGGACGAGTCAGGGCAGTGGTAATTCTGATACAAGGGCTGCGGAAGCAAATCATAATGTGCATATGGGTTCTCCTTCCTTTGCTAATATTGTGAATCTGGAACGCACTAATAGGAAGGTTAATTTCAGACCCTTGATTAATGAGGTTCGTATGGACAACCACGAACCGAAGGCGGCTATAGAGAATGTCTTGTGCAAGTATGAGAATACTCTCGTTGGGTATTTTGTTGGTAAGACTATTGCATTCCCCATTGTTCAGAATTATGTTACCAATACGTGGGTAAGTTTCGTTTGAAAAAACTTATGAAGAATGATGCTGGTGTGTACCTCTTTAAGTTTGATTCTAAAGATGGTGTGGATCGTGTTCTTTAAAGTGGCCCTTGGTTAATCCGAAAATCGCCCCTCATTCTTAACAAATGGACCTCCAAGGTGTCATTAACCAAAAATGAGGTAAATAAGGTTCCAGTTTGGATTAAATTGCATAATGTTCCTTTAGTTGCGTATTCGGAAGACGGTTTGAGCTTAATTGCTACTCAAGTAGGGAAACCTATTACGTTGGATGCATTTACAAGCTCAATGTGTGTTGATTCGTGGGAATGTATTAGTTTTGCTCGTGCTCTCATTGAATTAAGTACGAAGTCTTATTTGAAGAGTCAAGTTAGTATGTCTATTCCTAATGAGGATGATAGTGGTTACACTACGGAGATCATTAAAGTTGAATATGAATGGACGCCTCTTCATTGTGATGTGTGTAAAGTTTTTGGGCATGATCGTATCAATTGTCCAAAATGTGTTAAGGAGGCGGTTCGTAGTGACAATAATGTAGCAGCTGAAGCTTCAACTACTTTGGAAAAGACTGATAATGGTTTTATTGAGATACAAGATCGTAAGGCTAAAGGAAAGAAGGTTGGGGTTCAAATGCCTCAGAAAAAGCCGGTTCATGGTGTTAATGTGGTTAAAGGTGCTAAATTTAGCCCTTCAAAACCTAAGCAGGTGTATGTAGCTGTGTCAAAAAAGCCGGATGCTACTAAGGAAACAATTATCAAAGAGGCAAGTACGAGTGGGACAAATGTTGCTACATCAAACCCATTTGATGCTCTTGATATGGACGATACTGATGAGAATGGTATTCCTTGTTCTACTCCTATTGTTGAGAAAATTGGGAAGCTTGAAAAGCTAATTATTGATGAGAAAGCTACTCTTGTGGATGATGTTGGTAATCCTCTTAAAAAGGTTATTATCCGGGTGATCATGATTGTGAAGATGAGGTTGAATCTGTTAATAACGATATGGCTAATTTTTAGCATCTGGTATGCCTGCTGTTGCTAGTTCTTCTAAGGGTGAGAGTGGAAACGGAGGTGGGGGAAGAAGAGTTTATTAGAAAGTTGGAGGGAAAGCTATGGAAATGACCCCTATGATGATGATTCTTATGATGAAGATGATGAAGTCCAGGAAGAGCTTTCTGCTAGTTAAATTGCCTTTTGTGATTCCTATGACATAAGGATCCCTAAGAACTGTAGACGTTAGTTTATGTTTGGTTTTGTGTCAAATGTAATCTAGTGAGTAGTGGTTTGTTTTTTTGTTTTAAATGATAGAAAGTGTCTTGTTATGTTAGCTTTACCGTCTATGTAACGGGCTGAGATATGAGACTTCACCCATATCCTTTGTACTTAAACGTTTTTTGAAGTAATACATTTAGTAAACCCTTTCCCAAAAAAAAAAAGAAAGTATGTGCAATATATAGCTTGAAAACTTTGTATGTAACTCCAAAATTTTCTTCATCAAACAATAATTCATTTTAATTTTCCTATACAAAGTTACTGAAGATTCACTAATATGTAATGATTCGGAAGTCCTCTTATTTATTTATTTATTTTTATTATTATTATTATTATTTTTTCATATTTAAAAATGGAAAGATTGAACTTCTGCTTCAATTGCATCAAATGGATCATTTTTCTTTCCATACACAAAAGTTATTATTTAGATGTGAAGTGACAAAACAGTTTGATAAAACATTATGGAAGAAAATTATCTAGTTCTTAGTGACACATGAAAAGTGCCTCAAATGTTATCACTACACCCATTTCATGTGTCACTTACACATGATAATATGATATAAGAAGTGTAGCCAAAAGGGCCAATGAAAAAAGTACTTTTCAATGACATACATTAACAGTCACAAATTTATGTCAGTATTGGTGGGAACAAATAATGAATCTGTCGCTATTAATATTTTCAACGACAGTCTGTATGTGAGTAAGTATAAGCAAACTGGTAGTGACAAATAAATGTGTAGTCATATATATATACTTGATAATGCGAGAAAAAAGTTTTCTTTATTCACATATATCATATATAAGAGTGTAACTAAAATTAAGATGTTCTTTCGGAATGTGCGAGTAAGAAAGCGCCGGAGGAAGAAGGAAAATTGGTTGAAGGTGAGCAAATTACAAGTACATCAAGTACTCGGTACAATCTAGGAGGTAGATATTAGCCGATATAATTGATGAATGGCCCAAGCCCGATCGGTGGGCTTAGGGTACATTAGGGTTTTCGCTTGCTGTGGATGTCTTCGTCAACAAAAATAGTTATAGCTTTATTGTTTTATGTATCTCCAATCCGAGTTTTCGCGATTTCGCTGCTCGAATTGCAGGGGAGTATTAGCCGATATAATTGATGAATGGCCCAAGCCCGATCGGTGGGCTTAGGGTACATTAGGGTTTATTGTAATCTATAAATATTGGTTATCAATAAAGTTAAAGACACACAGTTTCAATGTAAACATACGGTTTAACAGAAGAAGAAAGTGAGTCTCGAAATACAAAGTTGAGTAAAGAAAATCAGCATCAATCTATTAATTTCATCCTCACTTTGAACAACAAATTGTTAAACATCCATCATATCATCTATATATTTCATCCTCACTGTATGCTGAAAAACAAGTTGATCAACTATTAGTGAAGCTTAACGTGATGCTAAGTGGCAAGTACAAATGAAAAGGCAAAATATTACTATGAGGGGAAGAAGAAAAGACGGCGCACAGAAAGCAGATTGGCGACACGTGCACCGAGACAAAACAATGACGAAGAAAAGGATGATGCGGCCGCAAAAAAATACACAAGAAAATGTTACAAGTATTACTCTATAAAAAACTGTGAGTAACGAGTTTGTGTCATAAAATCCCACAAATCTTGTGATATTTTCCATGTTTTGGCTTGAACATCCAAATTAATACATAACAGCATTGATTGGGAACCATCCCATCTTTTGATTCCTACACATCTTTATCACACGAAACCGACAGCGTTTAATCACATAATATAAAAAAGAATAGGGAAGAAAAAAAGGAAAAAAAAAAAAAAAAACTCACGTTGTTGAGTGTTCACCAACAAGCTAGGTACTCCGTATCATACATGCATGAGAATGAAAAATATAATAAACTAATAATTGTGCTCTCATATATATATGCATGCCAATTATACCCATTTTATTTGGATATCTTTAGAATTGTTCCAGCTATTACAAAAATTAATCATTGGCTCGATGAGGAAAAAACACAAAATGTAATAAATATTAATTTGGTCTCCTTTCGTGGTTAGTTCTCTGCACCTAAGGCAAACATAACCTTTTCGACAAAACTATAACTTAAACTGAATATATAAATAATCAGTACGTTGATTAAAGGAATGTCAAACATTATCAAACACCATAATCGATTATGCATTTTTATAATTGTAATTTAATTTAATTTTTATTTGTGATCAGAGCTTATTGAAGACATTATATTCTTTTTAGTCATTTTCATTTTGGAAGGCCAAAGTAACTAGAAAAAGCTTGAGTAAAATAAACAAAATACCAAGTATAAGGATAAGGAAGAACTATTAGAATTACATGTCTAAGATCACTAAAACACAAGGAAATTGATATTTTGTGACAGACATTTTTAACGAGACATAGAAAAAGTGTCAGTAGAAGTCATCTTTGACTCACACATGCTACAAAAGTGTAAGTAAATGTATTATTTTTTCAAACGCTTTTGTAACATAGCTATCTAAAAACTAACGAAACTATGATATGGATGATCATTGTGATTTTTTTTTGTGCGAGAACGAAAAAAAAAAAATTGGGCAAAAAAAAAAAAAAAAAAAAAAATAAAAAAAAAATATATATATATATATATATATATATATATATATATATATATATATATATATATATATATATATTTATTGGGCAAATTTTTTTTTCCGGCCAAAAATTTTCCCGCCAAAAATTTATAACTATGATTCACTTTTTTATTTTGGTGCATCACAGTTATAAAAATTAATTATAACTATGATGTACCAAATTTTATAACTGTGATGCACCAAAATAAAAAAGTTACCCTATAACTTTTTTTCTCACTTTTCTATCTAATTACATTTTTCTCTAGAACCGGACCCTATATATATATATATATATATATTTGGGTTTTTTTGTTTCTTTCTTGTTTTTTTTTTTTGTTTTTTTTTTTGTTTTTTTTTTGTATATTTTTTTTCCTGAACGGCTATAAGAGTTAGTTTGTTTTTTTTGAACGGTAAAGATTCGAGATTATATAAAAAAACCCGCCTAGCAAGGGACTAGGACAAGGCACAGAAAGATTACAATGTAGGAGATAAAGCATTACAAGGGTTACTAAACCAATCTACCAAACTAAAAGAATGAAACTTTGCTCTTGAGCGGATCCAGGTGAAAGAAAAATGCTTAATGTTGTTGAGAATAAGGTCTTTACTTGGCTTTTTGGACGCAAAGACTGTTTCTTTTCTATGAATCCAGAGGACCCAAAGAGTCGTTTGAACAACACCAACACCAAGGCCCCCTTGAGTAAGCTATTTGGCTCGAATGCCAAATAGCTTACTTTTATTCAAGTTTACTTTGAGTCCCGATGCTAGGTGGAAACAAGAGAGTATTCTTGAAAGAACATTAGCATTATGGAGGGACCATTCTCCAAAGAAAAGTGCATCATCCGCGAATTGGAGATGAGACATGTAGATCTTATCTTTACCCACTTCAATTCCTTTGTACATATTTTTTTCTTTTGCTTCCAAAAAGACAATGTTAAGAGCTTCAATCGAAGAAAAAAAAAAAAAAAAAAAAAAAAAAGTAGAAATGGAAAGAGGTGGTCACCTTGCCTTCGTTCAACTTTGAATTCTTTTGATGGCGACCCATTGATTAGAACCTAGGCATAAGCCGAGCTAACACAAGAATTGATCCAATTTAGCCATTTTGAGCTAAATCCCATTTGAGACATAATAGAGTTTAAGAAGGCCCAACTTAATGTATCAAAAGCTTTTTCGAAATCCACCTTAAAGAGAAGAAGTCGTTTTTTATGTTTCTTTGCCCAAGCAATGATTTCATTAACCATAAGAGGACCATCTATTATTTGTCGACCCTTGATGAATGTCATTTGGGTATCCCTCACAACCGAAGAGCTGAGATGACAAGAGCGAGTCGATTAGCAAGACTCTTTGCAATAATTTTGCATTGGAAACCAATTAGGCTAATTGATACAGGGGGTTGACAGACATTTTTAACGAGACATAGAAAAAGTGTCAGTAGAAGTCATCTTTGACTCACACATGCTACAAAAGTGTAAGTAAATGTATTATTTTTTCAAACGCTTTTGTAACATAGCTATCTAAAAACTAACGAAACTATGATATGGATGATCATTGTGATTTATTTTTGTGCGAGAGCGTACAAAAAAAAAAAAAAAATTTGTGGCAAAAAAAAAAAAAAAAAAATTTTGTGGCAAAATTTTTTTTTCCGGCCAAAAATTTTCTCGCCAAAATTTTATAACTATGATGCACTTTTTTTATTTTGGTGCATCACAGTTATAAAAATTAGTTATAACTATGATGCACCAAATTTTATAACTGTGATGCAAAAAAAAAAAAAAAAAGTTACCCTATAACTTTTATTCTTACTTTTCTATCTAATTACACTTTTTTATTTTGTTTCTTTTTTTTTTCTTTCTTGTTATAATAAAATTAAGAGTAAATTGCATTTTTGGTCCCTAAGGTTTGGCCAAATTGCAGGTTTGGTCCCTAACGTTTCGAAAGTGCAAAGGTGGTCCTCATTTTGAAGTTTTTGCTGCATGTTTGGTCACTGATCAACATCAAATGAATAAATTACCCTCGCCTTGTTCTTTTTCTATTTTCTTTTCAGGTTTCTTACATAAATGGTCCCTGTGTTGTGCTAGGTTTTACAAATTTAGTCTCATTTTTTTTCGAAATTAATTTTGTTAGAAAAATATATTTTTTTTTCGAAATTAATTTTGTTAGAAAAAATATTTTTTTTTCGAAATTAATTTTTTTAGAATTTTTTTTTCGAAATTAATATTTTTAGAAAAATTATTTTTTTTCGAAATTAATTTTTTGAGGAAAATTAATTTTTTTTCCGAATTTTTTTTAGAAAAATTATTTTTTTTTGAAATTAATTTTTTTTGAAATTAATTTTTTTTAGAAAAATTATTTTTTTTACGAAATTAATTTTTTTAGAAAAATTAATTTTCTTTCCGAAATTTTTTTTTGAAAAATTAATTTTTTTCCGAATTTTTTTTTCGTGAAATCATTTCTTTTTCTTAAATTTTTTTTCGAAATTAAAAAAATTAAAAAAAAAAGGGACTAAGTTTGTAAAACGTGGCACAACACAGGGACCATTTATGTAAGAAAGCTGAAAAGAAAATAGAAAAAAAAGAAGGTGAGGGTAATTTAGTCATTTGATGTTGATCAGGGACCAAATATGCAGCAAAAACTTTAAAATGAGGACCATCGTTGCAGTTTCGAAACTTTAGGGACCAAACCTGCAATTTGGCCAAACCTTAGGGACCAAAAATGCAATTTACTCTAAAATTAATAGAGGATATTTCATGGTTGTTAATTAACTGATTGAGTATAATTCTTATATCATTGAGGTTGACTAAAGATTTCTCAAATTCAGACCACAATTCATTTACTTAACTCAAGACCTTACTCAAGTGAAAAACAATCATAGGGCTTTTTCACCACTTCAACTTCTATATAAAGTCATCAACAATACCTTCAAAAACACACAAAATCTAACAAACAACGTCCTAAACTGAGCATAAAAATACAAACTATGGCTCCTACCACTTCCTTCCTTTTCTGTTTTCTTCTTTTCCTACTCAATGCCCAACCATGTCCCGCCGCAGGTGGTTCATGGTCTCTACTCCTCCCAAGCGTAGGCATCTCCGCCATGCACATGCAGCTACTCCCCAATGATCGTGTTGTCATGTATGACAGAACAGATTTTGGAACCTCCAACATCTCTCTTCCAAACGGCAAATGTCGTCCCAACTCAGCTGATTGTTCTGCCCATTCTGTTGAGTATGATGTTGCTTCAAACTCTGTACGTCCACTTATGGTACTTACTAATGTCTGGTGTTCCTCGGGAACTCTAATGCCCGATGGTACATTAGTCCAAACTGGTGGATTTGATGATGGTTACCGCGTTGTCCGGACTTATAAATCCTGTGATTCATGCGACTGGCAAGAGTTTCCAAATGGCGTGAGTAAATCAAGATGGTACGCGACCAATCATATATTGCCTGACGGAAGGCAAATTATCATTGGAGGTCGCCAAGCATTTAGCTATGAGTTCTACCCAAAGATGTCGGCCACTGAAAACGCTCCTAGTCTGCCCTTTTTGGTTCAAACCAACGACCCAAACATTGAGAATAATCTATACCCATTTGTATTTCTCTATCCTGATGGGAATCTTTTCATTTTCGCCAACAATCGTGCTATATTGTTCGACTACTCAAACAACCTAGTTGTCAAGACTTACCCGACAATGCCCGGTGGTCAACCAAGGAGTTACCCTAGTACAGGTTCTGCAGTACTACTGCCTTTGCGGATTAAACAAGGGAAGGTAGCAGAGGTTGAAGCATTGGTATGTGGGGGTGCGCCAAAAGGAGCTTTCGTCAATGCAAATAAAGGCAGATTTGATGGTGCCTTGGATACTTGCGGGCGGATTAAAATATCTGATCGTAACCCACAATGGGTCATGGAGACCATGCCTTTTGCTCGAGTCATGGGTGACATGTTATTGCTCCCCAATGGTCATGTTTTGATCATCAATGGTGCATCAGCTGGAGTTGCAGGTTGGGAACTTGGGAGGAACCCAGTTCTCACTCCAGTACTCTACCACCCTGATAATGAACTCGGCTCTAGATTTGAGGTGCAGAATCCAAGCACCAAACCAAGAGTATACCATTCGACAGCAGTTTTACTACGAGATGGACGCGTTCTTATCGGTGGAAGTAACCCGCATGATAAATATGAATTCACAAACGTTCTTTATCCTACTGAATTGAGTTTGGAGGCGTTCTCCCCTTCTTATTTGGATTCAAATTCATCTAACCTACGGCCTAGAATAATCTTTCCATTGAGGAACACTAGAATCCGTTATGGGAAACGGTTGGTTGTTATGTTTACAGTTTCAGGCATTTTAGATCCAAGCTCAGTCAGAGTAACAATGGTGGCACCTTCATTTAACACACACTCATTTTCTATGAATCAAAGATTGCTAGTTCTTGATGGCGGCGTCACTTCCAAGATTATCGGGAAAAGATACCAAGTTGTTGTGACCGCGCCACCATCCGGTAACATTGCTCCAGCGGGTAATTATATTCTATATGTGGTTCACAAAGATATCCCAAGTCCAGGTATATGGGTTCACATGCAGTGAGAAAATTTGAGTGTCACCGCCATTCTTATGTTGTCCCAAACTAGATCAATATATATATAAAGTTGCAAATCAATGAATAAGTAAACTATGTTTTATTTTGTCTAATCTGTAACCTTTTGTTCGATCCATACATACACATATATATAGGTTTTGAATCGGTGTCATGAACCGACACAACCTTTCACAAACCGAAATAACTAACTATAACTACTTTTCGGTTATTATGTTTCTAACTAACAAGTTTGGTCCTTCATGTTCTAACTTTTACAAATGAAGCAATGTATTAAGATTATTCGGTCTTCATTCTCCTCCTTAATCTTGATCGTTGCTTCTCTTTAAATCTTGAACTCCGAGCATCTGTCGCATTGTTGTGAACTTCAATCTTGGTAGAGCCTTTGTTAGAATATCTGCTCTTTGTAGTTCTCCGCTGACATGTTCCACATTGATGTGCCCATTCTCTACGCATTCTCGAATGAAATGATAGTGAATGTCGATGTTTTTACTTCTTCCATGAAAAACTGGGTTCTTTACAAGTGCTATTGCTGAAACGTTGTCTACCTTCAGCGTTATCTTCTTTTCTTCACTTCCAGTTAATTCACTAAGTAATCTTTTCAACCATAAAGCTTGACATGCTGCTGCAGTAGCCGCCATGAATTCTGATTCACATGATGATAGCGCCACTGTCGGTTGCTTCTGAGTACACCAGGTAATGGGTGACTCTCCAAAGTAAAATACTATTCCAGTAGTTCCTTTTCCTTGATCAGTGTTGATTCCATAACTACTGTCGCTATAACCTGTAATCTTGCAGCCGCCTTCTTTCTTGTAAATTATGCCATGCTCCTTTGTTCCTTTAATATATCGAATTACTTGCTTTACTGCCTTCAGGTGATGATCCTTCGGGTCTTGCATAAATCTGCTGAGTAGTCCGACTGAATAACTAAGATCTGGTCTTGTATGTAGTAAATACCTGATACTTCCAATTAAACTTCTGTAGTAAGTTGCGTCAACTGAGTTTCCATCTTCCGCCTTGACCAACTTAGTACCTGGATCCATCGGTATCTTCGTATCATTACTATCCGTCATACTTGTCTCCTTTAAGATCTTGTTAATATAACATGTTTGCTTGATTGTAATCTCTCCTCCTGTCTGTGTAACTTCTATCCCAAGGTAATAAGCTAACAATCCTAAGTCGCTCATTTCAAACTTTTCTTCCATCTGAGATTTAAATAAATCTAATTCTTTCTTTGGAGTGCCCGTGATTATCAAATCATCTACATAAACTCCAACTATAATCGTAGAATTCTTGTTTCTCCTTGTATAGACTGCTTGCTCGAGATTACACTTCTTAAAATCTAAAGATTTTAACGTTTGATCAAGCTTCATGTTCCAAGCTCTCGGTGCTTGTCTTAAGCCATATAAAGCTTTAATAAGCTTATAGACTTTTCCTGAATTTTCTGGCTGTACAAATCCTTCAGGTTGTGTAACGTAGACTTCTTCCTTCAATTCTCCATGTAAAAATGCCGATTTTACATCTAAATGGTGTACTTGCCAACCATGATATGCTGCTAATGCTAATATCAACCGTACTGTTTCTATCCTAGCAACTGGTGCAAATACTTCATCGAAGTCTATTCCTTGCTCTTGTACATATCCTTTTGCTACTAACCGTGCCTTATACTTGATGATCTTTCCTTCTGCATCCCTTTTGGTTTTAAAAACCCACTTAAGTCCTATTGCCTTTTGGTTTTCTGGCAATTCACTAAGAAACCATGTGTTATTCTTGTTGATTGAATCCAATTCAATCTCCATGGCCTCAATCCATTTCTTATCTACTAATGCTTCTTTATAATTACGAGGTTCTTCTTCTGTGAAAAATAGGCTTGGTGCTTCTACTACACGTGCATCCTTATATATTTCAGTTACTTCCTTTAATCCTCGTACCGGTGTATCATCAAATCTATGATCTGAGCTTTCTAATGAACTAATAGTAGCTTCTCGTTCATCCTCTTATGAGTTAGGTTCGTAGGTATATGTTGGTGGGGTGTGTGGCGAAACTGGATCTGGTATTGCATCCGGTTCCAGATACGTAAAATCAATATCATCATTGATTATTGTGTTGACTGGTGTAACATTCTCAACGTCAACTCCTTCTTCCACAAAACTAGCCCAAAATGTGTCTTGTGTACTTGTATCTTCTCCAATTTTATTCC
Organism: Artemisia tridentata subsp. tridentata; assembly: GCA_021014915.2. NCBI lineage: Eukaryota > Viridiplantae > Streptophyta > Magnoliopsida > Asterales > Asteraceae > Artemisia > Artemisia tridentata. The sequence goes on from CP139504.1 coordinate 84,975,318, forward strand.
AATCCCACGGCTTCGTTTCCATAAACTTAACATCCCTACTAACGTGTTTCTTCTGTGTTATTGGATCATATAACCTACATGCTTTTGATCCTTCCTCTACTCCTAAGTAAACCAATGGTATGCTTCTATCGTCCAGCTTCTTTAAATGAGGTTTTGTTATCTTGGCATAAGCTGTGCATCCAAATATTCTTAGGTTCTCTAAGTTCGGTTTTCTATTGTAGAGTGCTTCATATGGAGTTTTATTTATCAGGGCTCTTGTAGGTACCCTATTCAGTATGTAAATAGCATGTCTAACTGCTTCCGCCCAAAAAATTAAGGGTAGCTTCATTGCTTTCATCATACTCCTAGTTGTTGATAACACTGTCCTATTTCTTCTCTCCACTACTCCATTCTGTTGTGGTGAGTAAGGTGCTGTCAACTGTCGTGCTATTCCATTATCCTTACAGTACTGTGTGAATTCTTTTGATGTAAATTCACCTCCTCTATCTGTTCTTAGCATCCTCACTTTCATTCTTAATTCCATTTCTATTTTCTGCTTAAATTCCTTAAATGTACTAAATGCTTGATCTTTTGATTGTAGAAAGTAAGCCCACATAAAACGTGTACAATCATCTACGAACAAGAATATTAGCTTCTTGCCTGAGTGTGTTGCTGGACTTATAGGACCACAGAGGTCTCCATATATCAAGTCCAACGGGTTCTTAGATCAGAATTTAGCTTGGTTTGGAAATGGTGTTCTGCTTTGTTTTCCTAATAAACATGCATCACAAATTTGTCCAGCATGGTTTATTCTAGGTACTCCATCCACTAGACCCTTCCTAGTCATCTTGTTCATAACATCAAAGTTTAGATGACCTAATCTAGCATGCCATAACCATTCTTGGTTATCTACATTTGCTAAGAGACATATAGGTGTGTCTATTTGTAATCTAATACTGTAAAGTCTATTCTTAGATCTTTCTACTTTCATCAACAACTTCATGCTCTTATCATACAAAGTCAATTTATCTCCGTCCATTATGACCTTACAACCTATTTCCGTAAGTTGTCCTAGACTTAGTATGTTGCTCTTAAGGTTTGGTATATAGTATACATCTGATACTACCTTATGTTCTTGGTTTCTACAACCTAATAATATAGAGCCTTTTCCCTTTATCTGTACATACGATCCATCTCCAAAACGTACTCGACCTGTTACGCTTTCATCTATATCCTTAAAATGACTCTTAGTTCCCGTCATATGGTTACTTGCACCGTTATCTAAATACCACATGCTTGCATCCTTTGAAGCATATTTCCCTGGTTGAATTTGGCCTTCATTCAACAACACTTCCTTGTGTTTGGTTTCGTGCATAGTCATTAATAGTGATGGTTCATCGTCTTCTAAGATAAGGTTTGATTGTTCCTGGGTTGTTGGTTTTGATCTACATTTATTCTGAAAGTGTCCAAGTTTATTGCAATTATAGCACCTTACATTGCTATAATCAAACTTACTCGAATTTTTATTTTGGTTTTCTTTATGATTCGAGTTGTTTCTATTTTTATTATTACGCCAGTTTCTTCGTGAATAGTTCGACCTACCTCCACGTTTGTTAAAACTCTTTCCTTTATCTGAGTGTTCGCCATGTGCGAAAAGTAAGTTATCCTGGCCTTCAACTTGTCCTCCCTTTCGAAGTTTTATCCTTTCCTCAAACGCCTTGAGTTTTCCAATGATCTCATCTAGGGTTATGTCGTCTAGATCATTTGTTTGTTCTATGGATGCTACTATCTGTATGAATCTATCTGGTGTGGAGTCTAATAGTTTTCTAACTAAAAGTGATTCATCTAATGTTTTCCCTAGTTCTTTTGCCTTCGTGACATAGCCGTTCAACTTGTCTGCAAATGCATCCACCGTCTCATCTTCCTTCATCTGAAGTGAGTTAAATCCAATCATCAATGATTGTAGTCGTGCTTGCTGCACCTTTTCTTCTCCAACGTGTCTCTTCCTTAATGATTCCCATAATTCCTTAGCCGTCTTACAACTCGCTACTTGTAAGATCACATCTTCGGTTAACGCTTGGTATAAGAAAGCAATTGTTGCTTTATCCTTCTTATCATCTACGTCCGCCTTATCCTTATATTCAATTGTTTCCCATAAACCTTGTGCCCCTAGTATTGCCTTAATTTGTATAGCCCATACCGTGTAATTTGTGTTTTTCAATTTTGGGCATTGATATTGTGCAATAGGTATTACGGTTTTTGGTGTGTTAGATGTGCTAGTATCATCTCCGGCCATGTTGAAAGTGTCCTTTATTACTTTCACTTTCTAATTCGTATGAGAATTATTTTCTTAGTATGGTATCTCCTAATATGGAATATATATAGTTTTCGGAAATTCCTAATAATACGGGATCAATTAATAGTTTTCGGGATTTTCCTAATAGTATAAACTAATAAGATCTATACTATTCTAATATGAAATTAAATCCAGAAAAATTTGACACTTGTGACCTCCACTACTAGAAAAAAGGCCTTTAATGACGCCAAAATTATGACACACGCATTTTATTGACAAGCAAAAGCGTGTGTCATAAAAAAACTGTCATAACTTATACAATTTCAAAGATTTATGACACACAATTATTAGAGTCATAAAAAATTAAACACGGGATACACTTTTTGTTTCCCTATAAAAGCTTATTTCCCAAAAAAAAAACCTAAGTCCTTCAGTTTACTAGGGTTTCTCTCCCAATCTAGCCGCCCACCATCAACCTCTCACCATCACAACCCCTCGCCTCTTCTCTCTTTCTTGAAGATGCCGACCACCACCACCCTTTCACTGCCACACTCCTCTGTTTTTATTGAAGATAAGTATAGATCGAAATGGCTTCAGATCGAGTCACCACCCCTGAGGTATATTTGTTTCGTCTAGTATTTGATTTTGAATTACTGGTTTAGATGCTATGCTATATGTTCGTCTAGTATTTGATTTTGAATTACCGTGACATGTTCTGTAAGTCTGAGTTTTCGAGGAGAGTGTTAACTGGAATTGATGTGAATGAAGCTTCTGAGAGGATTATTGTAAGTCGATTACGCTTACATTTCGTTTTTACCTGCATATGTTTTGTATATAGATGTTAATTATAGCGTGTTTGTTGTTCAGAAGCTGTAATTGATTGTGATAAGCTTAGTTTAATCTTATAGTAGTATGAGTTATATCAATCAGAACTGGTTATTTAGAGGAAGAAGCAACTTAACAAAGTTTTGTTGTATTTGTATAAAAGATTAAAAGTTATCGTGGTGGGCTTATTATTGTTTTTTTAACGTTGTTGCAGAGACAAATGTCGGTTGTGCATATAGAACATGGTGAAACGACGGAACGAGGGAAACCGAAGATTGCCGGACTTAGTGACCCAAGGATTGGGACGATTGATAGGAAGATGAAATGTGAGACGTGTATGGCGAATATGGCTGAGTGTCCGGGTCATTTCGGACATCTTGAGCTTGCCAAACCTATGTTTCATATTGGATTTATGAAGACTGTGCTCAGTATTATGCATTGCGTGTGCTTCAATTGCTCCAAGATCCTTGCCGATGAGGTACTCTATATGCAGATTTGATTTTGTTATATCAGGGATGTTTTGAAGCTTTAATTATATGATCTGCATCATTAATTAGATTGAGTTATACCCAGATTGGATTATGAGATCTTTTATGATCTGTTTGCTGTTTATCATTTTGGTTGTACTGATACACTGTGAGATAGTTAAGAGGGAAGCCCTTATCTAGGTTATAGAGGATAGTGAAATTAGTTGCGAAAACTGTGGATGGTTGGGCAGGATCCCTTATTTGGGATGAGCAACATTGTTGGGATTTGTTTATCCTAGTTCAGTACTTTCCTATATTCACCGTGAAGGAAAAAGATACCAAAAGCCAAGAGCTAAGCGCTGTGTACATGACTATTTCTGGCATCTTTCATATTAATTGAATAACTTAATAAGAAAAGTGATTATAGTAATAATTTATTAGGCCGTTTTTTCTTTTCAAAATCCGACTTCCATATTAGACTTGTTCACCTGGTGTGTTTCTTTCTTTCTAATTGCTAATAATCGTCGATGTTCTCCAGGTTCTGAGTGTATTGAAGCGGATAAGTGATGAAGATTGCTTGCTCTTGGGGTTGAACCCCAAATATGCTCGTCCAGATTGGATGATCCTGCAAGTACTTCCAATACCACCACCTCCAGTTAGACCATCTGTGATGATGGATACATCCGCTCGGAGTGAGGCAAGTTTCCTGTTATGTGTGTGTCAGCATTTTGTGCATAATGTACAGTATAAATTAACAAATGGTTGAGATGACGGAGATAGGATTAGCCGGGTACCGTAGTCGGACCCGTGATGTTGTAGTTTGTTAAGTGGTTGAGATTTGGATTTGACGATGGGATTATTGATACTATTGTTTACACGTTGAAGTTGTGGTTGTATGAAACACATTCTTTTGATATATATGAAATTTGCTCTTTTGCTATTTGTGTATTTATTTGTATTATGAGATTAACTGTTATTTAATGTGTGGATATTAGTAATTTTATAATTTTTTTTTAAAAAAAAAATTTGAACCATGACACGCAAAAACGGTGTCATAAAAGGGTGTCATAAAAGCGTGTCATAAATTCATGACGCGCGAATGCGTGTCATAAAGATTTATGACGGGTCGATTTATGACACCAAAAAGTGTGTCATCTGACCCCTTTTATGACACGCAATGCGCGTCATTAAAGGCCTTTTTTCTAGTAGTGCTCGTTAAGTTTGTATTGAATATGAGATGTATTCAATTGTTTCGTTTGTAGTCGTCGGTCACCAACTTTGTTCCTTTTTCCCGCGCCTTATTCCTTTTAAATTTCAGTGCCTCGTTGCCTTTTTCAAATGCTATTCGACTCTAAACTTAACCAAAACTTCTCGGATTTCTTTTGTTGTTGTCGCTGTCCTTGTTTCGAACCAAACAGAAAATGCACAACTTCCTTCTAATCCAACTTGTCGAATTGCTTGTATTTCTTTTCTGCCAACGAGTCTATATTCCTATCTTTCAACGCCTTCACGCCTTGTTCCAATCTTTCTTTGATTAACCAAAACTTTTCGGCTTCCTTTGTTTCTGCTGTTGTCGAATTGTTGTTGTTTTTTTTTGAATTCGACACAAGTAAACAAAAACTTTACCACACTACACGTTATTTCCTTTTTGTGTGTTTGATCTCGGTATTTTGAGATCACGCAGTCTCCTACACACAACCTTGTGTTACCACGCCTTGGTAACAACACCGAACCCAAAACAAAAATGTTTGCTGCGCTCCTCGGTTTGTTCCAACGAAACAAAATCAGTTCTTCGTCTTGTTTCTCTCTACGTTGTTGTTGTCCTTGTGTTCCTACAACACAAACTCCACACACTCCTCGTTCCAACGTATACGTTTTATCCTTACAACAACGTCTCACGCGCTTCTAGAATTCGCGTCCCAATATGCTTTGTGTTTTTTCTTTTCTTAACCGGTTTACACACAAAGTCTCCAATTTTCTTCCTCAACACCAATAACGTTTGATGTTGTACGCTTGCAACTTCTACGCAAAACAGATCGTGCACTATCTCTTCTACATCTCTCCTTATTCACACTCGTTTGTCTCCTTGGAAGAATTAAGAAAACAAACGTCCCTTCGCTAAAAAAAAGACCAGCGAGAGTCTCTTTCTCAGCGTGTTCAAATGGCGTCTCGTTAAGGTTTTTTTTGTGATGTTTAACAGATTGTTTTCGATGTGTATAACCCTTGCTCTTGATGCCAATTGTTGTCCCAAACTAGATCAATATATATATAAAGTTGCAAATCAATGAATAAGTAAACTATGTTTTATTTTGTCTAATCTGTAACCTTTTGTTCGATCCATACATACACATATATATAGGTTTTGAATCGGTGTCATGAACCGACACAACCTTTCACAAACTGAAATAACTAACTATAACTACTTTTCGGTTATTATGTTTCTAACTAACAAGTTTGGTCCTTCATGTTCTAACTTTTACAAATGAAGCAATGTATTAAGATTATTCGGTCTTCAAGTGTCACCGCCATTCTTATGTTTCCTTGCGCTTACCTTCTATTGTATACTCATTTATTATCGGGATTACATTGTAAAATGCAAATTGCAAATCACATAGTGTATGTTGTATATTTGGCTGAACTTCTGTCTTTTCACTATTACAGTTTCTATTCTTTTGAAATACTATCGTATATCTCAGTTTTTTTTCAGTTACTATAAAGAAACAAAAAGAAAACAAGCTTTAACTCTGAAATCGAAAGGTTAATTTGTACATTTTTACAGTGAGAAAAAATGAAGGTATTAAAAACGTGCACGCTAAAGCGATTTATCCGGCCTTGATATCATTTATAAAAATGACCACTAGATGTCATCCTTATTTAATACTATCATATGTTGCATAAACTTCACCAAATGTATCTAAAAAATCGCTTGAACAACATAAAAAGTATATATCAGCGTGTTTGATGCACACCGGGTAAGGCACGCATAATACTTGAGAATATGAAATAATAATCTATTAGAACAATAATCCTAAAGTTTTATATTTTGATATCTACTGATTCTTTTGCGATTTCATTAGTTTGTTAGTAAATTCTGCAATAATTAGCTATTGACACCATGTAGCAACTGCAAAATTCAATAACTATATCTTGGTTTTTAGTCCTTTTCAACGAAATCCTGGTTTTGTTAATTAGTTATTTGAAACCTTGTATATAGATTTGTGTTAAATTCAGTGAGTACTTGACATTTTGAGTTTGAGGGCCATTATTAGTAATTTAGTATTATCATCTCCTTTTTGGTAACCGTTGTTCTGACTTTTTAGCCGACTAATTAATACACAAAGACTTGAGTCCGTCGTCACACGAACTCAAACCGGGTTATATTAGAAATTGTAGTTAGGGTGTGACGATAATCTTGGATATCTTCTCAAATCGTGTATGTTCATTTCCGAATAAAGCATTTTGACCCTTTAATGCCTGGGTATCACGAAATCTTTATTTGGATAATTCAAGAAGAACACTTAGTATCTAGGCACAAGAAAACTAAGCAAAATAAAGATGAATTATGTGAATTTTTGTATATTCTAATGAGACCCATGAAACTGTTAAAAAATTTCTTTTTTGGACAATTAAGAAGCAGTTAAATTCTGTTGGAAATCAAAAATTATACTCGATGAAAATTATAATAATGAAATACATTTAAAAACCAATTCATTTATATATTTTGCATCAATTATTATATAACACAAACAAAAATATTTAAGATTAAATATGAAAAAAAAAAGACTTCAAAAAGTCAAAAGAGGACAATTATTTTGGGACGGAGGGAGTAACTGTTTGGCGCAGCTCCGAACCCGCCGGGGACGCTGCCCCAGACCCCAGCGAGGGACGGCTTCCCCTTGACCCCTGCTCGCTTAAACGATTGTGCACTCGACACTTCCCTAACTCGCATCCGAGTATGATATGAAATCTCATTGATCTCTAGTAAATCACAATTAACTAAAATAGGTGATGATACAAAAATCACCAATAGGTTAAACCTTCGAGGAGCTAGGTTGATGTGGCCACTTCAGATTGTAATTATCTAAAACTATAAGTATATTACGGGGAATTTTAGGCAATGAAACCACTATAGAACTTTTCAACTCTCTTTTAGAAAAAAATGTATAGCCTTTACTGCATGAACGTTTAATTAGAAAATTTGATTTTTGAGCCTTTGTGTCAGAATGGACTTTCATGATGAACAACAACTAAATTAACATTTAGTCGGTAAATATTTGAACCTTTTAAGACCTGAATTTTGTGTAAGAATAAACTATTAGTGATGAAATTGTTAGTAAGTTTTATTAAGCAGAAGTAAATTAGACAAATATCCTTTACTGACTGAAATCAAACTTATACTGACAGTTCAGCTAGTTTGTGGTAATGAAATCAGCATTTGCCGATCAAAAGTTGAGGAAAGGGTGAAAATAAAGGTCAACTTGTTCGGTGTTCACGTATACAAGGTATCATATATACCTAATTAGAAATGGAAATATAATAAATTAATAACCGTGTTCTTAAATGCCAATTCTACCTATTTTATTTGGATTTCATTCGATTTGTTCCAATTATCAGAAGATTTTAATCATTGGCTCAAATGAAGTAAACACAGAATGTTTAAATATTAATTTGGTATGTGCTTCTTCCTGGCTGTTTGTTCTTTGCACCTAGGGCAAATATAACAACCTTTTAGATTCAAATATAACTTAAAATGAATAAAACACAAAAGAATCTGTTGATTGAAGGAATGTCAAACACTAGTTACCAAGATAATTTAGTTTACAACTACTCATTGTTCATTCGAGACAATTTTTATTTTGGAACAAACATTCACGATAATCTGTTAGAAATTTCAGTGTGTGTGGGTGGCAATAATCCTGATATGTTCTCTGAATCGTGTTGAGATCACTTTCAGATTGTTAGCCTTTAAAGTTATGTCATAGTCGGGAATTGCATTAGTTTTATTATGTATGGCTAGTCTTGCCAATAGGGCAAAGATTAGCTTGTAATATTGTATAAATACCTTCTTAGTCACAACTAGGAAGGTTGGATGTCTCATTTGTAACTTAAGGTGTGTGTGTTTCTCCTCCTTCTCTCTAGAATACACACACATGCATCTTCCACATTCTTTAATCTAATAAATACCATGTTTACTCTTTACTTTGAGTTTCCCTGACCCCCCGAACCACATAAATCACTATATATTGTTGTGTTGTTTTGATGATTTGTGTGGATTCGAATATCATCTTTTATGATTTTTTACCTCAAATTTTAGATACGAAAATTTTTTTCCTACTTTTTTGGTAACAGCTTTCATACTGTTTTATGTATCCAAATAGTGAAAAAAAAAGGTCTCAACTTTTCATTATCAGTTTCATATTTAACAGTTTTATGAAACAATATCATTTTTTTGTGATTTTTTTTTTTTTTGTACCATTTCCGTGAAAAAGTGGTCAAAGTAAAGGTCTAAATATTGGTCGGAAAACTCATTGGAATTTATGGTCGGAAAAGTTGTCGGAATTGATGGTCAAAAAGTCAAAACCCTCTTTTACCGGAATTGCTTGTAAAGTAATTCCGACAGACCCTAGTTCATCGAAATTGGAATCGATTTCTTGTAAAGAAATTCGATAAGTACCGTCGAAATTGGACTTACCCGTCGGAATTGACCCGTTGGAATTGACCCATCGGAATGGACCCGTTGGAATTAACCCGTCGGAATTGGACTTAATTATCGCAATTGCTCAGGTCAAATAGTCAATGTCGTCGGAATTGGTTCTATAACCACTTATCGAAATTCAAAAGAAGATGAAGATGAACAGAAGACCTTGACCACAAAACAAATACCAAGACTCATCGTTGACCTCAATCACATACATCATCAGTCCACAGTCTTAAACAAACAAATGGAATAAGAAGCAACAATAGCCGATCCAAATCTGGTCCAAAAACAAAACCAAAATCCAACAACACCAAATCCTATATCTAAATCACTTCGAGCCAAACATAATACAATAACAGAAAGATTTCAGCTCATTTTTTTTCGTGGTAATCATTGGTACAACAATACTTTTGGAAGTCAAACACATGAAAATAGCTCATCATCGATCTATTGAAGCCTTACTTCATTTAGTATCCGAACACAAAAAGATAAGGATTATAACAACTATGTTATACCTTTTCTCTTTGGTTCTTTCATTGACCAGAAACAACAACGAAAATAACATATATTCAAAGCTACCTGAGACCACTCAAGGATCATGAAGCCTTTAACATGATTTCTTGACTCATAAAGGAGCACAAAATGAAGACAACTTGTACGGTTTTTGTTTATGTGTGACGTTTTGGATTTGAGCTAATGATACATTCGGTTATGATGATGTGCAAAGCTGACATTAGACTGAGTTTTTGATCGGTTATTGAAGATGAGATGCGATAAGATTGATCTAGATGAGAGTTTCAGATGTTGACTGAGTTTGGGTGAGAGAAAATATGTGTGGTAGGCGTTATATTCTCAAGTGTGTTTTAGGTTAAGTTGTAATGAGATATTAGGGTTAAGAGGTTATAAGTACTATTTTGGCTGGACCGAATCTCAAATAATTACCTTGGACTGATCGGGTATTAGTTTTCTTTTGGCTGGACTGGATCGTGTATATGTTATTGGGCTTGCAAAGTGTGTTTGATCCAAAATGGTTATCAAAATATTGAGCCGATATGTTATTAATAGACTTGCGTTTGATAATCATTTGGCAATGAAATGAGTGGTATTTTGGATAACAATTTTCACGGGGATACATATCTCACGGCTAAAGTTTTCAATGAATATCAATTGTGACTGCGGGGATGATTCGATATTATTTATTTGGGTTTGAAGTGAGGTTTTACGGATGCACGTACTTATTTCATCTTCTTTCTTTCTTCCCTCTCGCGAAGATGACTTGTTTGGGCATATGTTAATGGTGACGAAGACTTGGATATCTAGTTACTTTTGTGATTCTTTCTCTCTATACTCACAAGGTAGCTATCACTTTAAGGAGTTACGTTGTAGTGCTCAGTGTCTCACGTAGTTGAGGATATGTCAAGAGGTTTTGTACTAATACTTTTGTTGAGGGTATAAGGTACACCGTTCTGAGTTACAAGGATAGTACAAGCTTAAGTCACAAGTCTGGAGGATTTTACTTCACTCTCAAGTTCGTCATATTGAGTTTTATTCACTTGTGGTTACTAAAGATAGCCGTCGTTTTTGATACAGGGGGTTGATAAAGAGTTAGACAATTTAAAATGGTATTGTTAGTAGATTGGGTTTATCTACATCTTCTCACGGGCTGATATGATTAATGATAAAGTGCTTTTAGTTAATGCTTCACGTACACATCATTATGCTGATTCCGATAAATCGTAACCATCAGGGGAGAGAAATGTGTACATCGAGGACGCACACCAAGTTCACATGATCAGGTTTAATAATTTATGAAACGATTTGTGTCGGAGATTGGTTGATTCTATATCCTTATCTTCTCATCTTTTTCTACGTACTTCTACCTTACCCACCTTCACCAATTTCGGGCAACAAAATCAAGATGATCAGTGGTTCAACTTGTTACTTTGGTGTTATCATTTCATGTGTACGTTACGGGCTGATTTTTAATATGTAAGATAACTGGGATGCATTTGGTGAGATGAAGATGTTGATACTCTGTTCCCCCGAATGGGCAATCTTGAAGAAGGTCGAGTCTACAGTCTGTTCTACATTTTTCGCTGCGTGTTAGAAGACTAAAGACGGAATGCATTTAATTATCAAAAGACTTCTTCAGATTTAGGGCATTCATCAGAAAGGTTGACAGTTTGAGGGAGAGCACTAATTAGGGAAGAGTGAAAAGCCATATTTAATCCCTAATTAGATTTGCTCACATTGTTCTTCTGCAAGTAAAGAGATGGCAGTTGAGAAGATTCTGCAAGCTGAAAGAAGTAATGAAGTTTGAAGACCAATCTCGGAGCTGCTGTGCTTATCTTTTGTATCTAATTTGACTTGTAAGGAACATTGTAAGCAATTCCCGTATGACATCACTTTGGGGAGAGATTGTTAGCCTTTAAAGTTATGTCATAGTCGGGAATTGCATTAGTTTTATTATGTATGGATTAGTCTTGCCAATAGGGCAAAGATTAGCTTGTAAAAAATTGTATAAATACCTTCCTAGTCACAACTAGGAAGGTTGGATGTCTTATTTGTAACTTAAAGGGTGTGTGTGTTTCTCCTCCTTCTCTCTAGAATACACACACATCTTCCCTATTCTTTAATCTAATAAATACCATGTTTACTCTTTACTTTGAGCTTCCCCGAACCCCCGAACCACATAAATCACTTTATATTTAGGGTCCTACACAGATTGAAGTATTTCGACTCTATATGCCTCGGGTATCAAGAAATCCTCAATTGGATAAGACAGAGAACAACACTTTGTTTATAAGGCACGAGAAATCAAAGCTATACATAGAAAGTTGTTATATCTGTTATGTTATGGAAGAGATCAATATATATTGAAAATACATAACCGAAAGTTAGTTAAAATCGTTTAAAGTCGGTTGGCGGGAAGGGTCCTAACTCGACTGTAAACTAAACCTGATTGAGCCCTTGATCTCAAGTAAATCATAATTAAATAAAATATAAGCGATGACACTAAAATCACCAACATTCCTCCCCCATTTTAGTGTAATCCTTGATCTACTAAAATAAACAAAACAAACAAAACTCATGCATAAATGAAAATGTCTTAGAGATTGAATTTTCACATAGTATATTACGCATTTCAAATATTTGATAATCAGGGTGTTCCACGGATTGAGCCCATCAACTCGTTTGAATACTCGAAGATAATATACACATAAGTTTCTACAAGTTTCTAATGTACATATAGTTTGACACTATTACAGTATTACAAAGCCTTGTGTCCATATCCTTCATGAGCATATCAAAGCAAGTCCTAGCTTCTTAAAGCGGCGACACTCCATGCTCACATAGGTAGTTCCTTTAGTCTTGCACCTGCAATGCAATTTTTCAAAAGAACTATTAAGAAGATAAACTTCAACCTAACCCACTTGCAGTCTGAACACATACCTTGGGATGATACGATGTGTTCCAATCTTTAATTGTAAGCTTTCCGCATTGAATTCAGGTTCTAACGTTGTATTAGAAGGGAATTGGGTATCTTACAGTTAGAGATTTAAATGGACTCTAATCCCATCCCGATAGCCGACTTGTGCACCAAGTCTCTGGCTAATCCCTTAGTCAAGTGATCCACCAAGTTCTGTTGAGAACGAACAAAATCCACGGAAATCACTCTATTCGTAATTAACTCACGAACCTTGCTGTGTCTAACACCTAAGTGTCTAGACTTTCCATTATAAATTTGGCTATATGCTTTAGCCAAAGTGGCAGCACTATCACAATGTATAGAATAGGAGATATTGGTTTCGACCACAAAGGTATCACATAGATGAGGTTCCTTAACCATTTTGCCTCCTTTCCAGCAGCAGCTAAAGCTAGAAATTCACTTTCCATTGTCGATTCTGTAATGCAAGTTTGCTTCTTAGAAGCCCATGAAATGGCACCTCCACCTAGCAAGAATACCCAACTACTAGTAGAAGTATGATCTTCACTATTGGTTATCCAACTTGCATCAGAATAACCTTCAATAACCGAAGGAAAACCGACATAAGACAAACCATAGTTCATTGTCTTCTTTAACTACCTGAATACTCTAATTATTGTTTCCCAATGATAATTACTAGGGTTACTAGTAAATCTACTCAGTTTACCAATAACATAAGCAACATCCGGCCTTGTGCTTGTCATAGCATACATCAAGCATCCAATAGCCCTAGAATATTCAAGTTGATTCACAGGTTTACCTAAGTGGGTCTTTATTTTAATACCTGCTTCCATGGGAGTGCTAACTCGACTACAACCTTCAGAATTAAACTTCTTGAGAATTTTCTCAATGTAGTGAGATTGTGTAATCGTAAGACCCTTTTTCTCACGTTTAATTCTTATTCCAAGAATTACATCCGCCTCCCCCATATCTTTCATAGAGAAATTTGATGACAAAAACTCTTTAGTTTTATCAACTTGGTTTTGATCAGTACCAAAAATCAACATGTCATCAACATATAAGCAAATGATGACTCCTTTACCAGATTCATCAAATATGCAGTATACACACTTGTCCGATTGATTTAACACAAATCCATTTGACAAAACAACCTCATCAAACTTATGATGCCACTGCTTAGGAGCTTGTTTGAGTCCATACAACAATTTAATTAACTTACACACTTTATGCTCATTACATGGCATAACAAATCCTTCTGGTTGCTTCATGTATACTTCCTCTTCCAAATCACCATTTAAAAATGCTTTTTTGACACCCATTTGATGGATCACTAGATTATGAGTAGCTGCTAAAGCTATCAACAATCTAATAGTGGAGATACGAGCAACTGGTGCATAGGTATCGAAGTAATCGATCCCTTCCTTTTGTCTAAAGCCTTGGATTACCAATCGAGCTTTAAACTTGTCAATAGTTCCATCAACTTTCATCTTCCTTTTGAATGCAACATCTCAGGATTTCATTGCTTCATCAAAGGTCTTTGGATCCTCTTCTATACTATAACAGTAAGAATATTGAGTTCCAATTTCATCTCTTGATCCCTCAACTAAATATAGTTGAAAATCAGATCCATATGATTTAGCTACCCGAGCTCTGTTACTTCTCCGAGGTTCAGTAATCTCATTTGGAGTTTCACCAAATAGGTCTCCAACTTGAGTTCCACTTGAGCAAGATACTATGTCCTTTGGTCTAGGTATTGAAGAGAAATGATTCTCATCAAATATTGCATCTCTTGATTCTATAACTGAATTAACTGATACAGAATCATTAGGTTCAATAACATAGAACCTATATGCTTTGGAATGCTAAGCATATCCAATAAAGATGCAATCAATACCCTTTTCACCCACATTTTTCCTTTTGGGTTCCGGAAGTCTAACGACCGCCCTACAACCCCAAACTCGCAAGTAAGACTAGTTGGGTCATTTCCTATACCAAAGTTCATATGGGGGAATCTTGCTATTTTTGTTAGGATGCAATCAATACCCTATTTAGCAAATAACAGGCCGTTAACATGGCCTCTCCCCAAAACTCTTCACTCAATCCCGAGTAGGATAACACGGAATTAACCATTTTCTTTAAAGCTCTATTTTTCCTTTCGGACACACCATTTTGTTGTGGTGTATATGGAGCCGTTGTTTGATGAATGATTCCTACAGATTGGAAATAACTAGGATCATAATATTCACCACCTCTATCTGTGCGTAAAGTTTTAATTAAACTATTTTGTTGTAACTCTACTTCAGTTTTATAGATCTTAAATTTATCTAAGGCTTCATCTTTAGCATGCAATAGATAAACATAACAAAATCTAGAGGCATCATCTATTGTTGGGATTTATAGATTTGATGATAACAAAAGGACCAAGATCGCCAATATGGAATTCTAGAAAAGGTGGAGGATACTAGAAGACTTGTTGATAAAGAAAAGGATAAAGATTAGGAAAGATTTAGTTTCCTATTATAATTATGTTTCCTTTGTAAGTTTAGATGGAACTCTATAAATAAAGAGATCCATAGACATAGTTTTGTGTGTGTTTAACGATGTATTAAAAGAAATTACCAACGATCTCACTAGGTGAGATCGTTCCAATGCCTCAAGATCATTGTTTTGATCCCTGTTACAGGTGGTAACACGTTCTACCTTGATCAAGTAGAATTGGATCGTGTATGATGTAAAACCTTGTTAATAACAAAGTGTTTTTGATTTATTCCGCTATGCATTGTAACCACTGTGAAAATTCCACATTAAAATAAACTATCTCTCAGAATACTTATCCTTTTCTACGTGTAATTTTTTTTATCTGATTATAACTATTATCTTATGTGACGTAGATCACATCCTCGATAGACGTGCTCGCATGCAACCCAACCTCAACGTACTTAATGTTTATTTTATATAAACATTTTCATATGAAACTTTAATAAATCCCATTTGCCATTTTACATTAAATTGTTAACGTACGTATAAACTAAACGTTCCTTATCTAATAGAGTTTCCATAAAACCCTAAACTATTATAATAACAAATGTAAGTAACAAAACCCTAAAAATACTAAAGTACAACTCATTTAACTAAGGTACAAGCATCTAAAGCTCATAAACCCTAATTCTACTTTAACTCCCGATAAAACCCTAATTCTATAAAACTATGATTTTATGTACTAAATTTAAAAACCATAATTTATTTATATGAGATTTTTACAAATTATAAATGTATAAGTCATTTAAGCCAAGGTACAAGTCCTTTATGCATAAAAACCATATACAAATAAAAATCTTATTAAAACCCTAAATATATTTATTTTAAAGCACAATTTGCAAGTTTTTCATACATAAGCCTTAAATTTAAATTTTCCTAAACTAACTAAATATAAGTACAAGTCTTTAAATCTAATGTACAAGTGCCTAATGCACAAAATTCAAAAATCTAATTTATATACTTTATAACTTAATAAAAACTAACATATTATTTATAAAAATTAACCAAACATTAAAAATAGATTTTCTACATTTCTACACCTTTAATACAACTCTATAAAGCCTATAGTGCAACCCTTATAAGCACAAACCATTTTCTTAACCATTTCCATATAAATTCGATGCATGCATATATATATATATAAAACCTTAATTATTTTTCTAACTAATAAATACCTAAACTAAACCTTAAACCTAACCTAGTTCCATCCTTAAACCCTAAATACTACATGATAAAGCCAAAAGTACCACCCTTTCATTTCCTATTCGATCCACAACCATATACTTAGTTCGAATCCAACAATTTCCCAACTAGATCAATTCCTTTTCCATTCCTAAAAATAACCTACACCATATGTCCCCTCCTAAGTTCCTCCAATCTCCACATCATCAAGTTTCCCAAATTTGGTGACTTGTATGGTTTGTAAGCAAACATATCATCCTCCCATTCCATACTACACGTCCAACCCTCCCCCTTCATCCACTCGGCGTCCAACTAGACAAGCCACATCCTCTATGTCCCCTCATAACCCTAATTGTCACTTTCAAAAACCCTAACCTTTCCCTTCTATAAATATCAAACCATTTATCTCCTTTTCCCTCATATCCATTCGATCAACATCCAAAATAGCCAAACCTTCACCCCTACTGATTAAACAGTCCCCTAAGAGCTAAATAAAAACCTTAAGAAGCCTAGGATCAAGAGGAAGCATTTGTGTTCAAGAAATAAATCCCTTCGCCCCATAAAACCCTAATCGAACAAAGATAGCAAGTAAGTGTTTCTAGTTCTTTTTATTATCTCTTGCAAACTTAAAAATACTTAAAACATACCACTAAATAATCTCTAATAGATAACATAATCCAAAACTAAATATTTTCCTTTCTTTTCTTTCCTGTTCGAACCAGAAACCAAAACGCGCCCTATATATTAAATTTTGGAAAAACAAATCAAGAAATCTTAAAATATATTAAAGATAGATTAAATATGTTCAATATCATGTTAGCATGCCTTAAAAATAAGTGGAAACCTTTAAAACTTGAAAACCCATTTTGCTTTCTTTTTCTGGTTTCTGTCGAGAACCAATCCCACAGACCCAACTTTGAGCTTTCGTTTCGACCGCTAAATGACCACAATAAAATCTGAGTTTTGGTAAACCTAAAGACCACCTAGCTATCTAAATTTAGAAAGAAGAACGTTGTAAAAAGATTTAACGGTCACAAAGTTATTGTGTCTCAAATATTGCTCTATCGCTAAACTGAAAACCCAACATAATTTCTTTTTCTGTCGAATAACAGTCCCAACTCGCCACTTTGAACCTATTTTTCGCCTATCAAAAGACTTCTAAAAATTCTAAATTTTGGTAAACATTGAGATCACCTAGCTAACTAGTTTTAGGAAGAAGAATCTCGTAAAAAGATCAAGTTATCATAAGGTTATTCAAATCCAAAAATCTGCCCTATCGCTAAATCAAAAACCAAAACTGATATTCTTTTCAGATTTTGTTCCAGCGACCCAACTTTGAGAATTTATTTCGATGCCCAAACAATCTTCAAAAATTATGAAATTTGGCCAATAATAAGAACACCTAGCTAGCTATCCGTAGGAAAAAGAATTTCGTAAAAAGGTTGAGAAATCACCAAGATATTCGCGTCCAAATCTGCCCTTTTGGCCACTTATTAAAACGCAACATTTATATTTGATTCGAGTTTATAAACTCGAATCATGATCTAGTAATTGGTAGAAATGATGTTTAGTAACTTATAATAACATCCCTAAAAGAATTGTGATGAGTCGTGTTTTTCTCAAAATTTAAAAACGCATTTTTATGAAACAAGGACGTCGGATGAAACGTCAAAAATACTTTAAGGGTAAAAAGTGTCGAGACTCTAACTAATTTTTATAACTTGGGCTTTAATTGTTTTCGACTTGCAACTCAGGGGTAACAAGTGTCATTTTCAAAACTATAGGGTAGAAACTGTCATTTGACCAAAGTTCAGGGGTAAAAATTGTAATTTCATAAAAGTTCAAGGGTAAAAATTGTCATTTTATGAAAGTGCAAGGGTATAAATTGTCAATATATGAAACTTTAGGGGTAAAAGCATAACCTTTCATTATTATTATTATTAATATATATATATATTCCGATTTAATTTATAATTAATAAACGTAATACATTTATTTCAAAAACGAACGAGATATATTTAACAAACAAACGAACGAACGGAAACATAAAAACGAACAATAAGATAAAATCTTATCCAACTTTTGAAGAGACTTCATGTTATCTCATTTTAACATTTAATCAACAACCAAAACGTTACGAAACTAATATTAAAACTTATATATATTCAGAAAAGATTACTAAAACTTGACATAACGAACCAGGTTGCGTGCCGGAGACGTTTATCAACTCTATATAACTTTGTTTTCCATCCAGACTGTCAAGGTGAGTTCGTAGTCCCCACTTTTTATTACGTTTTCCATATTTGTGGGGAGATACATGCTACTAAATCGAACACAAGTATTTTCCTGATTGTTATTGCACTAAGTTAACGTTTGCCTATTTGTATTTATATTTATTTAAAAGTCCCTCGTATCATGCACCATTAGTCACCTGCTGGGTGAGCGCGAATATAATGAATAGATCTATTGGCCTGATGACCCATTTGTACTAATCGGATGGATATCTTTGTGGTCGCCGGCAAGACAGATGCATTATATTTGATATCTAAGAGGAGTTTTTCGCAAGCTCTCAGTTGGGGGCAAACCACTTTCATTTTTATTATGTTAGTGAGACTGGAATCTGTCAATGCATTGCGTGTCATGAGGTTTAGTGCAATATACCTAACTGTGATATAACTGATTTCTTCTTATTTAGCTTGAGTTCAAACTGATTATAACTTTAAACGCTATGGATTCACTCAACCTTTGTGTTGACTTTTTAGCATGTTTATCTCAGGTAATTTAAAGACTGAACTTGGCACGGAGTGGCGGTGGACTTTATTCTTATAAAAGAGTGTCCATTTTGTTATCATTCAAGTGAATAATGTAACTTTTAGAACGTATTTCGAAACCTCCCGCTGGGACCTCTAAATGTAAACTCTGATTTAAATAATGAATGATGACAATTATATTTAAAAACGTCTCTTTTCGAGTCGTTTTCTATTATCATGACTGTGAACCTTGAAGTAACACCCCAACTCATATTTCCGCTGTGTATATAAAAAACGGGGGTGTTACAGAGTGGTATCAGAGCTCATGGTTATAGAGAACCAAATGTTTTCAAACATTGGACTATAACCTTTTTCCACAAAAACCTAACCAAAGTCCTCCGTGCTACGACGCTGCTGAAGTGTTATTTGTACATAAGTTATTGTTAATCGTTTAAGTTGCATAATGAAATATTTTAACTACCGGGTGGTTACGGAATCCTGATTCCCCCTATCTATTCTATCCCTCTTATGTCCGGACTAGGACATCGAAGTAGTA
Organism: Artemisia tridentata subsp. tridentata; assembly: GCA_021014915.2. Classification (NCBI taxonomy): domain Eukaryota; kingdom Viridiplantae; phylum Streptophyta; class Magnoliopsida; order Asterales; family Asteraceae; genus Artemisia; species Artemisia tridentata. The sequence continues at coordinate 84,995,057 of CP139504.1, forward strand.
CCATACTTAGTACCTTACTCATTAGGATCATTTTATACTAAACTTCGTACTCTTGATATTTACTCTTACATTTCGCCTTTATTTTCTTCCCCTAATGTTATTAATCTCTTATAGTAATTTCTTATAATTATTATTTGCAAATTATTACAGTACCATGTCTCCCGAAACCCCTAATGTTAACGAAACTACCCCAAAACCACTCTCACCTACCCACTCATCTCCACGTCAGAAACTTAAGGAAATAACTGAATCTCATGAAAAGTTGATTGGTTTTCCAACAACATTTGAGGTTGGACAGAATATACACCAAGAAACAATTCAGAAAGATGAAGGTCCGAACTCCCCATTACCTGACATTCCAAAATCCCCAATACCAGACAACCCAGATGATATATCTTCATCTAATTCCCCCGAATTTAGTTTAAACCCCAGTGAGTCAATGTGGACCCTTCCTTTATCAACAAGCCAATACTCTTGACGCTCATACTAAACAGTTGGAAGGGTTACAACCACTACGTTTTGAGTGGTACGACCGTAATATCGACACTCTGCTTAGAAGGGCCGATGTTGAGAGACGAGCAGTGTTTGACTTGGGAGTAAGGGTCGACAAGATGAAGAATACTTGCAACCATAAATTTAGAAGCTTAGACTCCAGGATTCGCTGTTCGAGAAGAGAGTATGGGCAAATGCATGGTAGAGTAGAGGACGTTGAAAGAACCCTATGGATAGCTAGAGAAACGGCAAGAAACCATGATCAGAGGATTTTCGCCTTTGAAGCCATATTGGACAACTAAATAAGGATGTACCAGGAACTTCAGGAACGCTTCTTAGAAATGGAAATTGCACAACTGAAACTCGAGACTGAAGTTAAGCATTTACGTCAAGAACGTAACTGATCTTAAATTCACATGTATCGATGTTGTGTCCGCTAAACTAAATAGTATTTGGTTAGTATTTCCTGTATTTTCTAAATAATCCTGAAGCATTCAGAGTTGTAATCAACCTATAAATCTATAACAATCTACTTTTGTTATATATTTTCTGTTGTGAACAAACTCATTCTATTATGTCTTACTATGATGCTGTGCATACATGTAATGACTACTCATGATCTTATACCAAAAATCTCACCATTTATTACTCTTCATAGTAGACAAATGATTTCCCGCAACCCAAACCACACTCTAGACAACAGTTCCCTTCCCTACCTCCAAACCTAGGAAACTGACCAACTGGTAACATATCAAGTGATAAAAGCTAGGACCACTATTGACAACAAGGAACCCAAATATTCATACTAGAGACATAGAATCCTTAACCTACCACATGGTATATTAATAAAAGACATTGTATTAATTGTTTTGCAAAAACAATCAATCAAGTTATTAATATCATGAAAATTCCAGTGATTTAACCCAGACCTACCATGACTTTACCTAAGATTATTATGATTCCTTATACCCACCATGACTAGGCTATGACTGTAGAAATCCCCTAAGATAAATTTCGAAGAAAACTTGATGAATAAAGAGAAAGTTGCTGGACTTCAAATGAATTTGTGTATTCCTTAGCAGTTTATACCAAGAGTTAATCATTCATCTACGATATTAATCATACATATCGTAATTTATTGATTCTCAAATTGGATATAACTTCGCATTATGACCACTTGTTAGTATTAATATGTAATTATTCTAACATGGTCATTACGGGAATTATAAAATTCATGTTTCTTGTGATATTGATAGAAGAAAGTCAGCATGAAAAATACAAATATTCCTCTAATGACTTCTGAAGATATCCAAAAGTTAGTGATCAACCTCATTGCAGCAGTCTTCGAAGTGACTACAGTAGCTCACCTGAGTAGCAACAATTTGGCCACAGGAGAAAGGAAGACGGCTGTGACTTGTAAGTATACCCCTGAAAGTTTCACAGGGTATAGGCCAACTCACTATAAAGGCCCAGACCGAACAATTAAACCTAGCATCAAGCGTGACCTAGGAATTAAGCATAGTGTTACATTTAAGAAAAATAACCAAAAGCGAAAACTCAATAATAGAAAAACCATCACCTCCACCTACTGCAAGTGCCCCAATGACCACAACTACCACCACTAACTAGGGATCGGACAGGAGACTAGCAGAGGTTGCATTGCCACACTTGCAAATGGAAATGGTTATCTTGGGAAGCTACCTCCATGTCCAAAATGCAAGTTGCATCACAATGGATATTGTTTTGTAAAGTGTGGGAAATGCAAGAAAATAGGTCACCAAACGAGGGACTGCAGAGCCATGAATAAAAAGGAACAACCATCGGCCGTAGTATGCCACGGATGTGGTGGAAGTGGACACTACAAGAATCAGTGCCCAAACTTCAATCCCAATTGGAAAACCAAGACAAGTGAAAAAGAATGAGAACTCGATATCAATGTTCAAACAGAAGATAAATCCCTATAGTAGATAAATAAATTGAGGTCTAGAACTCCTTAAGTTATATTTCCTTTCAAATCTTTACCTTAGTTACGATGGATGTGACCTAAGTGTAATAAACTATCTTTCTACCGTATGAAGCCTTTATCTTGAAATATTTTCCGTAATAATCACAATCTGCGTTTAGCTTCAATATCTATTCTATTCCTCCTTACCCTGTTCATAGTTAGTACCTAGCAAAACACTAGCATACCATTAGGAAATTTGGTGAATATTATTAGATCTGACGGAACAATAGACTATCATTACCCTGTAGGAACCCTAGACGAACCCTAAGATTTATTTCGAGGATATCCTATTAGTACCCTAGGAAATCCCTAATCCATCACTGTAGTGTGGACTAAAATTTTCTTATTCGTTTGAAAAATAAATTATGAAGTTATTTTCCAAAAATAACGCGTTGTACACCATCTAAAACTTTTTGAAAAGCATAAATACCACAGTAACTGAGCCTAACATCACATTATTTGGTCCTCGATTATACATAGCCTGATCAACTATGTATAATTTAGGAAGAATCATGTAGTAAATTGGACAGTTATCTTTTCAGATTTTCTAATAACAATTTTCATTCAAAAAGCAAAATATTAAAACTAAATAAAATATCACTTTTGATTTAATACAATAAATGTCTACATATACTACCCCTTTATCTCTAAGATAGGAATTCGACAAAATTATGGATAGAAAAACCCTAAGATTTATGGCAAACCCAAATAGTACAAATTTTATTAGAAACCTCGGAAGTTCATACATAGGGAAATAATTAGGAACGGAAGTACTAAGGTTACAATAATTACAAGATAAGGAATAGAATCTTTAATAGGTTGTCCCGCCTTGAAAATGAGGATCGCTATCAACAACACAATAGCTAGAGCCACGACGGGATGAATTACCTTGACTATCCTGCGCAATAGATACCACGAGACTAGATATTAGGCATAAGAATAAATAAGTTTTATTGAGGAGTACATAGAAAAACAACCCTTACCCCCATATCTTGTCTACCCCAATAGCAAAAACCACAATAGGCATAAGGACCGCTAGGACGCAAACTAAGAACGCATAATCTTCGTTCGGTACGTAAGCCAAATAGGAAACCGCAAGAACCACGTAGACGATTGCTAGAAATGTAATAAGGTGCGGAATTTTGAGGTTTTTAGGAGAGAATTTAGTAGTGAAAGAATGAGGATTAAAAATGGGGTATTTATAGGTGAAAAACTAGTCGTTAGTCACTATTCCTAGCCGTTGCAATTTTACTATTCTCGATCGTTATAAATTACTGTTCCTGACCGTTGGATAGTACTGTTCACAGCCTTAGGATTTATTAGGTGGCAAAACATTCAAATTTATTTCATCTAGTAGGAATAAAACTGACAAAACTACGTTCCCTTAAGTATTGAATGGAAAGTTCCTAGATGATCTTTTAGGTTAAAGATATTACCGAGAAATAATTGCGAGACGATATTATTGGATTTAAGGGACATAAGAATAAGATAATATTATATATAATATTATTTTTAAACTTGAGGCATTTTAAGCATATCAAACTTCCATCGTAAGTTAAATCTTTGTACGATTTCTCATTCTCATATTCTCTATCTGGATAGGTTAGAATCTAAGCCTGATTCTCTCTATAATTCACTTTTCCCAAACTCTCAACCAACATAGACTGAATCTCGGGACGAGATTCCCTCAACGGGGGGATACTGTAACCACTGTGAAAATCCCACATTAAAATAAACTATCTATCAGAATACTTATCCTTTTCTACGTGTAAATTTTTTTTATCTGATTATAACTATTATCTTATGTGACGTAGATCACATCCTCGATAGATGTACTTGCATGCAACCCAACCTCAACGTACTTAATGTTTATTTTATATAAACATTTTCATATGAAACTTTAAGAAATCCCATTTTGCATTTTACGTTAAATTGTTAACGTACGTATAAACTAAACGTTCCTTATCTAATAGAGTTTCCATAAAACCCTAAACTATTATAATAAAAAATGTAAGTAACAAAACCCTAAAAATACTAAAGTACAAATCATTTAACTAAGGTACAAGCATCTAAAGCTCAGAAACTCTAATTCTACTTTAACTCCCGATAGAACCCTAATTCTATAAAACTATGATTTTATGTACTAAATTTAAAAACCCTAATTTATTTATATGAGATTTTTACTAATTATAAATGTACAAGTCATTTAAGCCAAGGTACAAGTCCTTTATGCATAAAAACCATATACAAATAAAAATCTTATTAAAACCCTAAATATATTTATTTTAAAGCACAATTTGCAAGTTTTTCATACATAAGCCTTAAATTTAAATTTTCCTAAACTCACTAAATATAAGTACAAGTCTTTAAATCTAATGTACAAGTGCCTAATGCACAAAATTCAAAAATCTCATTTATATACTTTATAACTTAATAAAAACTAACATATTATTTATAAAAATTAACCAAACATTAAAAATAGATTTTCTACATTTCTACACCTTTAATACAACTCTATAAAGCCTATAGTGCAACCCTTATAAGCACAAACCATTTTCTTAACCATTTCCATATAAATTCGATGCATGCATATATATATAAAACCTTAATTATTTTTCTAACTAATAAATACCTAAACTAAACCTTAAACCTAACCTAGTTCCATCCTTAAACCCTAAATACTACATGATAAAGCCAAAAGTACCACCCTTTCATTTCCTATTCGATCCACAACCATATACTTAGTTCGAATCCAACAATTTCCCAACTAGATCAATTCCTTTTCCATTACTAAATATAACCTACACCATATGTCCCCTCCTAAGTTCCTCCAATCTCCACATCATCAAGTTTCCCTAATTTGGTGACTTGTATGGTTTGTAAGCAAACACATCATCCTCCCATTCCATACTACACGTCCAACCCTCCCCCTCCATCCACTTGGCATCCAACTAGACAAGCCACATCCTCCATGTCCCCTCCTAACCCTAATTGTCACTTTCAAAAACCCTAACCTTTCCCTTCTATAAATATCAAACCATTTATCTCCTTTTCCCTCATATCCATTCGATCAACATCCAAAATAGCCAAACCTTCACCCCTACTGATTAAACAGTCCCCTAAGAGCTAAATAAAAACCTTAAGAAGCCTAGGATCAAGAGGAAGCATTTGTGTTCAAGAAATAAATCCCTTCGCCCCATAAAACCCTAATCGACCAAAGATAGCAAGTAAGCGTTTCTAATTCTTTTTATTATCTCTTGCAAGCTTAAAAATACTTAAAACATACCACTAAATAATCTCTAATAGATAACATAATCAAAAACTAAATATTTTCCTTTCTTTTCTTTCCTGTTCGAACCAGAAACCAAAACGCGCCCTATATATTAAATTTTGTAAAAACAAATCAAGAAATCTTAAAATATATTAAAGATAGATTAAATATGTTCAATATCATGTTAGCATGCCTTAAAAATAAGTGGAAACCTTTAAAACTTGAAAACCCATTTTGCTTTCTTTTTCTGGTTTCTGTCGAGAACCAATCCCACAGACCCAACTTTGAGCTTTTGTTTCGACCGCTAAATGACCACAATAAAATCTGAGTTTTGGTAAACCTAAAGACCACCTAGCTATCTAAATTTAGAAAGAAGAACGTTGTAAAAAGATTTAACGGTCACAAAGTTATTGAGTCTCAAATATTGCTCTATCGCTAAACTGAAAACCCAACATAACTCTTATTTTCTTTTTCTGTCGAATAACAGTCCCAACTCGCCACTTTGAACCTATTTTTCGCCTATCAAAAGACTTCTAAAAATTCTAAATTTTGGTAAACATTGAGATCACCTAGCTAACTAGTTTTAGGAAGAAGAATCTCGTAAAAAGATCAAGTTATCATAAAGTTATTCAAATCCAAAAATCTGCCCTATCGCTAAATCGAAAACCAAAACTGATATTCTTTTCAGATTTTGTTCCAGCGACCCAACTTTGAGAATTTATTTCGATGCCCAAACAAACTTCAAAAATTATGAAATTTGGCCAATAATAAGAACACCTAGCTAGCTATCCGTAGGAAAAAGAATTTCGTAAAAAGGTTGAGAAATTACCAAGATATTCTCGTCCAAATCTGCCCTTTTGGCCACTTATTAAAACGCAACATTTATATTTGATTCGAGTTTATAAACTCGAATCATGATCTAGTAATTGGTAGAAATGATGTTTAGTAACTTATAATAACATCCCTAAAAGAATTGTGATGAGTCGTGTTTTTCTCAAAATTTTAAAACGCATTTTTATGAAACAAGGACGTCGGATGAAACGTCAAAAATACTTTAAGGGTAAAAAGTGTCGAGACTCTAACTAATTTTTATAACTTGGGCTTTAATTGTTTTCGACTTGCAACTCAGGGGTAACAAGTGTCATTTTCAAAACTATAGGGTAGAAACTGTCATTTGACCAAAGTTCAGGGGTAAAAATTGTAATTTCATAAAAGTTCAAGGGTAAAAATTGTCATTTTATAAAAGTGCAAGGGTATAAATTGTCAATATATGAAACTTTAGGGGTAAAAGAATAACCTTTCATTATTATTAGAGTAAACTCCAAAATACATCTCTATGGTTTACCTAATTTCGCACCATACATCCAAACATATTTTTTGCTCCTTATACATCTCTCCGTTAGTAAAAGTTAACCTATATACATCCGTCCATTAAAATAAGGACAAACGACGCAAACCATTTCTCCGTTATCTCCTAACGAGATAGAAAATGTTTGCACTGTTAGTCCTATGGGTTAACTCTATTTGCACCGTTAGTCATTTGTTAAGTTTTCGTCCGTTTTTTTTACGTTTTCGTCTGCTTTTTTACGTTTTCGTCCGATTTTTTACGTTTTAGTCCGATTTTTTACGTTTTCGTTCGATTTTTTACGTTTTCGTTCGATTTTTTACGTTTTCATCTTTTTTTTACGTTTTCGTCCGATTTTTTACGTTTTCGTCTGTTTTTTTACGTTTTCGTCCGATTTTTTTCTTTTTCGTCCCTTTTTTTACGTTTTCGTCTGATTTTTTACGTTTTCGTCGGATTTTTTACGTTTTTGTCTGATTTTTTTACGTTTTCATCCGATTTTTTACGTTTTCGACCGCTTCTTTACGTTTCGACCGCTTTTTTACGTTTTTGTCTGATTTTTTTACGTTTTAGTCCATTTTTTACGTTTTCGTCCGATTTTTTACGTTTTCGTCTATTTTTTTACGTTTTCATCAGTTTTTTTCGTTTTCGTCCATTTTTTTACGTTTTCATCCGATTTTTTACATTTTCGTCCGCTTTTTACCGTTTTCGTCCGGTTTTTTACGTTTTCATCCGATTTTTTACGTTATCGTCCGCTTTTTTCGTTTTCGTCCGCTTTTTTACGTTTTTAACCGATTTTTTACGTTTTAGTCTGATTTTTTATGTTTTAGTCTGATTTTTTACGTTTTCATTCGATTTTTATGTTTTCGTCTGTTTTTTACGTTTTGGTCCGATTTTTTACGTTTTCGTCTTTTTTTTACGTTTTCGTCCATTTTTTTACGTTTTCGTCCATTTTTTTATGTTTTCTCCTGTTTTTTTACGTTTTCATCCGATTTCGCCCGCTTTTTTACGTTTTAGTCCGATTTTTTACGTTTTCGTCTGATTTTTTACGTTTTCGTCTGTTTTTTTACTTTTTCGTCTGAAAATGTAAAAAAGCGGACGAAAACGTAAAAAATGGGAGTAATACGTAAAAAATCAGACAAAAACGTAAAAAAGCAGTCGAAAACGTAAAAAAGGGGTCGAAAACTTAAAAAAAAGGACGAAAACGTAAAAAATCGAACGAAAATTTAAAAAAAACGGACGAAAACGTAAATTATCAGATGAAAACGTAAAAAAATAGACGAAAACGTAAAAAAATGGACGAAAACGAAAAAAATCGGACGAAAACGTAAAAACAGACGAAAACGTAAAAAATCGGACGAAAACTTAAAAAAACAGACAAAAACGTAAAAAATCAGACGAAAGCGTAAAAAATGGGACTAAAACGTAAAAAATCGTACAAAAACGTAAAAAAGCGGACGAAAACGTAAAAAATAGGATGAAAACGTAAAAAAAAACAGACGTAAACGTAAAAAATCAGACAAAAACGTAAAAAAATCGGACGAGAACGTAAAAAAAGCGGACGAAAACGTAAAAAAGCGGACGAAAACGTAAAAAATGGGATGAAAACATTAAAAAACAGACGAAAACGTAAAATAATGGACGAAAACGAAAAAAATCGGACGAAAACTAAAAAAAACAGACGAAAATGTAAAAAATCAGACGAAAACGTAAAAAAACAGACGAAAACGTAAAAAATCGGACGAAAATGTAAAAAATGGGACTAAAATGTAAAAAATCGGACGAAAACGTAAAAAAGCGGACGAAAACTTAAAAAAAGTGGACGAAAACGTAAAAAATCGGATGAAAACGTAAAAAAAACAGACGAAAACCTAAAAAAAGTGACAAAAATGAAAAAAATCGGGCGAAAACGTAAAAAAACAGACGAAAACATAAAAAATCGGAAGCAAACGTAAAAAAACAGACGAAAACGTAAAAAATCGGACTAAAACGTAAAAAATCAGACGAAAACGTAAAAAATCAGACGAAAACGTAAAAAAGCGGACGAAAACTTAACAAAGGTCTAACGGTGCAAATAGAGTTAACCCATAGGACTAACGGTGCAAACATTTTCTATCTCGTTAGGAGATAACGGAGAAATGGTTTGCGCCGTTTGTCCTTATTTTAACGGACGGATGTATATAGGTTAAGTTTTACTAACGGAGGGATGTATAAGGAGCAAAAAATTTGTTTAGATGTATGGTGCGAAATTGGGTAAACCACAGGGATGTATTTTGGAGTTTACTCTTTATTATTATTATTAATATATATATATATATATATATATATATATATATATATATATATATATATATATATATATATATATATATATATATATATATATATTCCGATTTAATTTATAATTAATAAACGTAATACATTTATTTCAAAAAACGAACGAGATATATTTAACAAACAAACGAACGAACGGAAACATAAAAATGAACAATAAGATAAAATCTTATCCAACTTTTGAAGAGACTTCATGTTGTCTCATTTTAACATTTAATCAACAACCAAAACGTTACGAAACCAATATTAAAACTTATATATATTCAGAAACGATTACTGAAACTTGACATAACGAACCAGGTTACGTGCCGGAGACGTTTATCAACTCTGTATAACTTTGTTTTCCATCCAGACTGTCAAGGTGAGTTCGTAGTCCCACTTTTTATTACGTTTTCCAAACTTGTGGGGAGATACATGCTACTAAATCGAACACAAGTATTTTCCTGATTGTTATTGCACTAAGTTAACGTTTGCCTATTTGTATTTATATTTACTTAAAAGTCCCTCGTATCATGCACTATTAGTCACCTGTTGGGTGAGCGCGAATATAATGAATAGATCTATTGGCCTGACGACCCATTTGTACTAATCGGATGGATATCTTTGTGGTAGCCGGCTAGACAGATGCATTATGTTTGATATCTAAGAGGAGTTTTTCGCAAGCTCTCACTTGGGGGCAAACCACTTTCATTTTTATTATGTTAGTGAGACTGGAATCTGTCAACGCATTGCGTGTCATGAGGTTTAGTGCAATATACCGAACTGTGATATAACTGATTTCTTCTTATTTAGCTTGTGTTCAAACTGATTATAACGTTAAACGCTATGGATTCACTCAACCTTTGTGTTTACTTTTTAGCATGTTTATCTCAGGTAATTTAAAGACTGAACTTGGCACGGAGTGGCGGTGGACTTTATTCTTTTGAAAGAGTGTCCATTTTGTTATCATTCAAGTGAATAATGTAACTTTTAGAATGTATTTCGAAACCTCCCGCTGGGACCTCTAAATGTAAACTCTGATTTAAATAATGAATGATGACAATTATATTTAAAAACGTCTCTTTTCGAGTCGTTTTCTATTATCATGACTGTGAACCTTGAAGTAACACCCCAACTCATATTTTTGCTGCGTATATCAAAAACGGGGGTGTTACGTGCATATTGTTTGAACTTTGTTATTGTTAATCCTAGATTAGATCTAAAAAATCTAGAGCTATAAACGATCTAACAGGTGGTATCAGAGCTCAGGGAGCTAATGATCTAGGGATTAACAAGGTTTTATTAGTCGAAGAAAGAAGAAAAATCAACTTTGGTTTGTATGTTCGTATTTTTCTGCAGTTCTGTGGTAAAAAGGAGATATCTCATTCGTTAACCGTTGGATCTCAACGAAATTTTTATGGAAGATATAAATTTTTGAATTCTGCTGCAGAAAAAGTTGAAGTTTGTCGATTTTTCAGGTTTCTTTGTTATTGACTTACTGATTTTCTTATTCTACTAAATCAATCTGCTGTGGAAGTCAGTTAAGGAGATTATGGTGATTATAATTCATGCTATAATCATGTTACAACTCTAGATTTGAAGAAGGAAATCGCATATTTAGGGTTTGTTTTGGTAAATTGACTTTTAGGGTTTCTATATAAAAGTCGGATAGGGTTTGTTTGATAAACCTAATCTTGATCGCTAATGGTTGTATGTTGCTGCTATACGTGGTGCATCAAGTTTCTGTTGTTGCAATACTACAAGTTGGAGCTGGATCTGTCATGAATAGATGGATGTTATAGAAGCAGTGTGGTTTACTGGATTTCATTAGCGATCATGGAGCATAAACCGAAACCCTAAATCATATTGAAAATCATCCATTCCACATAAATCATCAAACAAAATCTTATCATTTACTTAACTAATCGATCATTACATTCCTATCTTGTTTCAGGTTTTAAGGTTTTGCTCAACTTGTTTTAAGTTATTAAGAGATCTTTTAAACCCTAACTGATGTGTTTTGGATAATTGAATTCTGGATAATGATTTGGAATGTGATGAGTAACGTCTGATGTGATTTTGTGAAGGCTAACAAGAAGGTTTTTCTGGATGATGACTTCCTTGATTTTGTTTTCTGTTGAAATAGTTCTTAACGGATGTTGTGGTTATGGAGAAAAATTGCGTGGGTGATTAACTCTACTGGTGGTACTTGTGGAAGGAGTAAGGTTACTAGTTTTGTGGTACTTGTGGAAGGAGTAAGGTTACTAGTTTTGTTGAAGTAAGGCAACAAGCAGGATTTGATCTTACTGAGGTTACTTGTACATATCGATACTTCTTTTGAAGTAACTCTACTCTTTTTGTTAATACTGCTCCATATCCTTAATGCTGTTTATATGGAATGTTAATGCTGCTACTTCTCATTAATTTTGTTGTTCAAGTACTTAGTGCTGCTCGTTGGAAGTTTAGTACTGCTACTAAACAGTTTAGTACTGCTACTAAAAAATGTTTGTACTGCTACAAAGTTTTTAGTACTGCTAATTATATGCAGTTTGTACTGCTGCGTTTCATTTAGTACTGCTCGTATACATTTAGTGCTGCTTAACGAAGAAATTTAATACTGCTAGCTGCTCGGTTTGGTTTATATTGCTAGTAGTTATTTAGTTTGGTGGACATGGTTACAAGAGTAAGGGGAAGGCTGTGTATACGATTAAAAGGACTATACATGTTTTTGGTTCTTCAGCTGAGATTGATTGATTGGTTTTTGGACAACACACATAGAAGTTTGGTTTGATTTCAAATTTCAAGATCTCAGGTATTGTTACACTTATTTTTTGAACTTAGATGATGATTTGAATGATTGATTAAGTAGTTATCATGTTAAGGGGAAGATTACTATTGTTACATGGTTTCTACTGCTAAACCTTAGAACTATTCTTCATTGTTACTACTGCTTGGTCTCGAATACTACTGTTAGTCATATTTTGAGTTTTCTAGCACGCTCTGCTCATTCATGGATGTTACTACATGGTGTTCGTTGCTATGGTGGTTAGTTATTCGAAAAGTTCTTATGGTTACTTCAAATGGTTAACACATGGATTTCAGGGGAAGCATATTATAGAGTGTTTAATCATTTACATGCACCATTTGAGGGGAAGGTTTTTACTACTGCTAGTCATTATTACTATTGCTAGTTTAAGTTTCTACTGTCTTAAATTCATCTTTAGTAAGCGTTTTGGTGTTCTTCATGGAGGGTAATTTGAGACATTGGAAGGCTTTGATTAGAAGTTTTATGTATGATTTGTAGTTGTAAATATCGAGGTTGTTTGTGTTCACTATCCCCTAATGGATAATGACAAAAAGGGGAAGAAGATGTTACAAAGGAAACAAGAAACAAGTTGTTGGGTCTAAAGATGCTGCTGCTTATTGAATATGCTTCCCCTGAAATCCATGTGTTAACCTGCTTGACTAGTTACTCTGCTGCTTATTGAATATCTAGATACTTGAATTTGATGAAGACACAATGCCCTTAGCCCAAGTATTGCTTAACCTTGGAAACAAAACACCTGCACAATCAATACCAAAAGAATCTTCACCTAAACCTACACAATCAACACCTGAACCACAATCACAACCAGCTGCTCAACCTTTACCAAAACCAAAACAAGTGACTGTCTCAAGACCTAAAGCCAAAGGAGTTGTCATACAAGAGCCTGTGCCAACAAGAAAACCTGTTCAATCACCTACCTACAAGGGTAAGGGTAAGAAGAAAATGGTGGAAGAACTTGAACCTTATCCTGATCCTAATGAATTTCCATTTGAGGAATGGCCTAGACATTTGCAAGAAAGGTGGGATGCAGAAGAAGCTTAGAGGGTTGCTGATGAAGAAAAAGCTAAGTACGATAAAGCAATGGAGAAACAAAAGCAACAATCTGAGAAACAATCTGAAGTTGAAGCAAAAGTGGCTGCATGGGAAAATGAGCAGGCAAGATGTAAAGCTGCTATAGCATGGGAGAGAGTGAAAGTAGAGATGGATGATGTTTTTACAGATGAAGGTATTAATGACTGGATTCATCAAGCCATTGTGGAGAATAAGAAAAGGCTTCTGGTTGCAAGAAAGAATAAAAGGTGAATAGACCACCAATTGCAAGGCAACAGAGAACTCTTCATGAGCAATATCTGAGGAATATGAAGGGTTGGAAAGTGAAGGAGTTGAAGCCATACTCTAATGAAGAAGTCAAGCAGAAGTTTGAGGCTGCTAAGAAAGAGATGGAGAGGAAATTTAAACCTTTAACTGATGCTGAGATCAAAGAGTTGACAAGAATCAAAGTAGCATCAAATGCTTATATGAATCCTGAGTCAACTGTTAAAATGGCCAAAGTATCAGATGTTGAGAAAGAGAAAGAGAATGTAGTTGAAGAGGAAAAGTCTGAACCTACTGTTGGTATAAAGAGATATGGTAGAAGAATAAAGCAGGTGGCTAGGAAGAAGAGAAGAACTTAGTCATTGGTGATGAGTGACTTAGAAAAAGAAGAAAGTGATGAGCATCATCTTGAAGAGGTGACTGCTCATGATATGAAAAGAACAATGGATCTCACAGCTCATGTACCACAAAAGGAACCAGAGATAGTAAATGCAGTTCCTTTAGATACCAAGTATTCAATCATATCTTATTCACATACAGTCAGGGATGGAAGTGAAGCTTACTGGGAGGTTATGAGGTCTAATCATCTTTGTTATGGATTTGTTAGATTTTCTCAGATGCTACATTTTATGGATAGAGATGATGTGATACAGATGTGGAGATTGTATAAAGAAAAATATAGTGATCAGAGACCAGAGGTGATATATGAAAGAATTCACTATTATTTTTTGAAGAACATGTTTGAGCCTGATGAGAGAGATCTTGAATGGAAGGATTTGTTGAACTCCAGAGTTGATAAGTGGTATTTGTATCAATCTTGTGGAGTACATGAATTGGTTTGTAAGGGTGTTAAGGTCTACATGCTTGTGGAGAAGGACTACCCTTTGAATAACAACACAGCAGTTATTACTCAGATGATTAAGCCTGGAATGTTGACATTGCAAAAGAGTTTCTTTTCAGATGATCAGGCTTTTAAACTGATAAGGAAATATGAGAAGATTATTGAATCAAAGACTTCAAAACAGTAAAGTGTTTGGAAGCATCCTCCTGGTGATTAGCTGGGTTTAAAGGAAACTTGATGATTTTTGGAGAAAAATATCAAGTTTAGGGGAGGATTGTTGGGTCTAAAGATGCTGCTGTTCGAGAAATACACTAAGTGTAACTCTGCTGATTAGTTCAGTGACTCTGCTGATTAGACTAAAACTCTGCTGTTGGGTAACTCTGCTGGATTGGGATAATAAGCAAAGTGTAACTCTGCTGCTAGCCCACGAAGACTCTGCTGCTAGACTAGTTACTCTGCTGCTTATTAGATATGTATAGTATGTTAAGGATAAGTATAGAAAAGATACGTAAAGATATTTTTCTTGTATAGAAAGTCTTGTAAACCGACTAGGACTCCTTACGCTATAAAAGGAGGATCTAGGGTTAGGTTAGATATACGTATCGTTATTGTTTTACACTTCAAGGTTTCTTGTAACCCTATTGCTATCGAGCAATCGTATTAATATATTGAAGTGTTGTTTAAGAATTCGTTTGTGTTTTATTCTTCTTAAGATCAAATATTAAGTTTCGCATAATATTTGATATACAACTCAAGATCAGTTCTATACCGATTGCTTTAGGTTTATATCTAAAGTAATTAATAAGATCGTGAAGCTCAACTGGGATCAAGATGTCACAAAGGAAACAAGAAACAAGTTCATGGAGATCTTAACTTAAGGGGAAGCTCAGATTTGAAGATGTACAAGATCAAGATGCTTCAAGTGCTCAAGATGTTTGTTTTGTCATCATCAAATAGGGGAAGATTGTTGGGATTTATAGATTTGATGATAACAAAAGGACCAAGATCGCCTATATGGAATTCTAGAAAAGATGGAGGATTCTAGAAGACTTGTTGATAAAGAAAAGGATAAAGATTAGGAAAGATTTAGTTTCCTATTATAATTATGTTTCCTTTGTAAGTCTAGATGGAACTCTATAAATAAAGAGATCCATAGACATAGTTTTGTATGTGTTTAACGATGTATTAGAAGAAAACACCAACGATCTCACTAGGTGAGATCGTTCCAACACCTCAAGATCATTGTTTTGATCCTTGTTACAGGTGGTAACACGTTCTACCTTGATCAAGTAGAATTGGAGCGTGTATGATGTAAAACCTTGTTAATAACAAAGTGTTTTTGATTTATTCCGCTGTGCATATTGTTTGAACTTTATTAATCCTAGATTAGATCTAAAAAATCTAGAGCTATAAACGATCTAACATCTATATATGTAACAACATATTTCTTGTTTCCTATAGATGGGGTTGCATGGAAATCACATAAATCACTATGTATCAATTCAAGCAAAACAGAATTCCTTTTTACATCCTTAAAAGGTTGCCTAGTGATCTTAGTTAACATGCAAGTATTACATTTTTCCAAGTTCATGTCAAATGAAGGTATTAAACTATCTTTAGACATATCATGCAAATGTCTATGTCCTAAAAGTGCATGCCATACTTTTGAATCAACAACATGAGAATAAGTCATATAAACAGAATTAGTACTAGTAGGAACTTTATTAAGATTTAACATAAACATGCCATTATTATAGTATCCGAAACCAATAAATACACCATGGCTTGATAAGATATACTTATCAGATTCATAGACTTGTTTGTAGCCACACTTATTCAACACGGGGCTGGACATAAGGTTCTTCCTAAGCCCCGGTACATACATAACATTAAATAAAGTAATTTTTTCCAGAACTAAATTCTATTACAACATTTCCACGTCTAAGTATTGGTTTTGTTGACTCGTCGCCCATATGAAGAAAGGATCTATCTTTTACCGGATGAAAAGTATCAAACCATCAACGATCCTTACATGCATGACAAGTTACACCTGAGTCAATCCACCAAGCAATTTCATCATCCTGTACATAACATATTTCAGAAATATGAAATATGTGATACATAATTTTTAACAGGAATTATAACATGGTCAAAAATAAGACCTTGTTGTGGACTTGGATCCTTAGACCCTTGTCCCGATACAGAAGTGCTTGCACCATTGTTCTTCTTAACCCGACATCCTTCTTGAAGTGACCAGGTTTGCCACACTTCCAACACGCCATCTTAGGCTTTTTGTTGGAACCATCATCATTATGGAATTTCCTTTGTTTCCCTAGGAGTTTTTATTGTTCTTCATGTTCTTATTATCCTTACCATTCTCAACCATATTCACAGAAGATGGTCCAGCAATATCTTTACCCTAACCTTTGCCACTTTCTTCCATCCTAAGAGTTTCCTCTATATGAAAGTGGCTTCCAAGTTGTACGAGAGACAAATCATCCTTGTTTTGTTTTAACATGTGTTTGAAATTTGATGTGTTTTGAAAGCTTTAAATTTATAATACTAGCAATACTGGTTAATCGACTAAAAACACAACACGGGCAGTGTACCCTTTCGAGTGTAATATAGCCTAGGTAAGTCCAGGTCATCCCAAGAGAATTTTAGTTTTCTCATAATGTTAGCCAATGGTGTTAAGGTCAATTCAATTGTCACTTATTAAATTAACCATTGTGGAGTTTGATATAACTTCTTAGATCGTTTTGAGCACTAGGAATAACAATAACAATGGCGGAATATTCAAACGAAGAATCAATTGTTATTGAACAAGGTTTTTCTTTAATATCTTTCACATACACACTTTAATTCTACTTGATCAAGGTAGAACGTGTTACATACCTTGTAACAGGGATCAAGACTTGATCTTGAAGTGTAAAACAAACTCTAACCCCTAGGCGTTTTACAAACCCTATGCCTAGGAACACACACACCCCTTTAGTCGACTACATTATAATTTGTGCACACATAAACTAATGAACTAATGTCTCTTTATACAATAGAGATCATCTAGGTTTACAAGGAAAACACTCCTAATACAATAAGGAAACTAAATATTCTAAGAATCTTCTAAAAGCTCCATCTTTTTGTAGTTTCCCTTCTTGTCACTTTAAGTCCTTCATGTTTCATTCTTCATGTTTTGTATCTTCAAATCTTTTTGACCCAAAAATCTTCCCCTATTTGATGATTACAAAACATACATGTTCTTGTACGAACTTCCTTAGACGTAGTAAAGAAGTTGAGATAATTAAATCTCACCATGAATGAAACAATCTTGTCTTCCCGTTAATCCATGCCATGCCACCACAACATCTCTTCCCCTTTTTGTTATAATCAAATAGGGAACGTATGCAAATATGATCTTGACCACTACAAACCAATATCACAAACTCCTAATCCAAGTCTTCCAATGTTTCAAATTGCCCTCCATGACGCATATATAAGAAAAATGAATCCAAAACAGTAGAAACTCCAACTAGCAGTAGTAATAATGATCAACAGTAGTAAGAATCAAAAACTTGCCCTTGAGTGGTGCATGAACATCAAATGATTAAACACATCATAAGAATAAGCTTCCCCTGAAACCAACGCGTTAATCATCTTCATGATTCTTCAAATCTTTAGGCTCCTTGTAATGATCACTAATGAAGAAAACTAAGTATTACCAACTTGATGCTGAAGTAGAACAACCCAAACGTATGTCTTATATCTTGTACTATAGATGTGACTTCGAACGTATACTCAAAACCGATGTATAGGGAGACCGCAATCTCTTGACAATAATCCTCATCTTCAATGAGACACTGAGCATAATAACGTAACTCCTTAAAGTGATAGCAAAACCATCTTGCTAGATTTGTCAATTCTTCATCACAACATGAACGCACGAACAAGTTACCTTCTGCTAAAAGGTATGATAAAACACAAACCTGTGAAACTTCACTTTAACTTCAAATAGGTGATAAAAACTTTTCTTCGTAATCAATTAAACCAATAAATCCAAATACGAGCCCTTTTAAACGTTTAAGAACATTTAAAACAAAAACCAAACTTGTGTGTGTATCCAAACCCATCTGAGAATAAAATCCATGTACCTTCTATCCAAAACCATCATGTATCCAAATCATTGTGAGTTCTTGGTTAAGTAAACGACATGTAAACCTCATTAATACAAACTCTCCAAATCCAAGTAGCAATCCTAAATGTATAGCTGCAATCCATACCACTTCTCGATTCATATAATTCAATAACTGAAACCAATGAGCAACATTAACCACGAGCAGCATTAAATATCAAACCATTATAACCAGCAGCTTTAACGAAGCTCAGCAGCACTATGAAACCCTATCGTGCACTATGAAACACTAGCAGTACTAACGAGATACAATAGCAACATTAAAAACATGCTAGCAGCATTAACCACATGCTAGCAGCATTAACGAGTTAAACAAGCAGTAACATCAATCATTCATCAGCAGTAGTAACGTGATATCAAGGAGCAACACATATATATGGAGCAATACTAACTTGAATTAAACAACAGTAAACATGAACGAATAAATACCAAATAAGCCCAGCATGGAATATACAGCTCATCAACATCGGTAGATAATACTTCTGCACGCTCAATCATCAAACAAGTAAACCCTACTGATGTAATAAGTATCATGAAGAGATATGCACTTTCAGTATTAACTCTAATCTTCTTCTTTATATAAGTCCAGAAACCCTAATTTGCAATTGTTCATCAAAACCCAGATCGATCCTAAAACCAAACAGAACCTTGTGACGAGCTCATATGAAATCAGCATGCATTAGACAATAACAAGAAGTCGACTTAGGGTTTTCTATGCCAAAGCCTTTTAATAATCCATTAACCCTAAGAAACCCTAAATAGTCAATTACTTAGAAACCCTAAGAAACCGATTAGAAAACAATCAAATCTGCTCCCATCAACTTTTAAGATGAAATCACAACCAATAGAATATACAAATCGACTTTCATACAGAATTAATTCACCAATATAGGAAGATAGGCTTTCACAAACAACCTAAAAATCAATTTTTGAAAAACCTTTTTGTAGATCCCTCCCAGTAAAAAACAATCTATATCTTCCAAACGAATGCTCAGATTGAAGATCCCTCCAGTAAAAATCTACCTTGATATGCAAAGAACCTTCAGTAAAAATTTCGTTAAGATCCAACGGTTAACGAATGAGATACCGCCTTTTAAAAACAGCTTTGCAGAAAGTTACGAAAATTGAAACCAAAGTCGATTTTCTTGGTTCTTCGACAAATAAAGCCATGTATAATCCCTAGATCAAGAGCTCCCCAAGCTCTGATACCAATTGTGGAGTTTGATATAACTCCTTAAATCATTTTGAGCACTAGGAATAACAATAACAATGGCAGAATATTCAAACAAAGAATCAATTGTTATTGAACAAGGTTTTTCTTTAATATCTTTCACATACACACTTCAATTCTACTTGATCAAGGTAGAACGTGTTACACACCTTGTAACAGGGATCAAGACTTGACCTTGAAGTGTAAAACAAACTCTAACCCCTAGGCGTTTTACAAACCCTACGCCTAGGAACACACACACCCCTTTAGTCGACTACATTATAATTTGTGCACACATAAACTAATGACCTAATGTCTCTTTATATAATAGAGATCATCTAGGTTTACAAGGAAAACATTCCTAATACAATAAGGAAACTAAATATTATAAGAATATTCTAAAATCTCAATCTTTTTGTAGTTTCCCTTCTTGTCACTTTAAGTCCTTCATGTTTCATTCTTCATGTTTTGTATCTTTAAATCTTTTTGACCCAACAAAACATGTACAAAACAAGATTACTAGTAAAGTGATGAAATACGAAGAACCAAGTAAATGATTAAAGTATGTTTATTTAGGCTTTCATCACTAAGATATGGAGTGTTTAGAACAATGATTATCACTTAGCAATTGAAGGTAACATAAGTCACAAATAACGTCAGTCAAAGATGTAACAAGTGTATAATCCAACAAAGAGTCCTTTCGTACTTTAAACTTTGCTCAGACTGATATGTTAAGGAAAATGATAAGACATGAATTCAATAGTGTCTTCTCGACATATACACTAGCAAATCACGTTTAACCAATTCATATAACAAATGATAACTATAATTCCAAACGCTCCTTATCATGGTTCACAAATAGTCCAAACAAACATAAAACGACTACTCCATATTAGAACACATGGCACACATAATCAAACTTATAAATTCAGTAAGTTGAAGCATAAATTTAATATAGAAATACCAAGAATCCGTAAATGGAAGTGTTATGAGAACAAGAGATTAAATAACCAAACAACCGACTAATATCCAAAACCAAGGATCGAACTAATGATTCTAACTTCAACACAATTCCCAAACCCTTATGAGATAATCCAAACATCGTCCCCGACTTCTGGAATATAGCAACTAAATAATGGTGTAATAACTGGGGTGTTTGGCAACGAGTTTTAGTATGGTGTTCTTGAGAGAATTATGGTGAATTCTCCAAGTTATTGTGTTTATGGCTTCTGGAAATAGATGATCAAGGTCTGGAAATGATGTATTTTTACTGAGAACGTGGTAGTGGTGATGATGGTGTGATACCAAGGGTGTTGGATCAAAGGGTTGTCAAGTCTTTTTCACCAAATTCCTTCTTCCAAGTGGTGTTCTTGGGTAGGGATAGGGCTGTAAACGAACCGGACGAACACGAACGGAGCCTTGTTCATGTTCGTTCATTTAATTTTAACCGGACAAATAAATGAACACGAACGCTTAAACGAACAAATTTTTTTGTTCACGTTCGTTTATTAAGAAAATGAGTTGTTCATTTTCGTTTATGTTTGTTCATTAAGATAATAAACGAACGCTAAACGGACATAAATGATCGAACATAAATGAACATAGACAAACAAACATAAACTTTATTAAATTATCCATCTAATATTGTTTTATAAGTGTTGTTTTGTTTAAACAAACTAATTTTAAAATTATACAATTAAAGATATGATATACGAACATAAATAAATAAATGAACATAAACGAACGTTAACTAACGCATAATCGGACGTTCACGAACATAGATAAACCGATGTGACTTTTGTTCATGTTCGTTTATGTAACACCCCCAAATTTTTAAACATAGCAGCGGAAGATTTATCTGGGTGTTACGGTGAGGATCGAAAACATAATCATAAGAAAACAGCCTAAGATGGCATTTTTAATTTACATAGGTCCATAATACAAATCCAGTTATAAAACATTACATCAGAGTGCTAAGGTTTCATTTAAGGAAACATTATTTTAACTGGATTACGACTTTATTTTACACCATTTATTTAAGATAGGGTATGCCTGCTCCATGCCTTGCCGTGCTCCTCTAGTTCCCTGAGATACATGCTTAAAAGTCAACATAATGTTGAGTGAAATCATGGAGTTTATAATTTAAATATCAGTTTGATTCACAAGTAAGATTGTATTTTGAGATACAATCAGTTTAAAAAAATTGATATCACAGTTCATATATTGCCCTAAGTCTCATGACACGCAAACGTTAACAAAGTACCGCATAAACGGAGGTGATCATCAAATTAATGATGAAAATTTTGCCCTCGTGTAATAGGTGATTTGCCAATTCCTATTTTTCTCAAATATAATGTATCGCGACTAATACGACTAGCGGTTAAGCATTCCGTCCTAGTATTAGTGGGATAGGTTGTCAGTCCTCTAATAGATCTATTCATTATATTCGCGTTCACCGCAGTGATTAATGGCTCATGATAAAGGGTCTTATGGCAATATGGTAACTTAGGCATATATCAAGTCAGGTAGCATACAAAAAAATACTTGTGATTAGTTTATAGCATGTATCCCCCTCACGGAGTTTAAAAAGCATAAAGAGTTTAAAAAGTGAGGCCATGACTCACCTTAAGCGCTACTGATGATGATGAAAATAAATTCAGAGATGATTATAATGACTTCGATATAGAACCTGGTAAATATATAAATAACTGAGAATCTTACTAATTTTCTAGTGGTGTATGTGTATGAGTGGTGGATGATGATTATTCAACGATCTAATCTTTGAAAATGAAGATGTTATATACTTATGGTGCTCGTATTCTCGTGAGATCATACCTTCAACGAGTAAATAAAATATTAATATGAAATATTTCTATCGCTATTAACTAGTATGCAAATATAATGCAAATATGCATATGAAGTAAAGATATGGTGCAAAAATGAAAAATAGGATAAGAATGATAAGTTATAACAGTTGGTCCCTAATCTTTCCAGATTTTACATTTTCTACCCTAACCGTGGTTCGCGTTACGTCGTTAGTCCTTATTCGGTCCATAGTCCAATAATAGTCCAATAATTGTCCAATAGTCCATATAATGCTTGGAGTTCAATGGTGTGTCAAATTCAGTCCTTTACAACTGTTTTCACAGCTTCAGTCCCTTAGTTTCCAGGTTTGGCAGTTTTAGTCCTTTTCGGTTAAGTCGCGTTACATTTTTAGTCCTTTTTGCATAAAAATGATGGGAAAAATATTCTGAAAATTTCTATAACTTTATTAAGTTTATTTTAACTTATTTCAAGTGTTTATTCCAGAAATGAGATTATTTTTACCTTATTGGGCCGATTAACGAATTGGTTTAAGGTCCGTTAACAAATTTAGAGGCGAGGGCGTGAAAACTGTTTTGGGCTTAGATTTGGGCTATTTTTAGGATTCTAAAAATATATCATATGGGCCTGCTGGACCTTGTTATCGAAATTCCTTGTTGGGCTTGGTTTTTGGCCCAACCGAAGGTTTATAAACTTTTCTGAAAATAGTCGCTAGTTACTAGTGATGATCGATCCAAAATGAATTGTTTTGAGCGTGATGACAAGCTTATGGGGTCGAACTGTGAACATGAAAAATATAGTTTGCCAGCTTGTCGATCGAGTGATATGAAAATCTAGATATATTATATACAAAATTTCGAAAATATAGGAATGGTTTTTGGGTAGGTCGAATGAAATAACTTTGTGAAATATGCCATGAAATTTTCTAAGTGTTTGCATCAGTCGAGTAGTATTCAAAAGGGATTAATTTGGGTGTCGAGACGGGGTTATGAGAGGGATCTTAGAACACGAAGTATTTAGTTCGCCATGTGAGCTATTGAGAAGGACAAAAACATTTATGTTTTGCATGAAAGGTTTCGTATTAAATTAACCGTGAAAAGGTTTGTTCGAGTGGATTTTTAACTAGTAATAATTTGGATATTTTTCTGTCTCTTTTCACTGATTTGGCGTGGAAGTTATAGTTTATGTTCGAGTCGAATTAGGGTGATATTCAAGAGGTGATCATACGTTAAACGTGACATGGGTGGTTCGATCAAGTTAAGGTTTGACATGTTTCCTCTATCTTTTGTTAACCGGTTGAGCTCGAATATCTTAATGTTCGAATAACATGTGCATGCAACTAAATGAAGTGTCACTATATACGTATTTAAGTAAGAAACATAATAATGCATGGTGTGTTTATATGTTAACGTGTGACAAGTTTGTGACTGTATGGTAAGTTCGAATGTAACATGGGTTGTGCATGCAAGTGAGTATGAGATATATATTTAAAATGGAACAAGAGAACTTACAACACCTTTGAGAAAAGGTGGTGGAGACTTAAGGCTTGTAGGATGGAACACGAAATGAAACAACCCACTTGCTTCGGACTCTCTTACTCCTAACTGGTTAAGCTCTCGGTCGAACAAAGGTAGGTTTAAATGAAGGTATTGTGATAGTGAAATAAGTGTGAAGGAGGTTGTGGGGTTCGAATGGAGTACCAAGAAGGAACAGTGAGTTAGAATGGTTATTATGTGACTTGACTTGATTGGGTTTGCTTCCAAAATACTCGACAGAAAGGGTTCTTGTGGTGTTTAAGGAATATATTGATTTTGATGGAAGGTGATAGGTGATAGAGATTAGAAAGGAGCGAATGGGATGGTTTATATAGGAAAAATATCTCACTTGCATTGACTATTTGACTGATGATTGAAGTTACTGTTATCATGGGACACTTGTGTGATGATATCCTCACTTGAGTGTGATAGTAGTTGTGATTTTGTATGTTAGCTCTTGTATGGTTCTTGTTCCTTTGGTTCCTATACGTGTATGAGTTTATTGGCCACAAGTTGTATTTCTATTTTACTTTTGCATTTGGAATGTCAACTTTTAATTAGTAATGTAGCTTATAGTTGGTGGGAATTATGGCAATACGATAGCATTTTGGGTCGATGTCCCTATTGATATGTTTGTGTCGAAAAGGTTACAACCAAAACAAGTTTAATATCAAGTTACCAATTGCTATTTTTAGTTGGGTTTTTGTTATTACAGTAATTAGTTAAGTGGTATGTTTGAATGTGTATTATTAAATGAAAGTCGTGCTTGACATAATAATGTCGAGTCTTTGGGAAAGTGAGTAACGAGCGAGTGTTAAGAGCAAAGCAAGAAAGAAAGAAAAAGAAGATGAATGTGGGTTGATGAAATTGGAGTTGGGTTTTATTGGTTAACTGTTATGTTCGAGCCTTAAGTTTTGCATTGGAGTTTTTGGATATATGTTGTCTTGATCGGGTAAAAAGAAAAGAAAACAAAGAAGTGAGCTAATATCATTTGGTGTGTTGGGTGGGCTGTGATAACCGAATGGTATTGTGTGATGTTCCCTTGGTTTGGCTAGCTCGATGGGCTTTTGATCTTAGGGCTGAGGTTTGTTGTTGGGTCGAACAAATAAGGCCCAACTTGGTTTATAGTGGTAGTTTAGGATTAAGTTTATTGTTAGTGTTTGTGTTTTAGTTAAATAGAATTATGTGATATTAACTTTGATTAAGTGTAGTGAATGAACTAGACAAATATGATTACTTGTCGTTGTGTAAACGTGTTGTTGCGTAGGAGGTATAATTCCTAGTATCGGTGTGTTTAATATATATATGTGTATATATAATGCATGGCTACTAATAACAATAACGAAAAGTTTAAATTTCTAGCAAAAAATAGGCGTTAGGAAATAGTAATACGAGATTATTATTAATCATTAAGATTGATTACAAGGGTTTTTCATAGGATCTTACAGTACTCCTCCCTCATTCGAATTCCATCCCGGAATTCAAGTCTAAAACGGCTACTATGAGTGGTTTACGGGAATAGATGTGGATATTTTTCACGAATTTGGTCTTCGCATTCCCATGTGTACGTTGGTCCTCTCTTAGAGTCCCACTTTACTTTCACAATAGGAATACGGCTTTGCTTGAGTTGCTTAACTTCTCTATCCATTATCTCTACGGGTTCCTCTGTGAACACAAGTTTGTCGTCTAGTTTAATCTCTTTTAGCGGAATGACGAGAGTCTCGTCCGATAGGCATTTCTTAAGTTGAGATACGTGGAATGTAGGGTGTATCCTACTGAGTTCTTCTGGAAGTTCTAACTTATAGGCAACTGGGCCAATCCTCTCGAGGATTTTAAATGGTCCAATGTACCTTGGGTTGAGTTTTCCACGCTTTCCGAAGCGTATCATTCCTTTCCAGGGCGAAACTTTTAGCATAACTCTATCTCCGACTTCAAACTCCATGGGTTTCCTTCTCACATCTGCGTAACTCTTTTGTCTGTCACGAGCGGCTTGGAGACGATGTTTGATTTTGAATATTTTCTCTATGGTGTCGTGGATTAGTTCTGGTCCGGTAAGCTGCATGTCACCAACTTCCGTCCAACAGATAGGTGATCTGCACTTTCTTCCGTAAAGTGCTTCGAAAGGTGCAGCCTTCAGGCTAGCTTGGTAACTATTGTTGTACGAGAATTCAACCAATGGTAAGTGTTTATCCCAACCTTTTCCGAAGTCAATCACACATGCTCTAAGCATATCTTCTAAGGTTTGGATTGTTCTTTCACTTTGTCCATCAGTTTGAGGATGATAAGCAGTGCTCATATCCAGTTGAGTACCGAGGGCTTTCTGTAAAGATTGCCAAAATCCTGAAGTAAATCGACTGTCTCTGTCTGAGATGATAGAGATTGGTACTCCATGTCGGATTATGATCTCTTTGAAGTACAACTGAGCGAGTGCGTCTAACTCGTCAGTTTCTTTGATAGGCAGAAAATGAGCTGATTTGGTTAAACGGTCGACAATAACCCAAATGGTGTCATATCCGGTCGACGTTCTTGGTAATTTGGTAATAAAATCCATAGTGATTCGTTCCCATTTCCAAACTGGTATCTCCGGTTGTACAAGTGGTCCAGAAGGTTTCTGACTTTCGGCTTTGACCCTTGAACAAGTCAAACACTTCCCAACATATGTTGCAATGTCGGCTTTCATGTTTGGCCACCAGTAGAGTTGTTTGAGGTCTTGGTACATTTTGGTGGATCCGGGATGAATGGAATATTTAGACTTGTGAGATTCATGCATGATAAAATCTCGAATACCTCCATAGAGAGGAATCCAACATCTTTTCTTGAAGCATAACATTCCATCGGATCTTCGTATGAGTCCGTCCTCAGTTTCTAGCATGCCCTTAATTTTCTCGTGAGCTCGATTCTCTTCCTGAAGAGCTTCCGATTGGGCTGTGAGTATTTGAGATGGGAGTGGTGAATGAATTGTCATTTCTAATGATCGAACTCTAAGAGGTTTGGTTCTTTCTTTCCTGCTTAACGCGTCGGCCACGACATTTGCTTTACCGGGGTGGTAACAAATTTCACAGTCGTAGTCGTTGAGTAGCTCTATCCATCGACGCTGTCTCATATTCAACTCCTTCTGATCCAGTATGTGTTGAAGACTTTTGTGATCGGTGTATACCGTACACTTTGTACCATATAGGTAATGTCTCCATATTTTAAGAGCGAATACTACCGCTCCCAGTTCTAGATCATGAGTGGTATAATTTTCCTCATTTTTCTTGAGTTGTCGAGACGCATAAGCTATGACTTTGTCTCTTTGCATTAGTACCGCACCTAAACCATGATGAGATGCGTCACAATATACTACAAAGTTTTCGCTTCCGTCTGGTAGTGCTAGAATTGGTGCTTCACAGAGTTTTTGTTTTAAGAGTTGAAATGCTGATTCTTGTTTCTCTTCCCAGATATACTTCTTGTTTTTCTGGGTGAGTTTTGTCAAAGGTTTTGCGATTTTGGAAAAACCTTCTATAAACCTTCGATAGTAACCAGCGAGTCCTAAAAATTGGCGGATTTCAGTTGGAGTGGTGGGCGAAGCCCAACCTTTAACTGCTTCGATCTTGGCGGGGTCAACGTGAATACCTTGACTGTTGATGATGTGACCTAAAAATTGAACGGTGGAGATCCAAAAATCACATTTGGAAAATTTTGCATACAGTTTTTCTTGTTTGAGTACACCCAAAATGGTTCTCAAATGTTCCGCATGCTCCTTTTCGTTACGTGAGTAGATCAAAATGTCGTCGATGAATACGATTACGAACTTGTCCAGATATGGCTTACATACGCGGTTCATTAGATCCATGAACACAGCCGGTTCGTTGGTAAGACCAAATGGCATTACGCGGAACTCGTAATGTCCGTATCGTGTTCGGAAGGCTGTTTTGGGAACGTCTTCCTCTCTGACTCTTAGTTGGTGGTATCCTGATCTTAGATCGATTTTTGAGTAAACACTCGATCCTTGCAGTTGGTCAAATAGATCATCTATTCTTGGTAATGGGTATCGATTTTTCACTGTGAGTTTGTTCAACTCTCTATAATCGATGCACATTCGGAATGTTCCATCTTTCTTTTTGACAAACAGGACTGGTGCTCCCCAAGGTGATGAGCTGGGTTGGATGAATCCTTTATCCGACAGTTCTTTCAACTGCTCAGATAATTCTTTCATTTCGGAAGGGGCTAATCGATATGGTGCTTTTGCAACAGGTGCTGCTCCAGGCACTAAGTCAATTCGAAATTCTACTTGCCGGATGGGTGGAATTCCTGGCAAGTCGTCGGGGAAAACTTCTGCAAACTCATTTACAACTGGCACTTCTTCCAGTTGTTTTTCTTTCTCTTTCGATTTATCTTCCGTTACTTGGACTAAAAAGACGTGACATCCTTTGTTTATGTATTTCACCGTTTTGACGTAGGAGATGATATTGAGTCGGGTTTTATAGTGATCACAACGAACGGTTAACGTTTCATTGTCTATGGGAATTTGGACAACTTTTTCGTCGCAGATGATTCGGGCACGATGTTTGGATAACCAATCCATACCCACAATCGCGTCAAAGCTTCTAAGTTGGATGGGCATGAGATCGATTGGAAATGATTTGTTTTGGAGGGTTAGGGTGCAGTTTTGAAGTACAGTGTTGGTGTTTAGCAATTTTCCGTCGGCTATTTCTATTTCGTATGCGGTATCTAATTCTACGGGTGCAATATTAAGCAATAAAGCAAATGAAGTAGATACAAAACTCCTATCAGCTCCAGAATCAAATAATATCTTAGCACTATGTTGATTCAGTAAGAAAGTACCCGTGGTGACGTTGGAATTCTGTGGCATGTTTCCATCTCCGAGTACATAAGCTCTTCCTCGGGCAACCTGATTGTCATTCTTGGGACAGTGACTTTTATAATGACCTGTTTCACCACAGTCGTGGCATTTTACTGCTACAGGGTGCGCATTTGCTCCAGTGGCTCTACAGTCTCGGGTCACATGACCTATCCTCCGACAGTTACCGCAGATGGCGGTACATGGTCCCGTATGATGCATCTTGCATCGATTGCACTGGGGTTTTGTCCCAATATACCTTTTTCCTTCAGCAGGTGCAGCCACATAAGCTCTTGCGACTTCTTGACGACGGTTCTGTTGACGATGACGGTCATTTCGGCTTTGTTGAAAATCTCTGTTGCGGTTGTTTCGGTCATTGTTGCGGTAGTTCTTGTTGTGATTGTAATAACTGTTGCTGTTCCGGTTGTTGTTGCCAAAGTTATCATAGTTCCTCTTTTGCCCAATGACTGTGGATTTAGAACCTCGTTTAAGCTCTCGATTCATCATTCGCTGAGCAAACACGAATGCGGCTTCGAGGGTCTTTGGGTTAGATGCGGTAACATCTCCTTCAATGCTTGAAGGTAGTCCTTCCACATATTTCTCCAACAGCTTTTCCAAGTCAGATACCATGTGTGGACACAGAAGAGATAATTCTAGAAATCTTCGGTTGTATGCACTGACGTCACAGTTTTTCACCACTAACTCGTGAAATTCATCTTCAAGCTTTCTGATCTCCGTCCGTGGACAGTACTTCTCCAGCATTTTATTCTTCAGTTCGGTCCAAGAGATTTGGAATGCTGCTTCGGCACCCATTATTTTGACAGTAGCATTCCACCAAGATAGTGCATCTCCCCTTAGGGTTCCGGTGGCAAAAGTGACCTTATTGTTTTCTGCACAGTTGCTTCTCATGAATACCGTTTCCATGCACTCAAACCACTGGGCTAATTCAGTCACTCCTTCCACACCTCTGAAGGTGGTGGGTTGACAACTTACGAATTCTTTGTAAGTGCATTTACGTGGAGTAGATGCCTCACTTTCATTTGTTGCTCCCATAGTATTGCTTGAGCGGTTTGCTGCATCGGCCTCGCGTGCTGCGGCGATGCCATCATCAATCATTCTTCGAACCTCATCAAGTGTCAATGCTACGGTCTGGTTGGTAGTTTCGTGTGTGCTATGTTCCATTTTTCTATTAACGGCACAAGAATATAGGTTTAGAATTTGGATAGAATAGCTGAGTATATGCACAATGTCATCATGGTGTGAAATGATAATTAAATTGAATATTTTCCATAATTATGATGTCTCTGTAATTTATCAATTTACAGATGTGGGATTGTTAAGGAACAATCAATTTAATTATACAAACTGAATTTCATGTCACCATATTTTATGTGTTCAGGTTTTGCAATATTTACACAATTAGAGAATCATAATAATAACAGGTAACATCACGACATGTCTGGATACAATTACAATACATACGAACAACCATAATACATGAGTTAACAGATATATAGTACATTACTACCGGCATTACAACATTAATAACTTGATCAGTTGAGTTATACAACAAAACGATACAAGAGTCTTTATTAATTGCCACATGCGGCAGACTACAATGTCTCAAACTATACAATCATGCTAACTATGTCTACTGCTCAGGTCTATCCGTACGCCTCGTGAGCTCTGAGATCTGGTCTCTGAGTCTCTGTATCTCCGCCTGATGCTCTATCTGTATGTCTCCCATGAGTCTCTCTAATGTTTTAGCTCTACGCTGTGCCAAGTGAGTCTCCCAAGCTAAGTCCTGGCCCTCTCTACGTAAGGATATCGCGTGGGATCGGGTATCTGCCAAGTCTGTCTGTATCTGTCTCAGGCACTGCTGTATCACTGCTCTGTTGGAAGCCAACCTATGCAGAGTATTGCTGACAGTCCCTGGGGAATCCAATGGCACATGGTCGATCATCCGAAGAAGTGACTCAATCTGCTCTTCGTGACTCTCGAGTCGTGTCACTACTGTGGATGGTATAAGGGTGTGGGTGACTACTGGTCTAAATCCTTCCCAAGCATCATGAGTCTGAGCTGGGGGAGTGAAACCAGGAGGGTAAGGTAGTGATGGTGAGGATGGGTGTATCTGGTCTGAGATGCGACGTCTACTCGATGAAGGAATATCCTCTGCAGGAATCGGATCCCGCTGTCGAGGTGGTAGTGGATATGTCTGGGTATGTGTGTCTAGTACATGGTCAGGTAAGGACGGTGGTGTAATATGATGGGGCTCGGGTAAATCATCGGCAGGGAGCCATTGCTGACTCTCATAGTACAAGTCGTCAGGGGGTGGTATATAGAAAGGAGAGTAGGTGTCATAGACAAAATGTGGTGGTAACGTAGGTGCTGGCAAGGCTGGCACATGAAGGTCATCTAATAAAGGTACGGCGGCGGCTCTACCCTCTACAAAGGGCTCAATCGCGTCGGGCACAATCTCTGGTACTACAGCATCGGGAAGTACGGGGGACGTGACTGATGCTAGTGATCCCTCGGAGTTCGGCTCCGATGATACACTAAAGTGGGTGATAAACGACATTTTACTGTAATAATCCATATATAGTAAAATAAGTACTTACTAACATCAAGTGGTGTATTATAAGAATAAGATGATCTAGTTATGCACAGTAACTATCAAGTATGCAGAGGCTTATATATGATAATTCTAACGAATAACATACCGAGCACGGCAGCAAGCAGGCATGGAGAATTTAAGGTAACATGGTGTATAATTAATTTGTTTGAAAAATGTAGTTATAGTCCAACGTTTAAAAACATTTGGTTCCCTATAACCGAAGCTCTGATGCCAAACTGTAACACCCCCAAATTTTTAAACATAGCAGCGGAAGATTTATCTGGGTGTTACGGTGAGGATCGAAAACATAATCATAAGAAAACAGCCTAAGACGGCATTTTTAATTTACATAGGTCCATAATACAAATCCAGTTATAAAACATTACATCAGAGTGCTAAGGTTTCATTTAAGGAAACATTATTTTAACTGGATTACGACTTTATTTTACACCATTTATTTAAGATAGGGTATGCCTGCTCCATGCCTTGCCGCACTCCTCTAGTTCCCTGAGATACATGCTTAAAAGTCAACATAATGTTGAGTGAAATCATGGAGTTTATAATTTAAATATCAGTTTGATTCACAAGTAAGATTGTATTTTGAGATACAATCAGTTTAAAAAAATTGATATCACAGTTCATATATTGCCCTAAGTCTCATGACACGCAAACGTTAACAAAGTACCGCATAAACGGAGGTGATCATCAAATTAATGATGAAAATTTTGCCCTCGTGTAATAGGTGATTTGCCAATTCCTATTTTTCTCAAATATAATGTATCGCGACTAATA
Organism: Artemisia tridentata subsp. tridentata; assembly: GCA_021014915.2. NCBI lineage: Eukaryota > Viridiplantae > Streptophyta > Magnoliopsida > Asterales > Asteraceae > Artemisia > Artemisia tridentata. The sequence continues at coordinate 85,027,468 of CP139504.1, forward strand.
CGACTAGCGGTTAAGCATTCCGTCCTAGTATTAGTGGGATAGGTTGTCAGTCCTCTAATAGATCTATTCATTATATTCGCGTTCACCGCAGTGATTAATGGCTCATGATAAAGGGTCTTATGGCAATATGGTAACTTAGGCATATATCAAGTCAGGTAGCATACAAAAAAATACTTGTGATTAGTTTATAGCATGTATCCCCTCACGGAGTTTAAAAAGCATAAAGAGTTTAAAAAGTGAGGCCATGACTCACCTTAAGCGCTACTGATGATGATGAAAATAAATTCAGAGATGATTATAATGACTTCGATATAGAACCTGGTAAATATATAAATAACTGAGAATCTTACTAATTTTCTAGTGGTGTATGTGTATGAGTGGTGGATGATGATTATTCAACGATCTAATCGTTGAGAATGAAGATGTTATATACTTATGGTGCTCGTATTCTCGTGAGATCATATCTTCAACGAGTAAATAAAATATTAATATGAAATATTTCTATCGCTATTAACTAGTATGCAAATATAATGCAAATATGCATATGAAGTAAAGATATGGTGCAAAAATGAAAAATAGGATAAGAATGATAAGTTATAACAGTTGGTCCCTAATCTTTCCAGATTTTACATTTTCTACCCTAACCGTGGTTCGCGTTACGTCGTTAGTCCTTATTCGGTCCATAGTCCAATAATAGTCCAATAATTGTCCAATAGTCCATATAATGCTTGGAGTTCAATGGTATGTCAAATTCAGTCCTTTACAACTGTTTTCACAGCTTCAGTCCCTTAGTTTCCAGGTTTGGCAGTTTTAGTCCTTTTCGGTTAAGTCGCGTTACATTTTTAGTCCTTTTTGCATAAAAATGATGGGAAAAATATTCTGAAAATTTCTATAACTTTATTAAGTTTATTTTAACTTATTTCAAGTGTTTATTCCAGAAATGAGATTATTTTTACCTTATTGGGCCGATTAACAAATTGGTTTAAGGTCCGTTAACAAATTTAGAGGCGAGGGCGTGAAAACTGTTTTGGGCTTAGATTTGGGCTATTTTTAGGATTCTAAAAATATATCATATGGGCCTGCTGGACCTTGTTATCGAAATTCCTTGTTGGGCTTGGTTTTTGGCCCAACCGAAGGTTTATAAACTTTTCTGAAAATAGTCGCTAGTTACTAGTGATGATCGATCCAAAATGAATTGTTTTGAGCGTGATGACAAGCTTATGGGGTCGAACTGTGAACATGAAAAATATAGTTTGCCAGCTTGTCGATCGAGTGATATGAAAATCTAGATATATTATATACAAAATTTCGAAAATATAGGAATGGTTTTTGGGTAGGGAGAATGAAATAACTTTGTGAAATATGCCATGAAATTTTCTAAGTGTTTGCATCAGTCGAGTAGTATTCAAAAGGGATTAATTTGGGTGTCGAGACGGGGTTATGAGAGGGATCTTAGAACACGAAGTATTTAGTTCGCCATGTGAGCTATTGAGAAGGACAAAAACATTTATGTTTTGCATGAAAGGTTTCGTATTAAATCAACCGTGAAAAGGTTTGTTCGAGTGGATTTTTAACTAGTAATAATTTGGATATTTTTCTGTCTCTTTTTACTGATTTGGCGTGGAAGTTATAGTTTATGTTCGAGTCGAATTAGGATGATATTCAAGAGGTGATCATACGTTAAACGTGACATGGGTGGTTCGATCAAGTTAAGGTTTGACATGTTTCCTCTATCTTTTGTTAACCGGTTGAGCTCGAATATCTTAATGTTCGAATAACATGTGCATGCAACTAAATGAAGTGTCACTATATACGTATTTAAGTAAGAAACATAATAATGCATGGTGTGTTTATATGTTAACGTGTGACAAGTTTGTGACTGTATGGTAAGTTCGAATGTAACATGGGTTGTGCATGCAAGTGAGTATGAGATATATATTTAAAATGGAACAAGAGAACTTACAACACCTTTGAGAAAAGGTGGTGGAGACTTAAGGCTTGTAGGATGGAACACGAAATGAAACAACCCACTTGCTTCGGACTCTCTTACTCCTAACTGGTTAAGCTCTCGGTCGAACAAAGGTAGGTTTAAATGAAGGTATTGTGATAGTGAAATAAGTGTGAAGGAGGTTGTGGGGTTCGAATGGAGTACCAAGAAGGAACAGTGAGTTAGAATGGTTATTATGTGACTTGACTTGATTGGGTTTGCTTCCAAAATACTCAACAGAAAGGGTTCTTGTGGTGTTTAAGGAATATATTGATTTTGATGGAAGGTGATAGGTGATAGAGATTAGAAATGAGCGAATGGGATGGTTTATATAGGAAAAATATCTCACTTGCATTGACTATTTGACTGATGATTGAAGTTACTGTTATCATGGGACACTTGTGTGATGATATCCTCACTTGAGTGTGATAGTAGTTGTGATTTTGTATGTTAGCTCTTGTATGGTTCTTGTTCCTTTGGTTCCTATACGTGTATGAGTTTATTGGCCACAAGTTGTATTTCTATTTTACTTTTGCATTTGGAATGTCAACTTTTAATTAGTAATGTAGCTTATAGTTGGTGGGAATTATGGCAATACGATAGCATTTTGGGTCGATGTCCCTATTGATATGTTTGTGTCGAAAAGGTTACAACCAAAACAAGTTTAATATCAAGTTACCAATTGCTATTTTTAGTTGGGTTTTTGTTATTACAGTAATTAGTTAAGTGGTATGTTTGAATGTGTATTATTAAATGAAAGTCGTGCTTGACATAATAATGTTGAGTCTTTGGAAAAGTGAGTAACGAGCGAGTGTTAAGAGCAAAGCAAGAAAGAAAGAAAAAGAAGATGAATGTGGGTTGATGAAATTGGAGTTGGGTTTTATTGGTTAACTGTTATGTTCGAGCCTTAAGTTTTGCATTGGAGTTTTTGGATATATGTTGTCTTGATCGGGTAAAAAGAAAAGAAAACAAAGAAGTGAGCTAATATCATTTGGTGTGTTGGGTGGGCTGTGATAACCGAATGGTATTGTGTGATGTTCCCTTGGTTTGGCTAGCTCGATGGGCTTTTGATCTTAGGGCTGAGGTTTGTTGTTGGGTCGAACAAATAAGGCCCAACTTGGTTTATAGTGGTAGTTTAGGATTAAGTTTATTGTTAGTGTTTGTGTTTTAGTTAAATAGAGTTATGTGATATTAACTTTGATTAAGTGTAGTGAATGAACTAGACAAATATGATTACTTGTCGTTGTGTAAACGTGTTGTTGCGTAGGAGGTATAATTCCTAGTATCGGTGTGTTTAATATATATATGTGTATATATAATGCATGGCTACTAATAACAATAATGAAAAGTTTAAATTTCTAGCAAAAATAGGCGTTAGGAAATAGTAATACGAGATTATTATTAATCATTAAGATTGATTACAAGGGTTTTTCACAGGATCTTACTTTTGTTAATGTTCGTTTATTTAACTAAACTATAGTAAAATATTGTTCATGTTCGTTCATTTAATAAATAAACGAACATAAATGAACTTTTTACCGAACGGTTCATGAAACGTTCAGTGAATGTTCAGTTCGTTTACAGCCCTAGGTAGGGATGATTATGAGATGATAGATATATTTATTGGATGTTTTATGGGGTATTTATAGGTATTCTAACACTTAGGGACCAAGCCAAGGGGCATATGATCGGATAGGATAGTAAATGGGAGCTCGTAAATGCTGCTGATGCTGATCAGACAAGAAGTACGGCGGTTTTCTTGGTAAAACCGCCAGTTATGTGTGTCTGGAGCCTTTGACACAAAAATGAAAGTTTTAGCCCTATCTCTTAGCTTTCCGTGGCCGCTTGAATCAACTAAATCGGAGTCTGTACGCTCAACTTATGGCCAAAATAGTGGAGGTGCGTCGGGAGATTATTAACTTGAGTTTGTTTCTTCGTTTAAGCTTCGTATCTTCGTGTTTTCTTCCGATTCTTCCACGGCACATCTCATGAACCTAAAATAGCATATTTAATCTATTAAGTATCGAAAGTTCATATAAATCATCAATATATAAGCATAAAAGCATCGATAACTCCCATAGAAATATATATAAAAGGAGCGTTATCAAATCCCCCCACACTTAAATCTTTGTTTGCCCTCAAGAAAATCTAAGAAAAGAAAAATTAAAAAGAAGTTCCTAAATGACAAATGGAAAGAATTTTTTTTTAAATGTTATGAAATTATCGAAAAATATTTTTGGTTTTTATAAGAAAGTCGCAAGAAGCGCAAGCACCCCCACACTTAAGGGTTTGCTTGTCCTCAAGCAAATATAAAATAAGCTTTACAAAAAATAGATTTTGAAAAATATTTTTGATTTTTTAATATGCGAAAGCAGAGATGTTTAACAATACCCGATGATTCTTGAGTTACGATAATATGACTAAGCACCTCACGAATAAGGAAAATTATAATTCACTCATACTCATTATTTATATGATTGAGAATATAAGGGAATCACACTCAATTGCTCAGACATGATTCATTAAATTACCATATGCTTGTACAGGAAACATAACTACACCGACATGGGCTAAGCACCAGGTATAAATATCAAAAGAGGACTTTTATTCGGGTTATAATGTTTAGGCTAAGGGTTAATTTGGGTACGGATTAAGCATGAGAAATATATACTGGAATTGATTTTAAAAGAAAAAAGAGTATCGAAAAGTCCAAGAAACCCATGTTGCTCGTCACAACTCATACCACAAACCCATGAGGTTATCGAACAACTCAGCACTTTATTCATACTTATTTTTTTTTCTTTTTTTTATAACACTTTTTTTCGATTCTTTTTCTCCATTTTTTTTTTATTATTTTTTATTTTTTATTTTTAATCATCCACTCCCCACATTCACACAATCAACAATTCGCCCACACTTGGGATAAGCATACACCACAAAAAATACAAAATATGAAGGTCGACTCTTCATCTTCGTTGAAATGGCACATCACTTACAAGAAAGTGCAAACAAACTATCAATCAAAAACCATCTGAACAAACCAAGAGACTAGTAACCAACCGTTTAGACTTTCGACAAGGGGTAAGGCTAGGCTAAAGGTTATATATTTTTGTATTTTTATTTAGTAGATGTAAGAAATGAAAAGGGATGGCTTTGCAGGTTAAACTAGGGGTATCTAGCACTGAAATTGAGTGCTACAGAAGGGTTTTATTAAGTGGTTAGCTAATCAGTGTAATTAGCTAAAAGAATAAATAATAAGTTAAATGGAAAGGTTATTTGGGTTAAGTCCTAAGTTGCCTCTTTATCACATATAAATACATATATCATAAGAATGTGATCTCACTGCGGTTTCGTAATGATTTCAAGCACAAGTTCTAGAATCGAATAAATCACCGGCACACTCATAAACAAAGAAATCAAGCATAAAAGACATATGCCGATATAGACTCAAAATCCTCACATTTTCAGTGGTAATGGCTATAAATGCACAAGTAATGTCATCGATCCCGAGTCGGATCTGCTATATCAATCGGGACACATCTCTGAATTCAAAAACTTTATTTATTTACTACGTTTTATTGTAATATATTACCGTAAGTGACAAAATTTGGAATAGATAAGCTAAAAGGGCAAACCAAAATTTTAAAGGTTCAAAAATGATTCTCATTTTTTAAATTCATTCCCCCCCCCAAACACTTAAGTTACGCAATATGCATAATTCGAAAATAACTTAAAATTGGGATAAATGGGAAAGATAAATATAAGAGAAACGAGACTTCCCAGGGCTGATAAGTGCTCGGTTGAATTTTGGAAAGATATAATGTTGAGCAGGATGCCAACATAAGCATGCGAATTCAACCATATATAATATAATCCACCACATATATAATATCCCCAAGTGTAAGCTAGATACCATCCGACCAACCTCCACTTATTTATAAAATCTGCAAAATAAACAAACTACAAAAAGCGTAAAATCATAAAGCACACTTTTGTAGGCACCACGGTTGCATTTATATAGCGTATGCAACAAGCCTTTAAACCCCTCGGTGTCCCGAGTGGACGAGTTATAGTCTCGTTAGGGTTTATAGCTGTAGGACCTTAGATCTAACTTATCATACTAAACAATAAGCTCGTATGGTTGTGGTGACTTGATATGTATAGTGTTAAACTAGAGAGAGAAACTAGAAATAGAATTTTATTAAAGAAACACACACTACACACTCAAGCACCCTCTGCAAATGAGGTGGAGAGTTCCTTTTATTGTTTAATACAAACGAGCCATATGGGCTTTCCATGGGCTTGGATTAGACTTGGATTGGACTTGGATTACATTGGATATTAAAGGACTAGCATATCTTAACTTCTAACCTATTAGCTTAATCCAATCCACAAGCCCTTTGACTATTCTATTATATTTTCTATAACACGTTTACAAAGTTTCTATGACTAGAATGACCGCCACTTTTCTTTAATGCTAACAATCCCCCCTAAGGGGTGGTCATTCGAATGATGCTCCATGTGATTAGGTCTTTTGCTTTCATTTTATTGAACTTTGTGTGTCGTTGTAGAATAGTCTTGATTCTTTGTTCCTTCATGCTTTGTGATCTTCGTAGTAACGTCTTTTGATCTTACTTTCCTTTGATCAACATCTTTACTGGTTTGCTGTGTTGTCTCTTCCAACATACTCATACTTCTTGATAATACTGTGAACTTCATACTTGTGTCTTCCTCACTTGATACATGAACTTGTTCTTGAAATTTTGATCAGTTCTTTGACTTTAGCATAACTCATTGTCTTTAACTTGATCTCTTTGTATAGAACGTTCTTCACTTGAGCTTGTTGAGGATAAACTTCATAAGCATGAGTATGAGGATATGTAGATGTTGAAGTATATGATGATGGTAAATGGTCTTTCCTCCAAGGGGACTTTCATCAGTACCTGCATAAAAACAGTTAGTAATAAAGTATCCAGCACTTACAGGTTCGGACTTCGAGATCGTTAACAAGATAGTGTAAAAAGTTTCTCTAATCCTTGCCAAGGCCATTCCCGAACCGTATGCCCCCAAGAGAGCTAACTCAGATACACCGAAGTGTATCAACGATTCAGGGTGAGTCGCTGAAGTATACCAGAGTATCACTTCACGACTGTAGACTGTTTGAAGCAAATAACCATCATGATAGATAAGGCAAGATCCGTAGATCTCATAAAGACTCTTATACACCTTGTGTCCTTTTTGGCGAACACAAGTGTGTTATATTGGAAGTGTATCCTAAGAGATCTTTTAATAAATCTCATGGCTCTAGACTCGATTATGTGCATTTTGGTTTTAGTCGTCGGAGGCATGGAGCAGAGTGCCACCTTTTCAATATCAACACATCTCAGAGTGAGAGGCCGATAGATTATGCAAGGTTCTCCGTGAGAAATGAAACAAATATCTTTTAAGAGATACCTGAGTGGCTAGAAGGGGTTGTGCAGCGCGTCACTGGGTCCATGACGTCTTGTCTTCAATACCGGTATCATCTTTGTGATAACCGATAGCAGATGTATTGACCTGGTTTCTGCCCTAAGTTTTCATGGAGGGCTATTTCTTTTCACCCTTTCATAAACTTTTCTTTTTAATTCTTCAACCCCTTCTTTCTCCTTTCTCATTTACTCCTTTTTTTTTTTTTTTTTTTTTTTTTCCAATCATACCTAAGGACTTCTAATTCTAATCTATTGGAATTTTCCTTGGGTAGATCCCTCCGGCTCTGGCGGATCATAGGACATAAACTTAACCATAATCACCTTATTACTCCATGATTATCCTAGATTTATTGATCATAATGCCATAAAACCTTTTGTGAAAATCTCTCAAAGTGTTTATGATTATTAAACACATTTTGTTAACATTTAGAGAGTTTTGCATTTTCTGAAATACTCCCCCTTCACATGTGCTTATGCATTTTAAGATAGATTTACACATGTTGGGTAGAGTTCGCACATTTGAATTGATTGATTTTCAGTGAATATGACCGTTGCGAGACACGTTTACATCACTAGTTAGACTAGCTTGAAATTATTACCCGTCCTGGTCATATTCAAAGAGAATCTCTCGAAAATGGTACACTCTACTCAGACAAGTCCTTTGCGAGACACGTTTACATCACTAGATAAACCAGCTTGAAATTATTACCCGTCCTGGACAAGTCTTTTTGACTACTGACAATTAAGCTTCGTCAATTCATTGGTTATATCTGAGTCGAGCTCTTTTGATATTCAACTACGATCTTTAAACATTTTGATCACATTTTAATCACGTCTTCTCCCCCTCAAAAATAGCATGACGTGATATTTTTGATATGAACTGATTAAAAAAACCACTTTTTGGAGAGATAGACGGATTTGGTTTTGTATGAAATTGGAACATTTTGATATTGATGTTTATAATTACGAGTCCTGATCTAAAATAATCAGAAGTTATCATGTTAGCCCGGGTTTCGTACTGAAGTATATGAAAGCCATTGTGAAGATTTTTTTTTTTTTTTTTTTTTTTTTGAGATACGACATATTTTAGAAAACATTTTATAGAACTCTCGCTCAAGCATCTGTACATGTCCATATCATTTTTGAATGACATTTCTAGATACGTACAGAATATCGATTATACGAGAGACATGTCGTGAGAAGAATATTTTTGTATTTTTTGATTTTATATTGTTTTTTTATTTTTGAAAATTTTCTACTTTTATATTTTGATTTTGTTGGTTTTTCAAATTTTGTATTTTGATTTTCAAGAAAATATTTACAGCTAAATCGTCAAACCTTTCTTTTAGAAGGGCTTTAGTAAATAGATCGGCGAGTTGGTAATCTGTCTTCACGAAAAATAATTCAACAGTACCCTCTTCTACGTGCTCTTTGATGAAGTAATAGCGGACTCTAATATGCTTGGTCTTTGAGTGTTGTACTGGTTTGCACGAGATGGCTATGACACTTTTCGAATCACAATACAAAGGTATTTTGTCGAAAGTAAAGCCATAATCTGTGAGTTGTGTCCTCATCCATAGAACTTGGGCACAACACGCAGATAGAGACACATACTCGACTTTTACGGTTGATAATGCAGTACAATCTTGTTTCCTTGATGACCAGCCTACTAGCTTTTCACCCAAAAATTGTGCTCCACCTGATATGTTGTAGGAAATAACCATCTTGATTGTGTGGATGATTCGGGTGGTCTTGGTTCATGGAAGATTAGATCCATGGTTAGAGAGATGAGATGAACTAGAGAGAGAGTGGGAAACTCTTGAGAGAAAACTGGATCTATTAGATTAATGTGTGAAGAGTTCCAACCCTTCCCAAGTGTGGGAAGGGGCTTATATACTACTACATATTGGTGCCCCTAGTGGGCTGTGGAGTGAGCTGACAGTGGGGAAAGCCCCGACCCACTCCACAAATATAAATACGACTAAGTTAATACTAATATTACTAATAATACTAAACGAATATATATAAGCCTACGAGCTATATAAATGCTAATTAGATTCTCGGGGTGACCGAACCTTCATATGAATATTTATATTCCTAACAATCTCCCCCTAAGGGAGGTCACCCCGGAAATAATAATTTGAATTCTAGCATTCTTTCTTCTGAACTTGTCTTTATAGCTCGTAGTCTTTGATTCTTCAACGTCTTTGATCATTGTGCTTTCAGCAGTGACCTTTTGATGACTTATCCTTGTCTTGGATGATTTTGAGTATTCTTCGAAACTATCATCCAACATGTATCTTCAAGCCATCTTTCAGTAGTATGTCTCCACGTGATGTGTAAATCTTTGAGCCGACATGTTCACACTATTTGGTGTCATGATCTTTAGCATCAGAGTTTGCAGAAGCCGTGTTAAAGGTCTTTTAGGTTGATCATGACATTGTTGAGTAACAATGATGATGTAGTGTGAACATGTGGTAGAGGATTGGCATCTTTTCTGCAACCAGCTACAACCGCATTCAGCTGCAACCTCAATCAGCTACAACCGCAAACAGCTGCAACAGCAATCAGCATCAACCGCCAGATGTTCCTGCATACAACAGTTAGCAATAAAACGTCTGGTACTTACAAGTTCGGACTTCGAGATTGTTAACAGCATAGTGTGAAAACTCTCTCTAATCCTTACCAAGACCGTTCCTAATCGAAAACCCACAGAGGGCTTTTTAAGATCGAACCGTAGCACATCAACGATTAGGTGAGTCGCTGGAGATCACTCCACGACTGTAGACCGTTAGAAACCGCCGTGACCACTAAGCGTAATCCATAAAGAATTACCGAAGTGACCTGCTTTCAGGGCTGCTTGATGTTGACCCTGGCAGGAATTTCCATTCAATCATTGAGAATTACATTTGTAAATTCCCTCATGAATGTTCTGGCAGATTGCTAAGATCTGCGTAGGACTCATAAGTTTACACCTGGTGTCCTTAAAGTTGAACAACCAGTGTAGAAATAATTCGTGTCCCTATGAGATCTTATTATGCATCTCGTGGCTCTAGACTCTATAGTGCGTTTTGATTTAGTGAGCGGAGGCTGGAGAGGACTGCCACCTTTTCAATATCATCTAACTCGGAGTGAGAGAGACGATAGGAATGTATTGAACTCCGTGACAATTGAAACAAGAATCCTTTGAGGGACCTTGAGTGGCTAGGGAGGGTTGTGCAGCGTATCACTGGGTCCATGATACTTTGTCTTCAATGCCAGCAATCAACTAAGTGATTCTGACAGCATATGTATTGACCCGGTTTCTGCCTAAGTTGTAAGGAGGGCTATTTCTTTTCACCCTTTATCTTTACAATTCTTTTTCATTCTTCAACCCCTTCAGTGCTTACCGAGACTTCATAACTAGCACCTTGTTGGGTTTGTTCCAGTACTAGCTCCATCTCAGTCGGCACTTTTCCCTTATCCACTTTTCTCCTTTTTAATCATACCTAAGGACTTCTACACTAACTAGTGGATTGTCCCTGGGTAGATCCCTCCGGCTCTGGCGGGATCGTGGGAACTTGAGCCTAACCTAACCATCCTTATAACTCCATACTTTAATTAAAATGGTCGGTCTTTGGTGTACTTCCACGATTGCCATAAACCAAATCTTTGAAAAATCTCTCAAAGTGTTCATGATTCTGAAACACATTTTTGCAAACACTTGAGAGTTTTATATTTTTCAAATGCTCCCCCTCAACATGTGCTCGGTTGATTGTTTTATAAATTTGCACATGTTAGGTAGAGCTCGCACTTTTTGAATTGATTGATTTTCCAAGAACATGATCATCGCGAGACACGCTTACATCACTAGTAAACTAGCTTGAAATTATTAGCCGTCCAGATCACATTCAAGGAAAGTCGCTCGAAATCGGTACATTCTACTCAGACACGTCCTTTGCGAGACACGCTTACATCACCAGATAAACTGGCTTGAAATTATTACCCGTCCAGGACATGTCCTTTCGACTACTGACTTTAGCTATCGTCAATTCATTGGTGAAGTCTGAGCCTTGCTCACATAAGATGCATGCCAAATCCTTTGCTCCCCCTCAATAAGTGCATTGGTATACAAAAGAGTTTAGCACTTACTGGAGAGCTTACTTTCACATCCAAAACCTTTTGCTCCCCCTCAATATGTGCATTGATATATAAAATGGTTTAACACATACGGGAGAGCTTACATTCATGTCCAAAACATCACATTTTATCAGATTTCATATTTAAATCACATTCTCTCCCCCGATCAAAAATTTCAAACCATTTGAGATTTGTGATCCCAATTGATTTAAATAAGTTAGAAAAATGTGGGAGAAAATGTGTCCGATTTAATGTTTTCTGATAATGGAACATACTATGCTCCCCCTTAATCTAAGAGGGAGATTCACTGCTTATTATGCACAAAGTGATTATTATGACACAAATGATATTGACCTTTTTGCGCAGATGATGTAATCACCCGCTTTTCTGAGTTAGTAGTCAACATCAATTATCCATCCACCAACAAGTCTTTCGCAAATGTCGTTGATCCCCACTTGGCGAGACCAAAATAGATGAATGGTGGTGGCGGTGATGACAGTGTTGTTGTTGTTGTTGCTGCCGATGTTGTTGTCGTGGTGAATTCCGAGCCAATCAATAGAGTTTGAACGTCTGATCAAATGGTTAGAATGGGAACTGGTACATTCATTTTGGCTATGGAATCTGCATAAGAATATCAACACAGATATACATACATACAGATACACTATTCCTAAATAGCTACCCTTCAGCAGCTTGCCACATTATAATACCAAGTTCATCTTATAATCAAACCCCAATCAGGAACTACGTCAAACCACTATCTAGCATGAAGAGCAATTAGCAATCATGAACATGGCAATTCACACGGATTTCAATATTCAATTCAGGATCTTAGGAACATGATTCTAACATAATAGCAATCTACCTAAGCTAATCCTGAGAACATATGCACAATATCAACAACAATTAAGCAGCAGAGACAAGCAACATTTGAGACTCATTCACTTAGATCATACAAATGTCAGTGGAGCATTCAAGAACATCAAACGCATCGGGTTTTCTAACTTCTTTCAGATTTTGAGTTTTAATGTATCTAGGGGATTAAACGAGGATTCCAAAGAGATACAAATGAACCTTCTAGTTATATGAAGCTAGGATACTACAAGCAAATTGCACATAATGTCCTAAACTTTCTAGCAACTAACACACTTGGTCATTTGATATATTTAAGCAATATCCTCTTCAACTAATACCCCATTAACTGCAAAACCTTTTCTAAGAGTCATGAATTAATCAAGAAACCCGTTTGATGATATAAAATTTGAATTCACTCTCCCCCTCAATCAATGACCCGTATTCTAGTTGAACCTCAACTAAAATCAAGCTTAACCCCACAACTCATCAAACAAGAACTGTCATGAGGTTTTGTAGTCGTTGATTGAGTGACAAATTTTATGCATAATCCAAGTATAAACAAATTTCATACAACACATATTCATCAAGTGTCTCACAAATAATTTTCAGAAGAATCATAGAATGAAAACTATTTGTTATACTAAGAAGATTTCTCTTCTTTTACAAGAAATGATGCACTGAAATGTACATCAAATCAGGAAACATGGATATGAAGTAATCCATGCCCAGGTGAACATCACCCAGTTGGAGGAACAGCCGTCTTTTTGGCGACGTGCTTTCCCCAATATGAAGCGCGGGTTGCTATCTAAAGTAATAGCAAGCCATTTAGACATGTTTTAAGCATCCATTTTAACTTCTGATCGAGCTTCATTTAAAGACCCGTGCCATTATTGAATGACATTTCTAAGTCCGTAAATGTTATCGATAAACAGAAGACATGCCTAGGTGAAACTATTTTTGGTCTTTTCTAATTTTTTTAAATTTTTATGGTTTTTCTGATTTTTCGTTTCTCTATTTACAATTAGCAAGATTTCTATATATCTATTTACAAAAATGTATAAGGTATGAAAAAGAATGTAAGAAGCAAAATATATACAAGGATACGAACCAGAAACCATTACTCCTCAGCATTCTGAATCTACACCGCATTCATCACTTGACTTGCTGAAGAGCAATGTGAGCACTTTCAATCAGGGAATGATTCTGGCTTTTCACTCTCCCCTAATTAGTGCTCTCCCCCAATCTGACAACCTTTGACGATCACCCAAAATAGGAAGAAGAAGAAGACTTTGGATGAACACCCATAATAAGAAGAAGTCTTTGGATGAACGCCCGAAATATGAAGAAGTCTTTAGATAACCAAATGCATGCCGTCTTTAATCTTCTAACACTCCCGTCCTTGAGTGACGCCGTCAAAAACCTTAGGCATCTTTTCGGTAGTTTAAGTTGAGCCTCAACTGAAATCTAGCTTAACCTCACAACTCATCAAACAAGAACTGTCATGAGATTAGGTTAATATCAAGTTGGACTTAACCTTAAACTACGGAACAACTTGAACCTAACTTAACTCCACAACTCATCAAACAAGAACTGTCATGGGATTAAGTTAAATATCAAGTTGTAAGAAAAGAACTCAACACGTTTTGACTGTGGAGAAGACTGTAGACTTGACCTTCTTCAAGATTGCCCAATGTGGAGGAACAGAATACCAATCATCTTGATCTCACCAAATGCCTTCCAGTAACCTTACATATAACCCATCAGCCCGCAGCATACACATGAGATGATAACACCTAACAGAGAATGAAGAGTAGACTGACGACTCGACCTTCTTCAGTCTTTAGTATAACACCAAAGTAACAAGTTGAACCACTGATCATATATAATATGTATCCATCCTTGGATATTAAGCCCTGATCACGTGAACCTGTTGTATATCCTTGATGTACACATTCTCTCTCCCCTGATGGTTACGATTAATCAGCCCATGACGTAACAGTGAAACGTAAATACCAAGGTAACAAGTTGAACCACTGATCATCTCTGCGGTTCTCAACACCGGAATATATGATTAAGCCCGATCACTTGAACCTGTTGTACGTCCTTGGTGTACACATTTCTCTCCCCCATGATGGTTACGATTAATCGGAATCATCATCATGATGTGTACATGTAGCCTAATGACGTGTACATGAAGCATTGACTAGAAACCCATTGTTGCTGATTAGACCAACCCGTGAGACTTTGTCGATTAGCATTCCATGACCATGTTCTTCAACACCTTGATAGACGGAGGAAGAAGTAGTGTTGGAGAAACATGGTTTGCACGACTCCTGAACTGACGTATTCAGGAGTCGTATGACCATTTCTTAATTATCAACCAACATGTAGATTAATATTCACCCTTTCCCCCCCTCAAAAATTGCATATGCCTTCCAACTGCAATTTTTGATGATTGAACTAGTGAATATGAATACCATCAACGGTAAGTAGCTCCACTTGACGGTTCTTGAAGACTAACATGTTGTTTATTCACCCTTTCCCCCCCTCAAAAATTGCATATGCCTGTCAACTGCAATTTTTGGTTGAATACGTGAATACAAATATACTCCAATATGCGCCGATCCACTTGAAGACTGAATAAGCACGGAAAGAGCATGACTCTTGTTGATGAGAATGGCCATAAATAAGAAGATTCCTCTTCTTTTGAAGATAAAGTGCACTCAAGCGTACACTTTTCTTTTCTTTGAAGAACGAGGCCTGAACTGATGTATTCAGACGTCATCTGATGAAGAACGAGGCCTGTACTAAAGTGTACAGACGTCATTATGATGAAGAGCGAGGCCTGCACTGACTTGTACAGACGTCATATCTCTCTCTTTACTTCTTCTCTCATCTAACTCGTTACCAACCCCATTATCATTCTGTCGGCTTGATGTCGTGACCACTGATGGAGAAAACCCAATATGATGAACTTGATGCTGAAGTAATATAACCCGAACTTGTGACTTAAACTTGTACTAATGCGTGACAAAGAGCGGTGTAGAGACTTCGTGCAACATCGAATCCCTAAGTACTCTATACTCTTCAACCAACCAACCATCAAGTATAAGACGTACATCACCTCTTGGATATCCACATCTTCGTGTGACACTGAGCACTACAACGTGACTCCTTAAAGTGATAGTTATTTTGTAATAGAGAGAAAGACAAAATAACTAGATATCCAAGTCCTCGTCATTGTATTGAAAGCTCGAACAAGG
The DNA here is from genome assembly GCA_021014915.2 of Artemisia tridentata subsp. tridentata. NCBI lineage: Eukaryota > Viridiplantae > Streptophyta > Magnoliopsida > Asterales > Asteraceae > Artemisia > Artemisia tridentata. The sequence continues at coordinate 85,043,160 of CP139504.1, forward strand.
ATCTCGAAGAATCTTCATCCAACCTCCCCGATATCTTCAGATACTAAGTACACGCACCCATGAAATTTCACTTCAGCCTCAAATAAATAATAATGAATTAACGCCGTAGTCACGTCTTGTGGTTAATGCCCAAATCTAGCCCTTTATGATGCTTTAACTGAACTTTGATAATGGTTTTAACCCGATCATGGTTAAGAGCGCATAGTCCATTATCACGGGATTTTACAAATCTATGATTTAAACCGAGAAATAAGTTCTTTCTCGGGATTTTACAAAATCACGAAGAAACCGTGAGGCAGTAACAGATTGAATGTGGCATGACTGATTTTGATTTTAGGTGAACATCAGTTTGGGTAAATAATATCTTGTGAAGATTACATATCACATCACAACTTTTAACACCTTTGGCTAACTAACCAACCTTGTACATAGATTAGTGACCACTCGATGAAGAAAACCCGATACACCAATACTGAAAACTGAAGTAGAAGTCCGCATATTTGTTACTTAAGCTTGCACTAATGTTGGAAGAACGGTGTAGAGAATTAATGCTCCAAGCAAATCTCTAAGTGCTCAATACCCAACCAAAGTATGAGACATTAACACCTCTTGCGATTATCGACATCGTCATTGATGTGTGACACTGAGTACTTCAATAACTCTTAAGTGATAGTTACCCCGACTGCTGGTAACTAGATAACCCAAGTCTTCAACTTAAATTTTGAGCACGAGCAAGTTATCATTGAAGGTCATGCATCCAACCAACCCCGACTTCAAGATAAAATAAGTAGACGCCTTCGTGAAATTCAACTTCAATCACAAATAAAGAATACCTGATTAACTTCGTGATCATCTTGTGCTGTTGACTAGTCAAAAGGAGAAGAAACATGAGCTAATTCTTAACAGTGCCCATGACTCATAGTCAGTCCTATCAAACAAAGTTGTCTGACCCAGCTACTTGGATGTGAAACAGTTGTCGTACTGTGTACAGGATTTTACAGTTCTCGAGATTTATCTGAGAAATAAATTCAAGAACTAACTGTACAACAGTAAGTATCAAACTGCTGTAGACTGAACCGATACGATCTGACCCGCTGTAACCGGAACCGCTAAAATTCACATTGCTGGAGACGGAACTGCTAGGAAACACGCCTAATTCTCCCCCTCAAAAAGGGCATGAAATGACCTTTTTGCCAAAGTTAAAAGTCTGTGATGATCGTGAATGTGACAGGCACAAAACATGGACAGAGACAAATGAAGCTACTGCAACGAAGATGGTGATTAAGACTCTCTTGTAGTAACCCCTTGCTTTCCTCCTCATCCAATGGTTTAGCAGATTAACAATTCCCTGAAGCTCATAATATGCCAAAACCGCTTGATGAAATATGATTATCTATAGAATGTGGAACAGGTTAAAACACGTCTCTGAACAAACCACCTTCCGTCTTTAAGTCTGACCACTTCTTGAGAAGATCTTGTACAACAATCCCATTAGAAGTTGGAGAGACAACGATCACTTGATGAAGCTTGATAAAGGACAAGTTTGCGACTTATACTTGCACTAAATTTGTGATTTAGAACCTATATTGAGCACAACAACGTAACTCCTTTAAATATAGATAGTGATATATACCCAACCTTCCATCCTTTATTGTATATATCCACTTCTTGAACATCCAAGTCTAATCACCTTAATCACCTTAAATTGCAAATTGTGATTTAGAACCTATATTGAGCACAACAACTTAACTCCTTTAAATATAGGTAGTGATATATACCCAACCTTCCATCCTTTATTGTATATATCCACTTCTTGAACATCCAAGTCTAATCACCTTGAATACGCTTGAGCAAGGGTCATCAAACATCGTGCATCCATCCACCCCGAGAAGTTTGAGACACTAAGTACACCAACCCGTGAATTAACAAACCAACCAAGTTATCATAATTTCCCAATTCCTGCCGATCTTGTAGCACAAACTTATCCCGAAAAAGCAGTCAAACCCCGTAAGTTTCATTATGTCTACATCCAAGTCTAGCCTACTTGTCCAATATTAATTTCACGGGATTTTACAGCTCTTGAGATTTGAACCGAGAAATCGAATCTTTCGCGGGATTTTCTAAAATCTACAAGAGAAACCGTGAAATCAACCAGAATACCCAAGAGTGAGGTGCAATACCAATCTTTGAAATTCAAGTCACAGAAGTCAAATCACAACTTGATCAAATTGCAACAGGCCAAGTCACAGATTGTCAATTTGCAACAAGTCAGATTGCAATCAACCAAATCACAATTAGTCAAATCGCAAGTGTCACCTCGCAACGTCAAATCGCAACTGGTTAAATCGCAATCAGTCAAATTGCAACAAGTCAAATAGCAACTTGTCAACTCGCAATTAACCAAATCGCAATTTGTCAACTATAGCTCAAATTGCAAAGATCAACTTGCAGGATCACTCAAATTGTGGGCACTAATAGGACAACTTTGCCAAATCCACAGCTCTGCAATCCCGATGACATTAATAAACCCAAATACTGGTCGTGACATATGTATCCACGTGAGAATAATGACCGAAATAAAACCATTCCCAATCATCCTTGTGACCACACTCAATAAAACATAAGTCCATCATGTTCAAGCCCATGGTCCAATCCACAAGATACGAAGTGCATATTCGGTCCAACCATACATAAAACATGATACTAGGCCCAATACAATATCCAATATTCCAAAAACCGACAAATTGCCAAAGTCAAAGTTGTTTAACTCCCAATTGTAGGTTATGATATGTAAGAAGCCCATTAGCAAGTCCGGTCCAACCATTCAAATCGTCCAGCCCATTCAACCAATAATAAGACCCAATCCATTTCTCTCTTAACCCTAATAATCCGGTATTTAACTCCCACTTATTACATAACTCAAACCCTAATCCCTTATCTAAAATTAATCCGCCCCTCTCATCACTAACTTCACACAGCCACACAACACAATATCATCAATCTCATCTTAAACTTCATCCACCCCCATCTTTGATAATCATTAAGCTCGAATCTGACTAGCAAACACAAACTGAAGCACCATAACTCCAGAAATAAGGCGCATCTTCATGATTTCCAAGAGGAGGTCTCGGGTAGGTTTTCTTTATGCGTTTACATCTTGAACGAACCAAAGAAAGTTTCTAACGAGAATTGTTATGAGACTTTCTTTTTGACTCGGATATTTAATTGAAGCTTAGTCTTCAAAAAAACTTTAGATCGATGATGATTTTACTTTCGATTGAGCTACCTTCAAGTTTCTTGATGTTACTTTGAATATTTTCGAAAGTAAAGGCTGAGATCTATTTTTTTTTTTCGTTAAAGACCAGTGAAGTGTTGCTATTCGTGAATAGATCTTTGAAGATCTTTTGTTTGTACTACCTCACGATAAAGTTGTCTGAGGTCTAGTATTAATTATCATTTAGGTTTTGAGTCTTGATTTAGGATAGTGATGTTGCTGTCGTGAGGTTAGTTTAGAGTTGGTTTTGTGTTGGATTGGTTGTGGCTGAGGTTCAAAGAGTCTGTGGTTAAGTTTCTTTTTCTATGATTCGGTTTGACTTTCCTGGTTTGGTAGACAAACCGCGTCCATGAACAAATATACAAACCGCGTCCATGAATCAGATATACAAACCGCGTACACCTTATATACACAAACCGAGTTCGTGAGCATATAGACAAACCGAGTTCGTGATTGTACAGACAAACCGAGTTCGTGGTTAAATAGACAAACCGCGTTCGTGGTTAAACAGACAAACCGAGTCCATGACTAAGTAGACAAACCGCGTCTTAGACAAACCGAGTTTGACCAGTCAAAGCTGTCACTCTCACCCTTTTGTCTTTTACCCCATTTTGGTTACAATCCAAACTGCACCCAAAACTACCCACAAACCGCATTCAAGAAAATCCTTCCATGACACAAACCGAATCCAACACATAGCTCATAAACCCAATCGTTAATCCACAAATAAGCTGCAAACACCAAAATGAACCCGTTTAAGACAGATCTTAAAACTACGTTTGAGACAAATAATCAGCAAACGACCTTCTATAGTCCACAAATATCCAAAACGAGTTCATGCTTTGACACATAGCAAATAAGCAGCAAGAAAAAAAAAAAGGAAAACGTTGGAAGCCCACATGTGAATTAATTCAATTCGGATCTCAACACTTGACTAACTTTTGAATACAAAAGTGGATTCCAACATGTAAATATAAATCGTATGAAATGAATTAAACAAACAAAAATATACTCAACATGTGAATCCAAAACAAGTAGCAGCTGTTAAGGCCCACCCACGAATCAAATTATTTTGAACACGATAAAATGATTCTAACAGTTTGATAAAAGAAATTGTTCGAACCACACATAAAATATCGAGACCACAAATCTAGGCACACACAATCAATCGGACCTAACCATGGCTCTTGATACCAATTGTAGGAAATAACCATCTTGATTGTGTGGATGATTCGGGTGGTCTTGGTTCATGGAAGATTAGATCCATGGTTAGAGAGATGAGATGAACTAGAGAGAGAGTGGGAAACTCTTGAGAGAAAAATGGATCTATTAGATTAATGTGTGAAGAGTTCCAACCCTTCCCAAGTGTGGGAAGGGGCTTATATACGACTACATATTGGTGCCCCTAGTGGGCTGTGGAGTGAGCTGACAGTGGGGAAAGCCCCGACCCACTCCACAAATATAAATACGACTAAGTTAATACTAATATTACTAATAATACTAAACGAATATATATAAGCCTACGAGCTATATAAATGCTAATTAGATGCTCGGGGTGACCGAACCTTCATATGAATATTTATATTCCTAACATATGCTTTTTGCTCTAACTTGACAACCTGCATGGTCGGCATCTGAAAATGCTATTAGTGTAAACTCGAAATCTTTCGGATACCAAAGTCCCATGTTAATGGTTCTTCGTAGGTACCGAAAGATCCGTTTGACCTCTTGGAGGTGAAGTTCGATAGGCCTTGCCTGAAACCGTGCTAATAAGCTAACAACAAAATGAATATCGGGTCGACTAGCAGTAAGGTACATGAGAGAATCAATCATGCTCTGATATTTCTTCGGATCGATGGGTTTCCCAAATAAAGCACCGATTTTTGGTTAAGTGACCATTGGTGTACCAACAGAATCACAATTTTCCATACCATGTTTTTTCAAAATCTCAATTGTATATTTAGCTTGATTAATAAAAATACCACGAGGGGATTGGTGTATTTGTAAACCAAGAAAGAGTTTAAGTTCCCCTATCATGGACATTTCATATTTGCTTTTCATGAGATTTTCAAAATGTTTTGAATGATTCGGATTAGTGGACCCAAAGATAATGTCGTCCACATAAATCTGAACAATCAAAATGTCATCTTTGTATTTTTTTGTAAACAAGGTAGAATCAATAGTTCTTTTGGTGAAATTATTTTTGATCAGGAAAGATGATAGTTCGTCATACCACGCTCTTGGAGCTTGTTTTAAACCATAGATGGCTTTCTTTAGCTTGTAGACGATTTCTGGATGTTCTTTGTCAATGAATCCTTCTGGCTGACTCACATACACTTCTTATTTCAAAGTTTCATTCAAGAATGCCGTCTTGATGTCCATCTGATATACATTGATGTTTTTGTAAGCAACATAGGACAAGAAAATCTGGACTGCTTCAAGTCTTGCTACTGGCGCGAATGATTCTTCGAAATCTATCCCTTCTTCCTGTCTGAATCCTTTAGCCACTAGACGAGCTTTATTGCGAACGATAGTCATTTCTTCATCCTTTTTTTTCTTCCATAACCATTTGAGATCAATGATAAGTTTGTCAATTGGTCTTGGAACTAATTCCCAACTATCATGTAACTGGTATTGAAGAAGTTCTTCCTGCATCGCTTTTATCCATGCATTGTCTGCCATCGCCTCCCGAATGGTCTTTGGTTCTTTTAGGCTTACTGAGCAAATGTAGATGCACATATCGGGGTCGGTGGCGAGTTGTCTTCTTGTCTGAACTGGCCTTGAAGGTTCACCAATAACTTGTTCAATTGGATGGCCTTTTGTCCATTGGAGTGTAGAAGGGTACCTTGGGTATAATGTATGTTTGGTAGATGGTTCTTGTAACCTTGTAGATGATTCAGCGGAGTCTGTAGCAAACGGGTTTTCAAATACTTCTTCTTCTAACACTGCATCATTTTGATTCTGTGTTTGTTCTTCTTGAAATCGTGTGTTTTGATGTTGCTCATCAACTCTTGGTAGAACAATTTCAAGGATTGGAGTTTCTGGAGTAAATGTAGATGAGGTTGATGGAGTTGGTGCGTCAGCTTCGATTGTTGTTGATGCATCTTGTGGTGGTGGTGGTGGTTGATGGTTTTGAGCGGGTGTAGTGGAATGTAGTTGTGATGCATTTGTCGAAGTTCCACCATAGTATTCATCAAACGTTAACTCGAAGAAATTTTCCAGTTCTTGTTCTGAAGGTTTGTCAGTGGTTCTTGGTTGAGCTCCTTAAGGTATGAGTCCTGAACTAATTTGTCCAGAAGTCTGCGGGTCCTAATCTGTTTTGATTAGAAGCCATCAGGTTAAGCGCGGGTTCTAGAGCGAGTCTCTCAGAAGCCATCTGTGAAATCTCGTCAAACTTCACATTCATCGTCTCCATTATCCTTTTAGTCCTTCTATTATACACCCTGAATTCCCTCGAGTTTTCTGAGTATCCAATGAAGATTCCAATATCACCCTTAGCTTTCAGCTTCCCTAGATCTTCTCTGTCGTTCGTTGGATAGCACAAAGCGCCAAACATGTGAAGGTAAGAGATATCAGGTTTTCTATTGTTCACTAGTTCATATGGGGTTTTATTGAATCTTGGATGGATTAGGGAATGGTTCTGAGTGAAACAAGCAGTGGCAATAGCATCGGCCCATAAGAATAACGGTGCACTAGAATAAATCAGCATTGTGCGAACAGCTTCTACAAGAGTTCAATTTCTTTTTTCAACTACCCCATTCTGCTGTAGAGTTCTAACAACAGATGTCTGATGTGTGATTCTAGCATCTTCAAAATAAGTTCTTAACTCCTGATTTGTGAATTCTGTGCCATTTTCTGTTCTTACAATCCTTACTGGAGCTTGAAGTAGGACTTGAATATGCTTCAGAAAGGTGATGATGATGCCTGGTGCTTCGTCTTTTGACCTCAGAAACTTAACCCATGTATATCTTGAATAGTCATCGACGATAACAAGAATATACTTCTTCCCATTTAAACTTTCAACTCTCATTGGGCCACATAAGTCCATATGCAACATATGTAACGTTGCTTCTGAACTGGGTACGGTTTTAGGTTTATATGATGCCCTTTTGCTTTTTCCTTGTTTGCATGATGGACATAAGTGATCCTTGGTGTATTTGAACTTAGGAAGTCCGTTGAAGATGTTGTCTTTGGCTAATTTGTTAATGGTGTTGAAATTGAGATGGGTGATCCGTGCTGAATACACCTATAAATAAATGCAGACAGCGGATACGCGTGAATAAATACAAATTACCCCTTTGTGAAAAGGGATACTTGCAAAAACTCACGTTCGTGTGTAGTGTAAAGACAGGTAAGTAATTACCCGAATCGTTTCCCAACGAGGTGTGAATGGGCAAACTGTGAAAAGCTAGGATTAGAGTGACTGATGTGATAAGATATTTGATTTTGTTTTTTTAACAATTCTAAATAAAAAATTAAAAACAAATATGCACAAGAAATTAAACGCGAATAAAAATAAACTGAAAACGCATAACAGGAAATCTAAAATGGGACAAAAACTGAAATATATGAAATTTAAAATTTAAAAATGTAAAATGACTTAAAACTTATTTAAAAACTTAAATTATATTTTTTTATATCTTTTATTTAATTATTATTAATTATTTATTATTTAATTACTTATTAAACTTTTTAAATTTATAAAAAATACTAAATGAACAAAGAAAATTCTAAAACTTTTTCTAAAAATATTATTAAGTAAATAGAAGCTAAGAAAATTATAAAAATGAAACTTGCTTAATTAAAATTTAAAAAGATAAATTCTATTAAATAGAAGCTATCACTATATTTCTATTTTTGGTTTTTCTTAAGGTCTAAAAATGAAATTATATTTTTTCTAGATTACAAATGACAAAAGAAAATTATGAAAATTAGATTTATATTTTTCTGATTAGTTTTCTATTTATTATGATTTAATTACTATTAGAAACTAATAAAAAAGATTAAAAATATTAAATGACTTTAGAAAAATCTGAAAAATTCAGGATAAGTCAGAATTAATATTTAAAAGATAGGAAAAATAAAATCAAAAGTTTAATAAGCCTGGAGAGCTGATTTGGGCAGATAAGCAATAAGCAAATAAGCTAGAAATAAGCTAATGAGCACAAAACTTAACAAATGCTCAGGAAAGGTTTAATATACTTAAATAAACACAAAACAACTGAAAAATACAAATAAGCACTATGAATTAAGCTGAATAGAAGATTAGCAGATGCAAAGTTTCAGCAGAAACTTAGGAAATTTGCCAACTTTCAAGGCAATTTAAGCACTCTAAATAAGCACTGAGATGCAAACTTATGGGGGAAAACTTGAGCTAGTACTACTGGCTATTCATAGAAACAAAAAGCAAGGCCATAGCTTAACTAGATAAGCCATAATTGAGGCAAGATCAGCAGCCTCAGCAATCAGCATATACTGATTCTGCTGATGCAGGGTCTGTGCAGAAGTGCACAAGCCTTAGGGCTGCAAATCACCTTTTGTGTATACTTCAAATGGACTCAAAAGTGACTCAGAAAAGCTATCAATAAGGGCCAAAAGAGCTTGGGCTTATAATTAGCTTATTTGGTCAATTGAGGGTCTGAAATTTGCACAGACAAAGCAAATATGGATTTTCTATTTATGTTGCTAATAAAAACTTGAAAACAGCTTATAAGGATCAAAATAAGCTAGAACAAAGTTGGGAGAATGGTCAATCTACAGTAAAACCAAGTTTGACTTGTTGACTGCACAAAACCAAACACCCCTTTATGGTGTTCTGTTTTGGATTTTCAAAGGAAATAGAAAATTTAACTTATGATTGCTGAATTTTATTGATTAAACAACTTATATAAACTATAATAAGCAACTTTCAAAACAAAATTAAGCTAGATAATAAGCTATGCTAGATTATGCTATTTTTGGACTTTTTAAAGTTTTTAAGAAAAGAAATGAAACAAGCTAATTAATACTGAATATATTGATGAAACAAGTCTACAAACTACTAATAAGCAAGAATCTATAAGAATAAGCTATAAATAAGCTAGTTAACAGTAACTTTAGAAAATGGAATAAAACTTGAAATTGGCTTACAACTGCTAGAACTTATGAAGCAAAGAACAAGGAACTAGAACCAATCTAGCTTGTCAGAAACAAGCTAGAAAACCCAGAAAATCCTTCCAAATCAGCTTATTCACCCTAAAACAACTTATTAGCTTCTCAGGTTGACTTTTGTTGACTTTCTTGATTTCTTGAGTTGAGCACTGATTTAGACTAACATAAGCTTACAGTAAGCTATAATTAGCTTATATAAGCTTATGTAAACAGATAATAAGCATTTCCAAACAACATTTAAATTAATATGAATCACAGTAAAGCTTGAATTTGTAAAGTAACTGAAATTAAAGACAAGATATATTAAAATGAGATCAAATTGACTGTAAATTGACTATATTGATGACTGGAAATTAAAATTACAATAAGGAAAGACAATTAAATAAAAGACGATTTAATAAAAATTAACTACTACTCTAAATCCTATTACATTGATCTATATATACAAAGATAAAGTGGGAAACCCTAAGTCGACATCTCTGAGCTCTTCTGCACCCTTGGATGGTCTTCAAATCATCTCAGCCACTCAAACGAAATTTGGCGCCAAAATTGATAGTAGTGGATTGAGCAGGTTTAAGCATTTAATGCTTTTTGGGGAGGTGGAGAAGAAGCTTTAATTGCTTCTTGTTTTGTTAGGTGAGTGGGATAGGAGGGGGGGTTGTATTGCAGAGAACTATGGGCTTGGGTGGTTTTGGCGGGTTTGTGAGGTTGAGGATGGGTTTGACCGAAGTCAAACTGGTATTAAATACCAGGGTTGGGTCGGGTTGTGTTATATTGATTGGGCTTGGGTTGGGTAAAGGATTGGGCTGGGTATAATAAATAAGGGTAGTGGGTTTTATTTTGGGTTAAGGGATTAAGTTTGATCCGGATTTTGGTTTTAGTTAAACACAAGGACCAAAGTTGTAATTGCTGAATTTTGAAGGGCTGAAGTAGACAATTTTCCAAAGTTATCCAAAGAGTTTATTTTGCCAATTATAAATAGTACAAGGGTAATATTTGATAAATTCCAATTTTTAAATACCCGAGGACTAGTTTTGCCAATTTTGAAACTTGAGGGGTAAAAGTTGTCATTTTTAGAAAACTTTCATCCAGGGATTAAAAGTGAATATGTTTGATATCCCCAAGGACTAAAGTTGACTTTTCTTTCATTTTAAACCTTCAGGGACTAATTCTGCCAATTTGTGAAACTTCAGGGATTGAAAGTGACAATTATGCAAACTTTGTTCGTTTTTTCACTTGTTTTCAATCTTTTTGTTCCTGAGTCACATAAAAACACATTTTATGATATTTTATGCATTTTGAAGCATATCTGCATGTTTTTAAATGTTTTTGCAGATAAAATGTGACAGAAATGATGAGTATTTAGACACTCATCAATCCCCCACACTAAACTATTGCTAGTCCCTAGCAATCTTTTATGAAATTTTAATGGATTTTTCTCTTTACCAAAAGCCATTACTTCTGGAGTAGCCAATGTTTTAGTATGTGATACTTTGGTACAATGATAACCAAATGATTTTGAGCAAACCATCAGCTGTCAACGGATTTGATTTGTCTTTACCAAAAGCCGTTTGCTTCTGGACTAGCCAACTCTTAGATAATTTATTACTTTTATCTTTGGTGAGCTGATTACCAATCATGGATTTTCACTGCCTTAACCACAAGCCATAACCTTGCGGGCTAGCCAACTCTTCACTTATAAGGATATGGTGAGTCGAATACCATACAATTTTCGGCAAATTGTAAGCCATAAACGGATTTGATATATCTTTACCAAGAGCCGTTTGCTCTCGGATTAGCCAATCCTTATGTGGGTTAGACATGGCGGACTGATAACCATTTATTGTGTTCTAAGTGAGAAAAAATTTTAAAATTTTGGCTAAAATGGGGGTACTAGATGGTACATTTGATCAAATTCGCTAGAATTCCCCCCCACACTTAGAACTGAATATTGCCCTCAATATTCAAAGTACCGGTTGTTAAACCAACACTTAGAACGTGAAAGGGAAATACTAATAGCCATTATTTTATATACACACACACATTTTTTTTTTGACTGTACATATTTACAACATGTGGGGCATCTCCCCCACACTTAGGTGAGATATGGGTGAAACCCATATTATGCTACTGTTTTTATTAACCGAGTCGCTAGCTTGACTCGACCCCGAATTCTTTTGTTCATGGGGAAGTAAGTGGAAGAAACCATCTCCATCGGACTTTCTTTCAAGATGCTTGGATAACCAATTGAGCATAAGAAAGTTCCACACCGATGAGATAAATCCGGCATTTAAACCAATGTTAAATGGACAATGCCGGGGTCAAAAGTAATATCCTCACTCCCAAATGAGTGAAAGATAGGGGAAATCACCGGGTAGGTGAAGGGAAGAAGAGAGATCTGAATAGCAATTAAGATAAGAACTTCCTCCTCAAGAATTGCATTTTCAAGTGGAGGAGGTAAGTCCTTAAACTTGATCTCAGGAAATTTGTCAGTTTTCTCATTATGAAGTTCAACGGGAGGGAGAGGAGGAGAATTGTTCTGATTTAACAATTTCTCAAGAAGAAGAATATCTCCCTCCAGATCAATCTCGGCGTTATCAATTCCTTCCAGAAATGAATCACACTTGAGAAAAGCCTCGATCTCTTCTAAATTGGAATCACTTCCCTCAAACGGAGGGAGAGAAGGGGAAGAGTCGGAAATGATAGGTAGAGAAGATGTGGTGGGATTACCACTCACAGAATTATGAAAATAACCTAGACTTTCTTGAGAGTACCCCCCTGAAGCAATGTCAATGACATCTATTCGGTTAACCGATGCAGAATTATAATTTGAGGAGTACCTCGAAGTTTGATCATGGTTAAAGGTAACAGCTTCCTTATCCACACGCAAGGTGATCTCATGCTTAAATACATCAATAAGAGAATGGCCCGTTTTTAGGAATCCTCTTCCAAGAATGAGAGGAACCTTTTGATCAGCGTCGAATTCAACAACCACAAAGTCAGCTGGAAAATGGAACTTACCTACTTTCACAAACACATCTTTGGCAATGCCGCAAGGATGAGATATGGTTCGATCTGCAAGCTCAAGAGTCATGCATGTAGTAGTAAGAGCCGGAAGAGAAAGTTTCTTCCATACTGAATGAGGCATCAGGTTGATGCTTGCACCTAGATCGGCCAAGGCATAGCATTCAACCATTCCCGGAAATACACAAGGTAGTAGAAACTTTCCAGGATCTCCAAGCTTCTCCGGAAGCTTTTTTAAGATAACCGCTGAGCAGTTCTCATTTAACGGAGTTTTAGCCATTTCAATCAGCTTTTCCTTGTTGCTTAATAAGTGTTTGATTGTTGATGCAAATTTGGGCATCAGAATGATAGCATCCGCAAAACTTATGTCAAAATGTAATTCTTTAAAGATTTGAAAGAACTTGTCCATTTGTTGACTAGCTTTTTCACGGAGCTTTTGCTCATTTAAGCGCGATGGGTAAGGAATGTAAGGTTTGGATTTAGGGACAATGACTTCAGGAGTCTCAACAGATTCAAAGACAACTCCTGGTTTGGATTTCTTTTTAGGGACACCCGGAGGATGGACTTCAGGAATCTTAACAGTATCCTCCGTCTCTTTTTCCATTTCAAACAACGGAGGAGGAATAGGGCCAGCGGGCCCCTCATAAGCAGCACCACTCCTAGTGGTGATAGCTTTGACGAAAGTGGTATCTTCATCATCATCACTGTCATCAAGTACACTGACAGGAACAGCATTGAGCATTTCGGAATAATATCTGGCTGTTCTTTGCTCACTAAGTTTGGTTGACAAACTTTTAACCGTAAATCGTGATAGAGTAGGATCTATTCTTGACGGTTGAGGAGCAATTGTGGGTGTAGAATTTTGGATGACCGAGGGTTGGACGTATTTAGCACTTCCATTGTTAGTGGGAAGTATCGGGTCCTTTATCACCTTGAGTCCATCATGAACTTTACCACTATGTGTAGTGACAGCTTTGAGTTCACCCCTTGGGTTGACAACAGTGTTACTTGGAAGACCTCCCGAGGTAGAAGGTGGATTGAGATGGTCCATGAGACTGGCAAACATATTTTTAACTTCGCTTTGAGAAAGATCGATTTTGTTTGAAAGCTCAGTTCCTTGCTTGTGTATTGAGGACTGAAATTCATTCTTCAAATTAGAGATTTGATTTTGCATTGCCTTCATATTGGTCTCATTAACCTTGATGTAGCTATCAAGTTCACTCGAGAGAGGTCTTTGGGAATTAGGAGCTGAATACCCTTGATTACCCCTTTGGGGTGGGTATTGATTGCTCGGGGCATGATATTGATTCTGCGTGTTTTGCCCTTTTGCTGATTAGGATTAATCCTATTTGGATTGTTAGGAGGAGGAAATCCGGGTGGTCCATGTTGATTGCTAGCACGGTAGTTTGTTTCTACTTGAGGATGGTATTGACCACCTCCTTGATTGGAAGATCCGGCTAAAGCTTTGATTTCAAACGCATTGCCATCGGTGGCAGTACAATGGTAGTAAGCGTGAGGACCACCACAAGTAACACAAACTTCTATTTTTTTGACTTCAGCAGTGTGAGAAGTTTGCGGAGCGGACTCTTTCTTTTGTATGGAGAAAACCAAAGCTTGAATAACCTTCGTGAGTTCAGCAAGCTGAGTATCAGTACTGGACTGACTCACGGGAGATGAAGTAGAAGGACCAGCACTAGCCTGAGAATTATATGGTCTGGCTCGTGTAGTGCGGACTTTTGACTTATTTTCAATGAGCGCAATGGCTTCCTTAGTGGATTTGCTCAGAAAATTACCTCCAGCTGAGGCATTAAGAGAATCTTGGTCAGATGGGTTTAACCCATTGTAGAATGTGTCCATTTGCATCAAATCGGTGAAACCGTGATGAGGACATTTGCGGAGCAATTCTTTGAAACGAACCCATGCCTCTCCAAATGGTTCATCAAACCGTTGAGAGAATTTCATGATTTCATTTTTCAGATACGTGGTTTTAGAAGGAGGAAAGAATTCATTTACAAATTTTTGAACCAAATCTTCCCATGTTCTAATTGATCGAGGGGGTTGTTTGTCAAGCCAAATCCGGGCTGCCCTATCGATAGAAAATGGGAAAAGAAGAAGTTTGATTGATTCCTCCGGGACATTTTTACATTTGATGGTGGATGTGATTTTATTGAACCATCGAACGTGATCTTGAGGATCGTCCCTCTCAAAACCATAGAATTGACGCGATGTTACAAGGTTTATCAACCCAGTTTTAAGCTCAAAATTCTCAGCCACGATGGCTGGAACAATAATGGCATCTCCATAACCCTCGGTGGGAGCTTGGAGAAGCTCATTCATAGGACGGTCTTCTGCCATGATGACAGGGGTTTCAGGATCAGTCCGTATCTCGGGTACGACTGATGGAGCAGAACGTCTCCGACGTCTTCGAGGTATGTTTCCAAGCTCACGTAAAGGGCTTGATGACCTAGAAGAACGAGTGCGCATGCACTTTTAGCAAAATTTTTCAATTAAAATCAAGATCGAGAAAAAACACAAGTAAACTTAAACCAACAATCAACAAGCGTACGGTAGCTCTCTAAATGATAAACGCACAGAGTGGCGGAGAAGCAAAGGTGGGCAATTAATGCTCCTTAAAAACCCGCTTCTTTCAGTCCGACAATTTAATGTCAGACTATCCTTAAACCTCCGTTATAGTTTGTTTATCAATCAAAGGTGAGTCGATATTCGCAAGTGATACAAAGGCAAGTTTTTATCTTAGGTTTGGGAACTTATTATGGCCGTACCCCCAGTTAGGTAGTACTCAGTCTTGGTTCTCGATGGTTAATTTTATTTGTATTTATTAAAGAAAACGGAAAATGTTTTTGGGTTTTTAATTTTTATATGATAATATTAATAATAATATATATAGAAAAGAAAAGAAAAATATTTTTGGTATTTTATATTGTTTTTGGGAAATAGGAACTTCTTGGAAGAAGGATCTCGAATCACTAATCGCTAAAACTTACACAACTGTCGCAGCACACCTCCCCGGCAGCGGCGCCAAAATTTG
Source organism: Artemisia tridentata subsp. tridentata (assembly GCA_021014915.2). Taxonomy (NCBI): domain Eukaryota; kingdom Viridiplantae; phylum Streptophyta; class Magnoliopsida; order Asterales; family Asteraceae; genus Artemisia; species Artemisia tridentata. The sequence goes on from CP139504.1 coordinate 85,058,657, forward strand.
ATCCGTGCTGAATATACCTATAAATAAATGCAGACAGCAGATACGCGTGAATAAATACAAATTACCCCTTTGTGAAAAGGGATACTTGCAAAAACTCACGTTCGTGTGTAGTGTGAAGACAGGTAAGTAATTACCCGAATCGTTTCCCAACGAGGTGTGAATGGGCAAACTGTGAAAAGCTAGGATTAGAGTGACTGATGTGATGAGATATTTGATTTTGCTTTTTTAACAATTCTAAATAAAAAATTAAAAACAAATATGCACAAGAAATTAAACGCGAATAAAAATAAACAGAAAACGCGTAACAGGAAATCTAAAATGGGACAAAAACTGAAATATATGAAATTTAAAATTTAAAAATGTAAAATGACTTAAAACTTATTTAAAAACTTAAATTATATTTTTTTATATTTTTTATTTAATTATTATTAATTATTTATTATTTAATTACTTATTAAACTTTTTAAATTTATAAAAAATACTAAATGAACAAAGAAAATTCTAAAACTTTTTCTAAAAATATTATTAAGTAAATAGAAGCTAAGAAAATTATAAAAATGAAACTTGCTTAATTAAAATTTAAAAAGATAAATTCTATTAAATAGAAGCTATCACTATATTTCTATTTTTGGTTTTTCTTAAGGTCTAAAAATGAAATTATATTTTTCCTAGATTACAAATGACAAAAGAAAATTATGAAAATTAGATTTATATTTTTCTAATTATTTTTCTATTTATTATGATTTAATTACTATTAGAAACTAATAAAAAAGATTAAAAATATTAATGACTTTAGAAAAATCTGAAAAATTCAGGATAAGTCTGAATTAATATTTAAAAGATAGGAAAAATAAAATCAAAAGTTTAATAAGCCTGGAGAGCTGATTTGGGCAGATAAGCAATAAGCAAATAAGCTAGAAATAAGCTAATGAGCACAAAACTTAACCAAATGCTCAGGAAAGGTTTAATATACTTAAATAAACACAAAACAACTGAAAAATACAAATAAGCACTATGAATTAAGCTGAATAGAAGATTAGCAGATGCAAAGTTTCAGCAGAAACTTAGGAAATTTGCCAACTTTCAAGGCAATTTAAGCACTCTAAATAAGCACTGACATGCAAACTTATGGGGGAAAACTTGAGCTAGTACTACTGGCTATTCATAGAAACAAAAAGCAAGGCCATAGCTTAACTAGATAAGCCATAATTGAGGCAAGATCAGCAGCCTCAGCAATCAGCATATACTGATTCTGCTGATGCAGGGTCGGTGCAGAAGTGCACAAGCCTTAGGGCTGCAAATCACCTTATGTGTATACTTCAAATGGACTCAAAAGTGACTCAGAAAAGCTATCAATAAGGGCCAAAAGAGCTTGGGCTTATAATTAGCTTATTTGGTCAATTGAGGGTCTGAAATTTGCACAGACAAAGCAAATATGGATTTTCTATTTATGTTGCTAATAAAAACTTGAAAATAGCTTATAAGGATCAAAATAAGCTAGAACAAAGTTGGGAGAATGGTCAATCTACAGTAAAACCAAGTTTGACTTGTTGACTGCACAAAACCAAACACCCCTTTATGGTGTTCTGTTTTGGATTTTCAAAGGAAATAGAAAATTTAACTTATGATTGCTGAATTTTATTGATTAAACAACTTATATAAACTATAATAAGCAACTTTCAAAACAAAATTAAGCTAGATAATAAGCTATGCTAGATTATGCTATTTTTGGACTTTTTAAAGTTTTTAAGAAAAGAAATGAAACAAGCTAATTAATACTGAATATATTGATGAAACAAGTCTACAAACTACTAATAAGCAAGAATCTATAAGAATTAGCTATAAATAAGCTAGTTAACAGTAACTTTAGAAAATGGAATAAAACTTGAAATTGGCTTACAACTGCTAGAACTTATGAAGCAAAGAACAAGGAACTAGAACCAATCTAGCTTGTCAGAAACAAGCTAGAAAACCCAGAAAATCCTTCCAAATCAGCTTATTCACCCCAAAACAACTTATTAGCTTCTCAGGTTGACTTTTGTTGACTTTCTTGATTTCTTGAGTTGAGCACTGATTTAGACTAACATAAGCTTACAGTAAGCTATAATTAGCTTATATAAGCTTATGTAAACAGATAATAAGCATTTCCAAACAACATTTAAATTAATATGAATCACAGTAAAGCTTGAATTTGTAAAGTAACTGAAATTAAAGACAAGATATATTAAAATGAGATCAAATTGACTGTAAATTGACTATATTGATGACTGGAAATTAAAATTACAATAAGGAAAGACAATTAAATAAAAGATGATTTAATAAAAATTAACTACTACTCTAAATCCTATTACATTGATCTATATATACAAAGATAAAGTGGGAAACCCTAAGTCGACATCTCTGAGCTCTTCTGCACCCTTGGATGGTCTTCAAATCATCTCAGCCACTCAAACGAAATTTGGCGCCAAAATTGATAGTAGTGGATTGAGCAGGTTTAAGCATTTAATGCTTTTTGGGGAGGTGGAGAAGAAGCTTTAATTGCTTCTTGTTTTGTTAGGTGAGTGGGATAGGAGGGGGGGTTGTATTGCAGAGAACTATGGGCTTGGGTGGTTTTGGCGGGTTTGTGAGGTTGAGGATGGGTTTGACCGAAGTCAAACTGGTATTAAATACCAGGGTTGGGTCGGGTTGTGTTATATTGATTGGGCTTGGGTTGGGTAAAGGATTGGGCTGGGTATAATAAATAAGGGTAGTGGGTTTTATTTTGGGTTAAGGGATTAAGTTTGATCCGGATTTTGGTTTTAGTTAAACACAAGGACCAAAGTTGTAATTGCTGAATTTTGAAGGGCTGAAGTAGACAATTTTCCAAAGTTATCCAAAGAGTTTATTTTGCCAATTATAAATAGTACAAGGGTAATATTTGATAAATTCCAATTTTTAAATACCCGAGGACTAGTTTTGCCAATTTTGAAACTTGAGGGGTAAAAGTTGTCATTTTTAGAAAACTTTCATCCAGGGATTAAAAGTGAATATGTTTGATATCCCAAGGACTAAAGTTGACTTTTCTTTCATTTTAAACCTTCAGGGACTAATTCTGCCAATTTGTGAAACTTCAGGGATTGAAAGTGACAATTATGCAAACTTTGTTCTTTTTTTCACTTGTTTTCAATCTTTTTGTTCCAGAGTCACATAAAAACACATTTTATGATATTTTATGCATTTTGAAGCATATCTGCATGTTTTTAAATGTTTTTGCAGATAAAATGTGACAGAAATGATGAGTATTTAGACACTCATCAATGGGATAATCTTCTATGCCACAACCAGGACTTTGTTCCGCATGCTCTTATCATAAGGCAAATTGGTGATGAAGAGGCCATTTGGTTGATGTCGATAGCATATAGGTTGGTGCCACGATTCCCAGTTAAGAGATCATTTCCAACTAAATTTCTAACAAAGCACGTGTTTCTCCTAAATGCAACCTCTAAATCTGCATCACAAAACTGCCCAACAGAAAACAAGTTGTGTCCCAACCCTTCGACGTAGTGAACTTGAGTGATTAAATAATTCCCAAATTGAAGATCTCTATAACCCATAATAGCTGCTACATGATCATTTCCAAGCGTACAGTTCCCATGAATTTCCAGACGAAATTGATCAGCAGCTTTAGATTCCCGGTCATGTGCTTGGAGCAACCCTAGTCGATGATCCAAAGACATATTTCGATAACCTGCGAAGAACAGAAGAGTTTTTATTTGGAAACCGTTTAACATTTGGTTCCATGGGGTTAGGGGTAACATCCGAATCACACTCATAGAAAGTTTCTACAGGTTCAATTTGAACAGCTGTCAAGTTGCCATTCTAGAGTATGAACTCTCTACCCATTGGTTTCCATACACAATACTTAAGATAGTTCCTAGGCATATGACTACTAGTGGTTGACCTACATCGTGCAATTAGTCTTCCTATAGCTCTAGATCTAGCATTGGTTCCTTTTGGAACGTTCTTCTGTTCAGGCGTAACATTCACATTTTTTGAAACATAATCATTACAGACATCATTAGATAAATATTTCTTGCACATTAAACAAATAGAGTCATTACATGCATTAGAAACAGTACTTTTGACATTACATTTAGATGACATATGTTTCTTATTACAAAGCGATAAACTCCTAGGGTGTTCTTCTACTTTTTCAACTTTATTCTGGCATCTACTCTTAGAGACAGGCGAGACTCTATTGTTCCTTGTATTGCTCCTAGGCTGTAGTCTGCTGCTCCTAGAGGTGCTTTCTAATCCTGTAGAAGGTAAGACACACGCATTAGGATTTATATTGTTGTCCTTAGAAGTTGTTTTAGCATTCCTAGACTCTTTTGGATTATCTTGTATGCTCTTGTCGTTTGTCCCATATGTTTTAGATGTGGAGGCAGACGCAATAGTGGGGCATTTTCATATTTTGAAACAATTGCAGAGGTCTCAGCTCGCAGTCTTTCATCGTCTTCAACAGAATATGTTTGTAAAATGATGGACATAATATCGGTCGACATAACTGCTTCGAAGAGAGAGTCATTTAGGTTTTTCAAAACTTTGATGTTTTCAATATTTTCATTAGCTTCCTTCACCAGGGATTTGTGGTCCTTGACAAAATCGGCTGTTTCTTTGAAAAATGCTTGTTCAAAATGAATTACTCTCGCCTGGATGTTATTCAGTGGAGTAGTAATTTTTGTTTCAAACACCTTTTTCATTTCTGCATGAAAACTTGAATGCCAGTTGTTAATACTTATAGTTGTTTTAGATGCAACAATATTTTGAAGTGTTTCAATTCTCGTTTTAACATCATCTAAATATCCTCTGGCAGCACTTGTGTTAAAAGGATTGTTTGAGGACATTTGCTCCAAGTTTGAAATAGTTTTAGAAACAACTTTTTGTTTTGCAATTGATGTCATAACAACTGGTTTTTTGGAAAACTTTGATGTTTTTTTTTGAGGAACAAAAGGAATTCCAAAAAGTTTGTTAAGTTTGTTGTAATCAATTGGTTTTATCTCTGGGTTCTTTTGTTTCATTTTAATTCGATTCTCTTCAGCAAGCTCAATTGTTTCGTTAGTATCCCGAACAACGGGAGGATCATGTTTAGCATATACTATATTTTCATTGTACAAAACATTCTGTTCTTTCTGAGCTTTCTTGAGAGTATAAGGGTTTTCGCAACCGATAGCCAGTTTCTTCATTGTGTGCAAAAGCAGGTTTGGATCTTTAATTAGCATATGAATGGTTTGAGCGGAATGACCAATTTTCACAAGCAAATCTTCCAATTTTTTGATTGTTTCTTGTTTCTCAATAATTTCATCAAGAAGATCGTTTTCTCGTTTTGAAAAATCTGCTTTCAACTGTTTCTTTTCTTTTTCAAGATCAGAACAAGTTGATTTTTGTTTAGAAAGTTGGTTTTTCAAATCAGAAATTTCCGCGTTTAAGGATTTTATTTTCATGTTTAAATTAACATCAAGTGTGTCAAACTTGACTTGCAATTGTTTTTCTTTTAAAACGGAATTTTGATAACCAGTTTCTAATTCTGACTGTCGTTTTTTATGAAACTGAAAAGATTTTTTGTTTTCCTTATACCTCTCAAGCTCAACGGTCATTTTCTCATTCGCGGCCTTAACATCGCGATTGACCTTTTTTACTTTCTCAATTTCAATACTACAATTGTTCAATAATGATTGAAATAGAGCACGTGTTTCCTCATCATTTTCAACATGCTGTAAAACTAAGCCTCCATTATGATTCATATCTGGAGTTGCCGAATCAATATTGCTACTACCCAGCGTGTCCAGGTATGTATCATAAGTGGGTGCTGGAGTCGCAGAATGCTATTCCTCATGAGGAGATATATCAAATATATCATTATTGTTGCATGTATTGTATAATGGTACATCAGATACTGCATTGGTGTCATAAACAGGAGGTGTGTCAGAATCTGTGTCGTACTTAGCCTCTTGAAGATTTACCATAAATATGCAGTTTGCATCGATGTCCTCTCGGTCTTCCATATCATCCATGAGAGCCATAAAATCATTTTCCTCAGCATTCAACTGAAACCCTGCTTCTTCCTTCTGTGCCAATAGCAATGCTTTCTGTAGATAAGCTGGATCTTTCTTTTTCGGCTTAGTAGGACAGTTCCTTGCTATATGACCTACACCCTGACAGTTGAAACACTTTATCAGATTTTCTTAATTCATATTTCCAAAATTCCCAGCATCTGGAGCTGCAACATTCCCAATCTGATTACCCACTGCTGATTCCCAACATTCTGACCCCTCTGATTTCCAACAAATTGACCCATCTAATTCCCTACATACTGACCCAACTGATTTCCTGCATACTGCCATGCATTCTGATTACCCATCTGAAATCTAGTAGCATATCCCTGCTGATTCCCAATAACTCCAACCGTTTGTCCTCCTTGACCCATATTGAAACTCGGCTGAGCAATCTACCTGTTGCGAGTATTTGATGAAATCCTTTGGTTGTTGTTGGTTGGTGTAGAATAGCATCCTTGGAATGCCTTTGTCAAAGCAGTAGTAGACTCATCATTGTCAGTGATCTCTGGTTCTTGGAATTGTGGATATTGTTGTTGTTGTGGGTAGAATTGTTGTTGTGGAATGTATTATTGCTGCATGTAGTTGTGAGTGGAAGATGATGATGGTTGATGTTGTGTATTCATTGGTAAAGGTGTTGATGTTTGATCAATGAATGCAAGAGGGTCATGATTTTTTGCCAATCTTTCTTTCCTTACTTCATTAGCCTCAGCTTGGTTTTGCTTCAGAAAATCATAGAGCTGATCATAATTCACCTAATGTAGATCCTTGGTTTGGTTGAGAATAGCGACATATCATCCCCATTCTTCTTGAAGATTGTTGATGAACTTGATGTTGCTCACGATTTGTCTTGGTGTCAACTTGTTTCTGATTAGCTCATTCATTAGAGTTCAGAACCTGGTATAGTAGGATTCAATGGATTCTCCTGGAGTGGATGTAAACTTCTCCTATTCAGTTAGTAGCTTGTTTTCAACATCTTGTTGCCCAATTTCCGCTCCATGACATAGCCTTCGAACTCGTTCCCACATGTCATAGGAAGTTTCACAGCTGTCAACAGCAGCAAAGATCTCTCGTGGTAGTCCTAGTTGGATTAAGTGCATTGCCATATCATTAGCTGCGATCTGCTTCCTGTCTTCTTCTGTGTATTCTGCTTCTGATTGTTCACGAAAGAATGGTAGAATAGGAGGTGTTCCATTTGGATCTCCAGGGTCTTGAATTTGTCGAGGCTTGAAGGGTCCATTCTTAATAGATTGGAGCAGGAGTTTACCATCAGGCTTGGTTTTGATGTAGCGAAGCATACGGCTTTCCATGGAAGATACCCAGCATCGGCTGCATGAATGTCTTGTTGAGTAGCCATTGATGAAGGTATGTATGATAAAGTTGATCTTGGATCGGTTCAACGATGTAGGAGTTGTGTTTGTTGTTGGTTAAGGTAAGTTGTTGTAGGGAAAATTTGGTCTAAGAACTTAAAAACGTCGATAACTTCTTTTCGGAGTGGATTTGGGCCTCGAAGGTTTTAGTTCATTCAACTTTTCCTTCTCCTCGTTTTCACGGTCGTTTTGATAGGTTATGGGCTGAAAACGGAGTTACGGTTCAAAAGTTATGGCCGTTTGAAATTTGGTCCTTACTCGAAGGCTTACTTGAAGGTTTCTTGCTCGAAGGATTCTAAGTTGAAGGATTCTAAATTGAAGGATTCTTGCTCTAAGGATTCTAAGTTGAAGGATTCTTGCTCTAAGGATTCTAAGTTGAAGGATTCTAAGTTGAAGGATTCTAAGTTGAAGGATTCTTACTCGAAGAAACTGCTTACTCGAAGTATATATAACACCTTAGTCGAAGGATTCCATAGTTGAAGAAGTTCTGATTTCCTAACTCGGAAAAAATAAACAGAACTTGAAAAAATTCCTTACTCGAAGGAATCCTTACTCAAAGACACTCTTCTAACTCGAAGAAAACAACCTTACTCGAAGAAACTCTTCTAACTCGAAGAAAAACAACCCTTACTTGAAGAAATTCAAATTCTAACTTGAAGAAATTCAAATCCTTACTTGAAGAAATTCTTCTAACTCGAAGAAATTCAAATCCTTACTAGAAGGAACTCTTCTAACTCGAAGAAAACCAAGTCCTTACTTGAAGAAATTCTTTTAACTTGAAGAAATTCAACTCTTACTCGAAAAATTCTTCTAACTCGAAGAACAGAACACGTTAAAACACAACACACTCCTAGATCATTGTTAGGCGATTGATACCACTTGTAGGACCTTAGATCTAACTTATCACACTAAACAATAAGCTCGTATGGCGGTAAACTAGAGGGTGACTTGATATAAGCTCGTATGGCGTTAAACTAGAGAGAGAAACTAGAAAGAGAATTTTATTAAAGAAACACACACTACACACTCAAGCACCCTCTCGAAATGAGGTGGATAGTACCTTTTATAGTTCAATACAAATGAGCCATATGGGCTTTCCATGGGCTTGGATTGGACTTGGATTACATTGGATATTAAAGGACTAACATATCTTAACTTCTAACCTATTAGCTTAATCCAATCCACAAGCCCTTTGACTATTCTACTATATTTTCTATAACACGTTTACAAAGTTTCTATGACTAGAATGACCGCCACTTTTCTTTAATGCTAACAACAGCAAACACACCTACAAAGTTCGTAATTTATTTTTTAATTTTTAATTTTATTTTTTTAATACAAAAGTCAAGTAATTAGCACACGGGCGCTGTGCGCGTCATACTCAGAAACTGCAAAGTTTTTGATTTTATTAAATAAAGAACATATATATGTAAGAAAATAAAATAAACGCACATACACAAACAAACAAAACAAAATTCAAACAATGAAAAAGAGATAAAATCACGGGGTGCTTCCCGAAAAGCGCTTAAATTTTTTCATGAGTCTTTAGCTAGACTCTTCCCTGATTTAAGATTCTTTTATGATTCTGTTCAAATGTGAGTGATCCATTTTTAAACGTTGAGGGTATGGGATTTTTGATATGTACTCCACAAGTGATGGATATTCTTTTGATTTGACCACGTAATATTCCCTTTTTTTTCCTGAATGATTGATCTTTTTTGATTTTATTGCTAATGATGACAGGAGGTGGTGAATCTTTTTGAATTTTTGTAGGGTCATTGGACTTTCCACTAACAGTAAATACGGCATTCACGTGCTCAATTTGAGCCGGAGGTGGTTGGTCAGTCCTACCGTTGTGTTCGGAAGAGACGTGGTTTTCAGATTTCGACAACTTGTCTATCTTTCGTTCCAAGTTTTTAATTATGACTTGGTGGTTTCTATCATTTTGCTTCATTTTTAAATTGAGGTCATTGATTAAGTTCATGACAAACATGTTTGAAACTCTTTGACCATCTAAGAATTTATTGATTGACTTTTCGAGATCAGTTCCAGATTGAGGTTGATCTTGTTTGATGGTTTTCCCTGAAGACAAAGGCTTCAGTTTAGGCTTAGATTTTTGTGGTGGAACCCCGACGGGTTTATAAAATGGATGTTCAAAAAGATTATCATGAGCAGTTATCATTCTACTGTAAGATCTTTTGAAATCATCAAAATCTCTTTTAACCTCGTTGTTCAGTTCTGTGAGCGTTTTCTCGGAATCGTTGTTCGATTGAGGTTGGTCATATTTTGATAGGTGAGATTTCCAATCATGAGAATTTTGATTTTTATAATTTCCAAGTTGGATGTAATTCACTTCATAATGTTCACACATCGGCGTGTCATTGTTCATTCAATTATTAGAAGCGTGGTCACATCTGCAGTGGTTACGTATCTCTTGGAGTTATTCATTTAGGCTTATAAATTGAGAATCCATTTTAGTTGAAAGGGCCTCTAATTTTTTCATTAATTGAGAATTATCATTATCATAATTACCACTTTCATCGGCGAAAGCCTCAGTTTTTTGATTAGCTTTGTTTTGAGATTTGTTGGACCAATCAAGTTGGAAGTGCGGTGGCTTTCTGGGTTTTGGATTAGGGTGCGGCGCCCTTTAGGAAAAGAGAGCCGGTTTTTAGGTTTTTATATTTTTGATTTTTAGATCATAACAACGAAGGATATAAACAAAAGAAATAAGCAAGTGAACAAATAGGCAAATAAAGCAAAAATGAAAAAAAAAAGAAGCAAAAATTAACAACAAAAAAAAAAAACAAAATAATTAACTGATAAAACAAATTAAAATGCAAACAAAATTTGAAAACAAGCTAACAAGCAAAAGGTAATTCAAAGAATGAAATCACATAAGCAAATCCAGACCTGAAATAAGCACTTAAGTAGATTTTATATACAAATTTAATGACGTTTCAAAAATTTAATTTCTGGTTCACAAAATGCGGTGATCTTGGTGTAAAAACCACCGAGCTTTTTAGATTTTTAAATAAAACGATATAGAAAATTACGACGATACCGGCGTACTTATGAAAAAGTGCGCCATACTTGTAGACTTAGAAGCACAAATTTCACATTTTTGATCAATTAAGAACACGTTTAAGCAAATAAAAAGCACAAGACAAGCAAACAAACTGATAATAACTAAAACAATTCCCCGGCAGCGGCGCCAAAAACTTTGATGTGTTTCGAAAGCTTCAAAATTATAATACTAGAAATACCGGTTAATCGACTAAAAACATAACACGGGCAGTGTACCATTTCGAGTGTAATATAGCCTAGGTAAGTCCATTTCTAGGTCATCCCAAGAGAATTGTAGTTTTCTCAGAATGTTAGCCAATGGTGTTAAGGTTAATTCAATTGTCACTTAGTAAATTAACCAAACGTGTACAAAACAAGATTACTAGTAAAGTGATGAAATACGAAGAACCAAGCAAATGATTAAAGTATGTTTATTTAGGCTTTCATCACTGAGATATGGAGTGTTTAGAACAATGATTATTGATGCGTGGTTTTGCGACCTTACAACAGGTTTTACCTCTCGAGGGATCTCAAGAGGCTTGCAATTCCCACCAGGCAGTGTACCTGACCGATGTAGTATAGTGTAGTGGCAAGTACCGGGGGATTGATCGTTCTCTAGGGGAATAGTGTCGTTAGGATTGAAAAACTACTCTAATAGGTCTAAGGGTGAGGGAAGATTCTTTTTGTATTTTTTATATTTTTATAAAAGCAAGTAAAATCTCGGGTTTGAAGGAGTGGGCGGAATTAGTTGCTAGTCAACTAACCCAAATAACTACAATTGCAAATAAAATAAAATAACTGAAAATGAAAAGGTTGTGGAACTTATATGGAGAGAAATGTGTTTACTTAGATTTCCTTACTCCCTAACTATCTTTTACCGGTTGATTAGTGTGTATTAATTGCGTGGATGACGGGTGTATTCCTTAATACCAATCGTGGGGTGGCGTACGTACTTCCCCAACTCTACAAGCTCCTACTTCACTCCTATGTCGAGCCGGCTAAGAAGCTCCTAACATGGGATCACTAGAATTCGCTCATGCATTAAATACAACCATAAAAACCTTAGTACGCATTGGTTCATGTTTCTTAAGACGTTCAAGCAAGTTACCGTATAGGAGGTTAGCCAGTTTTCTTAAGCCTAACATCGATAAACAATCATCCAATACAATTAATAACACACCAACAACCAATAATCAATAGTTAGGTTTCATTAGATCTAAGCAAACACAAGATAAATCTAGCCTAGCATGTTAAATAAAAGACAAGAACAAGATATAATCAAACAACACATAGACATATTGAATGATTAATTGATTACTTATCTTCAATTGAACATGGGAGATCCAAGGGTATAAAACCCTTAAAAGTAGCAGAAAAATCGTCTTAGGGTTTCTCCTCACAAAGTTGCACACTAATGACTAAAAATTATGAGAATATATATAGAAAATCAGATCTGACGGCGTCATGTTATAGAGCTGACGCCGTCACCTCGCCACGGTTAGGGTTTCTTGATGGCCTTCTTGACGCCGTCCCCTTTTAATCATCCAAAATCCTCTCTGGCGCGTCAAGGGTTGACGGCGTCACAATGGTGCTTGACGCCGTCACAGGTACTTTTCCAGCCGATTTTGAGACTTTGTCGTTTTCTTCACTTTTATGCTCCAAAAATGTCCAAAATGCTTCCTTTTCCAGATTTCTTCTCCAAAGTACCTAAAATGACAAAATGAACGATTTAGGGCAATATTGATCAAATAAATACGATTTAGGGCTTAAATGACCCCCTAAAAGCGGTACACTTTTCGCTTCATCAATTATCACTTAGCAATTCAAGGTAACACAAGTCACAAATAACGTTAGTTAAAGATGTAACAAACGTATAATCCAACAATGAGTCCTTTCGTACTATAAACTTTGTTAAGATTGATATGTTAAGGAAAATGATAAGACATGAATTCAATAGTGTCCTCTCGACCTATACACTAGCAAATCACGTTTAACCAATTCATATAACAAATGATAACCATAATTCCAAACGCTCCTTATCATGGTTCAAAAATAGCCCAAACAAACATAAAACGACTACTCCATATTAGAACACATGGCACACATAATCAAACTTATAAATTCAGTAAGTTGAAGCATAAATTTAATATAGAAATACCAAGAATCCGCAAATGGAAGTGTTATGAGAACAAGAGATTAAATAACCAAACAACCGACTAATATCCAAAACCAAGGATCGGACTAATGATTCTAACTTCAATACAATTCCCAAACCCTTCTAAGATAATCCAAACATCGTCCCGAATTCTGGAATTTAGCAACTAAATAATGGTGTAATAACAGGGGTGTTTGGCAACGGGTTTTAGTATGGTGTTCTTGAGAGAATTATGGTGAATTCTCCAAGTTATTTTGTTTATGGCTTCTGGAAATAGATTATCAATGTCTGGAAATGATGTATTTTTACTAAGAACGTGGTAGTGGTGATGATGGTGTGATACCAAGGGTGTTGGATCAAAGGGTTGTCAAGCCTTTTTCACCAAATTCCTTCTTCCAAGTGGTGTTCTTGGGTAGGGATGATTATGAGATGATAGATATATTTCCTGGACGTTTTATGGGGTATTTATTGGTATTCTAACACTTAGGGACCAAGCCAAGGGGTATATGATCGGATCGGATAGTAAATGGGAGCTCATAAATGCTGCTGATGCTGATCAGACAAGAAGTACGGCGGTTTTCTTGGTAAAACCGCCGGTTATGGGTGTCTGGATGTAATACCCCGTAATTTTCCAGACGTATTTTTATACGAGATTATCCCTGTTTTTTATATACGAACTTTTCTAAACTCATTTGGTTTAAAAACGTTAAGTTATCTCGCCAAACGTGGAAACCGTGCAAAACGTGAACTGGCACAACCGACGATTTGATTTGATTATTTTATTATTTGTAAGAAAACAAGGTGTATGAATAGTCATTTTTATTGGAAATATTATTTCTAGCACGATGGCGTTAATATCTTGTCTTGAATCAAAAGTTTACTAGTCTAAATGTGTCCCGAACGTAATTTAGTGAAAGTTAGCAAAAATTACGGATATGGTCCCTGTAGTTAATATTACCCCGCCGCCCCTGTCCTTGGATATTTACACTCTTGGTCCCTGCCTAGGTATATAACCCCATTTAGGGTTTTCTTATCATAAAAACCCATTCACACTTCTCTCTCTAGGGTTTCCAGCCGCCCCATCCTCGACCACTTTTCCGGTCACCTTCCGGCCACGCCGCCGCCACCAGCAGCCGCACCTTGCCACAATACACCGCCGTTCAAAGTAGAAGAAGAAGGAGATCAATGAATGTAACACCCCCAATTTCGTGATATGCAGCGGAATTTAAATTAGGTGTTACTTCATGGCACAACAGTTGAATAGTAGAAAACGATCACCAATTTGGTCATTTTAAAAGATTATCATTCGAATATCAGAGTTTACAAAATAAGGTCCCAGTGGTTCCAGAGTTTATTAAATAGGTTTTCGAATGATAATAAAGTTTATAGCCTTCAAAAGTATTCGTGCTCCTCCGTGCCATCCTTGCTTATCATGGACCTGAGATAAATACATGCTAAAAGCGTCAACACAAAGGTTGGTGAGTTCATAGAGTTTGTAAGTAAAAACTGTTGATTTCCAAAATCAAAGAGTTTGTTGATTTCTTAAAATCAAAGAGTTTGTGAGTAAATTCTGTTGATTTCCAAAATCAAAGAGTTTGTGAGTAAATACTGTTGATTTCCAGAATCAAAGAGTTTGTGAGTTCATAGTAGTTGTAGATAAATAGTTGATTATCAAATCAAAGAGTGAGTAATACCATAGTGTTTATAGTTAAACCAGTTGATTTGTCAAAATCAAAGTGTGAGTGAATCCATAGAGTTTAAAGTTAAAACAGTTGATTATCAAAATCAAGGTATGGGTAATTCCATAGAGTTATAATTTAAACAGTTGATTATCAATTTCAAGATGTGAGTGAATCCATAAAGTTTACATAAAATCAGTTGATTTTCAATAGTTCCAAGTTTAGGTAATAATTGTAACAATACAATTATTAATAAAATAAGCGGTGGGTTACGATATTATACACCCATAGTTGGTTTGTTATAAAATAAGCAGTGGGTTAAGTTGTTATATACCCACAGTTCGTTCGTTAGCCCTAACCGGGTCAACACAGAATATATAGTTATTGTTTGCCAAGTAGTGATTTTCTGCTATATAGTGAAAACAAGTTCAAGTTTAATAAAATAATGGTAATACTGTATCATGACTACAGTATCGTTTCTATTGCCCTAAGTCTCATGACACTCAACGCTTAACAGGCATCAAAATGATGTAAAGTATATAGGCCCTCGGGATGGGTATTTGCCAATAACCCATAAGTTTGTTCAAATAAAGTGCGCCTGGGTGGCTCATCCTAGCAGACCCAAACGGGGATTGTCAGTCCCAAATAGATCTATTCACAATTATTTACGTTCACTCGTAAGTGATTAAGGTTCATGAAATGAGGGACTTCGAACATGGCAATAAAGGTAAACTTAGGCAATAGTGAATCAGATGGATTCATAAGTTCATAGTAATTCGCAAAAATTGATAGTGTCCTTGTAAGTAGTAGAAGCAAGTATTACGTCTTAATAACAAGTAGAGCGTTTCATCAATTAAGTACGTTGTTTAAAGTAAACTAGTAAAGTTTATATGTAAAGCGAACATGTATCGCCTTCAAAAGTAAGTCAGAGTAGGTAAAAGAGTAGTCTATGGAACTCACAGTAGTGTGTAAACAGTTAAGAGTACTTATGAAAAGTAAAAGCATTGTATTTGAGCATGTATCTCCCCCAAAAGTAGTTTAAAACGTATAAAAGTAGGGGCTACGAACTCACCTTGGAATGTAGTGTCGTAAGGAATACAATGGTGCCAAAGAGTGTGGCAGAATAGAGTAACATAAGTGATGTCAAGAGTCAGAGCACGATGATATGGAATTCGGCACGACCTAAAGAATATGAAACTCATCTTAACGCATATACGAAAGCGTAAAGGTTTCCAATAAATAATTGTTCCCATTCCCAAATGTTATTTCAAAACTTGCTTCCAAAAAGCATTTCGTTATATCCGTTTAATAATGTTTGGTATCGTCAAACGTGTAGTGGTTTGAAAGTCAGGACTCGAAAACTCACACCAAAGTAAAACATACTAAGCAAGTGTGAAAGGAAAATAAACATGTAAGAATCATGTAGCATATAGGTGTTTAAAACGAGTAAGTGGTTAAGTCTAGTCCGATTAACCAAAGTTATTCCGGTTGATAAGTTACCGAATGATTTTAGTTTACCAGTTTTATGTCGTTCTAACTGGTTAAATAATTGAGTAGATTAGTTTACAAGTTTATATGTGTCCTCGAGTTAATATCAAGTTAACTATATCAAATAATTTCCAAGTTTGCTAAGTTGGTTGTGTTGTTTAGTAGTCCAAAGTTCAAGTTTCCATTTAATCCATTAGTCTAATAGTGATAATCTCCAAGGTTTAATTAATAATCCAAGTAACGGCGTTGTCGGGTCAAGCCGAGACTAGAAAGTCTCGATGACACCGACGTTGCACAATATGCAAGTATTCAATTAATAAAATCATGTCTAAAATGGTTATCGACACTAGATCATACGGTTCGTCAATCTCAACCTCTATAATAATCCAAACCCAAGTTTAACACCGACAACAACAATCTCGACATCGTTAACCTTAATCAAAACCCACTATCCAAATCCTAACCCTCGGCTCCAAACCTCGGCAACAAAACCAATCCAAACCAAATAACCAACAATGACCACAACATTGACACGAAAACAATTCAAGAAAGCACGACCGAGACCCTAGTGGTCTCGGCTCGCTCCCCACAGCAGGTCCACCATCCATCAACAACAAAACTCGGCCTAGAAATCACATCCATCCCATAATCATAATCCTAACCCCCTCGGTTACAATTAATAACTTCCAAAACCGAACCGAAATTAAAACAACAACAATCACTTCATCACGAGACTCAAATCATAAACACCCTTCAATCCTAATTCTTAAACTCTCGGCTATAAACCCAAATGATATCAAAATAATTCCAAATCCGAATAAAAAATAAAATAAAACAACAACAACCTCAAGAATAATCAATCATACCGTGAGTCTTACTCGACACTCAAAACCACTTACGATACCGATTCCGTTTTAATCATTTTTATTTAATAAAAACCTTTAAACCGTTCATTAAATACCCAAAATGATCAAGATTAAACCGAGTTGACTCGTATACGAGTCAACTCATGCGCGAGTCATACCTGATAATTACAATCTACACTCGTTGGGTGTCGGGGAGATGATAATAGTGAGTTCTGAACGGCGCGTGGTTTTTAATGAGAGTGGCCACAGAGCGCGTGGGGTAGCGCATGTGGTAGAGGAGGTGACTCTGAGCATTTTGGTGGTGGCGGTGTATCACTGCGACCGGTGGTGAAGGCGGTGTGGCGATGGCAGAGGTGGTGCCGGTTTGTTTTTAGAGAAAGAGAGAGGAGCGTTTATCATTGTGAGAGAGAGAGAGGAGTTGAGACAGATATTGATGATGATAGAGATAGGTGGTGAGACAGCTTATAAATTGCAATAGATAGAGATGGTAGGGTAGGTATACAGATAAAGACTGTTTTGAATAAAGAGAGTGTAGATGTTGCGTACAAGTAATAGTCTGTATTTTAATATCAAGATACGCAAGAGATTGCGTACAAGTAATATCATAAATCAATTAGTGTTAATGATGATGATTCAGGGGGGAGGTAGCCGGCGCTCACAACCAACAACAAGAAGACAAAACGAGTTCTTGTGTTAGTTCGACATAAGGAAACAAAGGGGATGAGACAAATGAATTTTAAGAGTTAGCTCTTGTGCCTTGTTCGAGTATCCCATGTGCTTATCACATTTTATACATGGTCAAAATAAATGTAGTGATCATTTTGATAGTTTGTATATTCGCCAAGAGTAGGTACGAATTTACTTGCTAGCCAAAATATATGTTGGGTCGAGTTGGGTGTCATACGAGACATCACTAGGCCAAAATGTGAAACTTGAGTTGTGTCCTTAATCTGGCTAAATGCGTTGAGCTTTGATAGCTTTTAAACAAGTAAATGTTCGAGTTAGAGAGTGATGTTTGTTTTACTCGATTCTCAGTTGAGTTGAGAATTGAGTCGTGTAAAATATTAATATGGTTGTTAAGTTGAATTTGGGAGAAAACGTGGCAAGGTAAACGTCCCTCGTCGCGTTTTTATAAGTTAATCTTTGGTAGAGTTGGGTTGGGTTTGTGTTTTGGGCTCGTTGGTGGTCTAGCCCAATGAAGAAAATAAGAAAATAATAAGGGTTCGTTTGATATGTTTAGTTCGTAGAAATATTGGGTCGAGGCCCAATGGTCTAACAGTCCATTTGAGTGTTGGGTCGAGGCCCAATATCATTACTGAGTATTTGTGGAAATTTTTGTAACTTTGGTAAATTATTTGAACGAGTTTGGTTATATGACAAAACGTACAACGTTAAATGTTAAACATTTTAATTTAATTTGCGATTACTAGACTATCAAGGTTCGCACAAATGAAGGTGACATAAGGAATGTGTGAACGTGCTACGACGTTTAGGTTAACATAGTTGAATAAAAGCAAAAATTTAGCCCGTAAAAACGGTTAATTAAACTATGATTATGAATTTCTATTCATTAATCGTTTACTAATGACACGGGAAATTTACGGTGTATTACAAGAAGGAGATCAATGAAAGTAAATCAGGTTTAGATCGTGTGTCGTAAAGGGGTGTTTTCCCGTGATTCTTGCAGCCATGGTTCATCATTACCACCACTTATTGGCCAAGATTTGTATAGATCTGTTTTAGATCGAGTGTTATTAGCTCGGTTTTATAGTAAAGGTCACGACTAGGGTTTTTGAGAGGATCAAACACTAGGATGTAACTCCTTTATAATGTGTTTAAGATACTTTGAGGTTATGTTATCAAGTATGCGGAATCTGCTTGACAACACTTAGAAGAATTTGTTTGATGTAACAGTAATGTAGTATGAATAATGAACACAATGATTAGCTTCAAACGATTCAATATTATTAGCAAATAATATGAGTGATCTTAATATCACTAGTGTTACAAAGACCTTGAATCTTAACAAAACTTATATGACTCGTACATAAACATCTAACCTAGGACCTCCTTTTTATAGACATAAGGAGTCCTTTACAAGATAAGTATCTACCCGTATATTTCTAACTAATTGTGATATACATACAATCTATACCATACTTATCCTTGAAACGTTTCCTAAAACCTTATCATTGCAGCAGTACCTTCTGTTGTATACTGCAGTACTAAGTTTATAGTTTGTACTGTTAGTTATTCTTCAGCAGTCTTCAGTTATACACTAACAGTTTGTACTGTTAGTGTAATCTTCCAGCAGTACTAAGTCAGGAACATTTAATTCCCAACAACCCTCCCCTAAACTTGTGATTTACCCTAAATCATCAAGTTTTCTGAATTAAATGAGGATTGTAAGGACTCTTCCAAACACTATCTTCTGAGCTTCATATCTTCTGCTTGCTGGAAAATCTTTCTCACCAATGCTCTTGCCATTTCAGATTCTTCATCAACTTGAAGCTTTGATGATTACATAACCAGTAGTACTCTTGCCCTGAGTGGGTAATCTTTCTCTACTAACATGTAGATTTCCACTCCTACTTTAGTTGAGACTCTGTGAAATCCACACAGTTGTCAAATAACCTCCATGTGGTATCCAGATTAGGAGCTTGAAATCTCCAAAGTGAATCATTTGCATTAGGCTCATACATCATTTTCAGCTCCACCCATAGCTCTTTATCCTTATCATCTGTAGGATCAGCAAACCTAAACCTTTCTTGAACTAAGCTCCAAAGCTTATCCAAGTCTTCTCTTCAAAGGCTTTGATCATATCTTCAAAGAACTTGTAGACTTCAAATTTTCCTCCTACTCTGATAATCTTCCATCCCTTGATCATTCCATCTGAATAAACACCAGCATTCCATGGATCTGTTCATTAGTTAATATCTCTTCCTCTTCCTCAGCTGATTCTTCCTGAACTGATTTTCCTTCAGTTTTTTGTTTCTTAGGCTCTCCTGATTCCAATTGTTCTGCTGCTCTCTTCAATCCTCTTCATTCACTCCTTTCTAGATCACCTCTGAGAAACATTTGCATTCTCCTGTGAGTGTCAATGTAAATCCTTTCAATTTCTTCAAAAGATCTTCCCTTAAAGTGATGTTCATTCCAGGTATCTTGGTGCTTCAGATATTTCTTCATGTAAGACAGTTGTTCTTTCCTTGAAGGAGGTTTCTTCTGATAAGTTTTCTTCTTTCTTCTAATCTGCTCCAAAAGGTCATCAATAGCTTGTTCTTGTTCTTCTCTTGTAAACTGTGACCTTTCTTCTTCTTGTAGCTGTGCAGCTAACTCACTATCAGCAAGAACTTGAGCAGCTCTTTCTTCTTCTTCAGTCTGAAACTTGTGTTCAACCATGAATTTTGCTAATCTTTCTTCTTTAGCTGCCCTTGCTAACTCCTCTTCATAAAACCTTTGAGCTAGCTTCTCATCAAGAGCAATCTGAGCTTGGCTTTTCTTGGTTGTCTTCTGTGATGGTTCTTCTTCTACCATGATTCCCTTACCCTTATCAGTTCTTGATTTCTTTGGTCTTCTTGTATATATTGCACTAGCAGTACCTTGAGAACCACTAGCAGTACCTTTAGATATACCACCAGTCGCTTCCACTTGACTGGCAGTACCTTCTTCATGCTATGCATCTGGCCTCCCCTGATTGCCAGATTCTTCTTGAACCAAAGTAACATAAGGATCTTCATCTAGTTGAGCAATCTTCCTCCCCTGTTTGGAAGATTCCTCACCTTTGTCTTCACTCTGACCGTCTGATGAGCTTGATGAAGAAGATGATTCAGTTGATGCCACCATTTGAGCTGATCTCTTTTTTTTAAGTGTCTTGACCTGTTGCTCCAATTTCTTGACTTTAAGCACCAGTTTTGTATATACCTTGCCAAAAACTTTCTTGTGAGAGGTGAGATCAGACTCCAAGCTAGCAACCTTCTCAGTCAATTTTGTACATAAACCCGTTAATTCCTTAAGTGTCTTACTGCCCTCAGCACTTCCTGATGTGTAACCTTCAGGGAGAGGTGCATCATGGGGCAAAGGCTCATAGTCCACCACATGGTGAGCCTCTGAGCCACCCAATATTTTCGGTTCTCTTGGGATTCCACCAATAGTATTGGGTTCATAGGAACTTGGTACTGTTAGTGTTTCCATAGGTTGGGTCTTATTTATGTTACTTCTGTCCTGCCCAGCTTCTAAGCCTGAGACAGTTGAAGCAGCCCTTCCTATACTGACAAAGTCAGCCTCATCTGCTACATGGGGAGGGGTAGGGTCTCTGTGCTGAGGAACAACAAAGCCCTCTCTGGATATAGACCTATCTGGTGATGATGTTGGTTGTGAAGCTGATTGTTCTGATGTTGTGGGTGTATGTTGGGAGTCAACTGGGCTTGTTGATCCTTCACCCTGTACCTATAGCATGGAATCAAATAATGGAACTTCTTCCCCACTATACCCTTTTGAGGCCATCCTCATATTACTGAAAAGTTTTTGGGTAAGTTTGGGTGTTGGATAAACATTTTTATGAGGAAGAAGTTGATGTTTTCTCATGTTCAAAATAGTTTGAATGAACCTGGGATACATCAAAAACTTTGATTTGCTATCAACATTTTTAACCATTCCTTCAAAGATGAGTTTTGAAAAGTTGAAAGTTCTGTCAGTAGTTAAGCAGATGAGAGCAGTTGCAATATTGCTACTGAACTGTTCCTATAAGGTTTTCTTAGGACTGATACATTGAAGGATGGTGTGTATCATAAACCTCCATTGTGGGGCAAAACAACCTTTTTGAAAAGTTAAAGATTGTGATTGGATGTTGTACCCCATCCTGGTTAAAGTTTCAAAGATTTCAGTGTTTGGCATAGCACTAATACCATTGTCATCATTCAGATGGAGATGCCTCCTGAGTGATGATTCAGTAAGAGTGATGGATTTTCCATCCACTGTGGCATTTAACTCTTTGTCTCCATTGTTAAATGTTCTGACAGTAGCAGTCTGCTAAAACTCTTTGATTTGCGAGACATAGATAGTGGGATTTAATGTTAAAGAATACCTTATGTGGGAACCATTTAAAAAATCCACTATCTGATGGAAGTGTGTAGCATCTTATGCTTTTTCCAAAAACGCGACCATGTTGTGCTTGTCAACAAAAGATAGAGAAGCCATTATTTGTCAGTAAAAGTGAGATTTGAGTGCTGGGAATAGTGTAATTTTATGTTAGAAAGTAGATGAAGAAAGTGAATTGAGATATTATCAAAGACTTATGAGGATTTCTATTGGACCGAATTTAATTAAAAGATAACTTTTAATTGACGAAAGGTGAATATAATAAATTAAAATAAAAAATATCCAAAAGGGAAAACCTTTAAGATAAGATTTTGAGCAGTAAAAATCTCAACTAACTCTCAACGGCTATTTTCAGAAAGCTGTTATTTCACACCAGTACTAACGTCTATCCAGAAATACAAACTTAAGCCTACCAGTACTAACTTTTTGCCTGGCAGTACAAACTTTTTGAAAAAATTTGACTCAGCAGTATGAACTCAATTTTGATTAAAAACCATACTGCTTACGACCATTTTGAAGGGATTAAGTGTAAAGACAGACACTTAATCATGATTTTGGTTTAATGCAACCTCTGGTTGTGTGAGAACCAATGATTTCAGTTATAAATAACTGCATGTGATCAGATAAACTCATTCAAAGAGCTTTCTTGACAGGGTTTTCAGCTCATGGTAGGTGTTGCCTCTAACACAAATGTGATAGATTCACTTTTGCTCGCTGTTCTCTCTACCAGATGTCCTTAGACTAACACATTATACTAAAAGTATAAAATGGTAGAGAGTGAGTTAGGTCAGTTTCTATCTGACTAACTAAGCCATCAATTCCAATACAAAACATCATAATAAGATTTCAAGAAAGAAGTTTTAAAGAGTCAGTTAACTTAGGTATAAAACCTTTGTTAATGGATCCCCAAACTCTGTCTATCATCAACCTATTATGTCAGCAACTAATCCACCAAATGCTGCTAACACAATGCACTAGTAATTCCTTTGTGCTTAAACGATCCATACCTGCAATTGTTAGTCCAAAACTAAGAAAACAAATTGCAAAGCATTTGCTTTATAATAGTATAAACATATGACTAACAGTTTTAACAAACAATCCAAATTTGTACTGCCAGTACAAACTATACATTACAGTACTAATTGACAAGCCTAGCAGTATAAATCCATTTTAATGTACAAAACACACAGATTTAAAGCTTTAAGGGTTAAGCATTCCAATACTTGCTACCAAGTATTGAAATCTTCCAACATCAAAGGATTTAGTGAGAAGATCTGCAAAGTTTTGATCAGTATCAATTTTGACAATTTGAATTAACTTTTTCTCATTGCAGTCTCTTATAAAATGATGCCTAATTTCTATGTGTTTTGTTTTAGAATGTTGCACTGGATTTTTAATAATGCATATTGTACTACTATTGTCAATATATATCATCATGTTCATAAAATTATACCCATAGTCAAGCAGTTGATTTTGAATCCAAAGCACTTGACCACAGAAACTTGCAGCAGCTACATACTCAGCTTCAGTTGTAGATGTTGCCACAATGTTCTGCTTCTTACATTTCCATGATATAAGTCTGCAACCAAGGAACTGACAACCACTAGTTGTGGACTTCCTATCCAGGCTTGCACTAGCATAATCACTGTCTGAATATGCTACCAAATCAAAAGGTGATTCCCTAGGATACCACAGACCCAACCTAGGTTGACCCTTAAGGTACCTAAAGATCCTCTTGATAGCAGTTAAATGAGAAGCCTTGGGATTGACTTGAAACCTTGCACAGGCACACACAACAAATATGATATCTGGTCTTGATGAGGTAAGATACATAAAGGACCCTATCATTGATCTGTAGGTGTGTACATCAACATTTTCTCCATCAGCATCTTTAATCAAAGGTTTCTCTGGATCAACTGGTGTGCTTGCCACTTTAGCATCAGTAAATTGAAACTTCTTTAGTATCTCTGTCACATATTTATCCTGACTGATAAATATGCCTTCAGTTGATTACTTCACTTGCAACCCCAAAAAGAAGGTAAGTTCCCCAATGGAACTCATCTGAAACTTATCATGCATAAGTTGGTAGGATGACCGCAAACTGGTCGGTAGAAAAATCGAAGGTAGTTTGTAAATTAATGGCAAAAGAGTTTATTATCCTATAAGAGGTTAGCAAAGATAACTGTATTCCCGAGGGACGAGAGGAGAATTAGGTGATTGTCCCAAGGAACGTGGTTCAGGTTACTCCTTAAGGTCTTAAGATTTATGTTAGGCATGGAATCTCTCTGCCAAATGGAGAGTTTAGCGAGGTCAAAGTACAACTATGAGGGAGGATGTTAATTGCTACTAGCAATCAGTCAGTTGAATCAGTAATGTACATAGTACTTAACGTAGAAAGGTACAACCTCGATTGAACCACTTCGGTTGAACAACATCAATTGAGTACAAGGCTTAGGGTAGAGGCGACTGTAACATGGCCACAACAAAAACAAGGGCGAATACCAAATCCAAATCTAGGATGACGTCCAAAATCATAAAATCAAGCAACCCAAATTCAATCAGAATCAAAACCAATCCAAACATAGCCAATATCAAATCCAAACGTAGCCAAAATCGAATCCAAACATAGCCAAAATTAAATCCAAACGTAGCCAAAATCGAATCTAAACGTAGCCAAAATCGAATCCAAACATAGCCAAAATCAAATCTAAACACTCCAATAAGCTTAGACGGGCTTATTACGCTCTTAAGGGGTTACAAATAAGTAACTCGGATTCAAACGGTGCCAATCGGTTCTAACCCGTCCTGATGCAAAACATGATCAAACGGCGACGAACAGGAATTCCATATAACAGAGAAATATAGCGATGCCAGGAGTATTACAGTTCATGAGGTGTTGTGATGCCAGTGTGTCGTGTGTGTGGAAGTAATATTCCATGTCCGTGTACACGTGCAAAACTTTACTGATGATGTACATTTCCAAAATCACAAACCAACCCGAACATAATTCTATTATAACTACTCCCAGTATTGCAAAATTCACCTCTGACTCGGACATAGGTGATCAGGCTATGTCCCACTGTCCCTGGTTGAATATAGGTGATCAGTCTATACTCACCCGAGGTTCAATGAATTTTGAAATACTCAGCCTAGTTATACTAGTAGTATGTCCTTTACATCCAAAATCATTCCCAAAACCACGACAAGTGTACAAACTCGACATTCAATAATGAGATTACGCAAGGAAATAACGTAACTCAGCGACAGGTATGGTGCGTGCATAAGCATATGGAAATGCTTATAGTGAACAGCTAAAATAGGCGGATATAAAATATCCAATAGTCAGGAACACATCTCAACAAATATATAATCAAGCATCTCATCAAACAACTTGTCAAATATATCATGAACATCTCATCTAATATATCATTACTCGTCTCATCAGTTATATCCGCAATTATCTCGTCACATATACCATCAAACGAAATCAACAATGAGGCTTCGGCTTAGCGGGCAGGCACGTGGCGGTCATAGAGTTAAGTTTTCGCAAAAGTGGTTATAGTCCAGGTTTTATAAAATATGCCTAGTTCTCTATAACCTAGGCTCTGATACCAATCTGTAACACCCCTCAAAATCTGGTCCAGCGGAAGCATACATGTCATTGGGGTGCTACTCAATTGGTATCACAACACAAGTACAAAAACGGTTTTTTACCTCAATCATTTAAAATAAAAGTCATTAACAAAAAAAGTGTTAAATTTACATTATTCAAAAGTAGTGCGGAAATAGGCCCATAAAATAAGTAAAGCGGTCCCAACATATATATCAGAGTCGTCTATGACCGTGCCCCTTGCCAAGTGCCTCCAGAAATAAGCTATCACCTTAAACTTGAAAATACATGCTAAAAGGGTCAGCTTATGTAACACCCTAAAATTACCGCAGAGGAACAGTAGAGTCAAAGGGGTATTACTTCATAATATAGATCAAGGTATAGAAAATGACCTCTAAATGAGACGTTTTAAAATGTTACCATCGAATTATTAAAATCAGAGTTAAACAAGAGATTCAAAGTATAAAGTTACATAGATGTTTCGAATGGTAAAAGATAAAGTTATGAGTCTCCAAGTATGTAAATGACTCTAGACTCCATACATCCACTATCGCCTTATTAACCTGAGATAAACATACTAAAAATTGTCAGTCAACGGTTGGTGAGTTCATAGAGTTTAGTTTCACTGTAAAGTATTTGAATAAAGATTTCACAGAAAAGGCATTGTAAATCAACTCAGTCCCAACCCCCGCCCATACAAGACTTGCAACCTGTGTGTTTACAACCCACTGCTAACATGGTATGAATAGGATATAAGTTTATAGTTCAAATAGTAAAACATTTAAATGAGGTTTCCACTGCAAAGGCATCGTAAATCCACTCAGTCCCAATTCCCGCCCATACAAGACTTGCAACCTGTGTGTTTACAATCCACTGCTAACATAGTATGAATAGAACAGATGTATAAAAGCATATCATATCATAAATGATTAGTGTACTTGCATACCAATGAAAAATGTGTTAGAGTACTTGCATACCAATGCAAAATGTGTCAGAGTACTTGCATACCAATGCAAATTGTATTAGAGTACTTGCATACCAATGCAAAATGTATTAGGGTACTTACATACCAATGCAAAATGTGTTAGAGTGCTTGTATACCAATGCAAACTGTATTTGATAATAAGTAAAGTAATTTAAGCATGTATCTCCCCCAAGTAGTTTATCAAAACGTATAAAAGTAGGGGCTATGAATTCTCACCTTAGCTGTCAAAGTTAAGGTATTGTTATGTCAAAAGTATCACGGGAACGGCTCCAATACACGACTTGAATAATAGGGAATTCTAAGATTTCGATGGTCTAAGATTGACTTGCTGTGAATATTGATTGTGAAAGAATATTGGATAACGAATCGGATTGTGATGTGAATGAATGATATGCTTAAAATGATTAAAGTTCAATAAAAAATAATATTATCATGTTTTTATGTTTATTGATTCAATAATATCGTCCCTTCAAAAGTTGGTGGATGATAAGTTATGCTTTATTCGTTAAAATTACGTTAAATAAATATAAACGTAACATTCGTTATATAATACGTACGTATTGTAAAATGGATTTTTAAGTATGAAAAATGTATAATAACACTTTATGAAATGAATATAGAATAATCTACTGTTTGATCCTTGAAGTTTCATAAAGTTACTATTTTAACCCTAACGGTGAAACATTTACACCGTTAGTCCCTAATTAGATAATATTTACATTATAAGCCCAAAAAGGTTCAATTATGGCATTATATGGTTTCTAGTAAATGTTTAATCCATTTCAACCCTTAAATTACTATTTTGACACTTTGTACACAATTTTTCCAAAAGTTTACACTTTTAACCCAAATAGTAAAATGCGTTGCATTTTTAGTATAAAATGTACAAAACTTATACCATAAAATTTCTGAAAGTTACAATAACTTTATAAAGCTTATTTGAATTTATAGAAACTGTTTATTTTATAAAAGTGCTTATTTTCACATTATTGGGCATTTAATTGACTTAACCAAAGCCAAATAACGATTTATGATCCAATGAGTTTAAAGGGAGTTTGGGTTTAATCTTGGGCATATTTTATGATCCTAAAAACATTTTCAAAGTGCTTATTAGACAGCTTAATTGTAAGTTCTTATTGGGCCTTAAAGTATAATCGAATAAAAATAAAGAGTTTCGACTGGTTCCAAGTAGCGATAGGTTTGTGATTTTTAGAGTGCTTATATGAGCTTATCATGGAAACTTAAAACATCAACTTATTAACTGAGCTTATTAAGAAACAATTTATGCAATAAAAATAACAAGGTGTGTGTTTGATTCCAATTTTATTGGTTCATTTCTTAGCGATATTAACATGGTTACAAAAATATGAAAGTGACATATATATTGTGTTATATGAAATATGATTCGAATAATGATAAAAATGAGCTCGATAAGTAAATAAATGAATACGTAAGTGTCGAATAACTGTAAAACACAAGTTCTTAGCCATCCGTGAAGGAGGTCAATGTATAATACGAAAAAATAAATAACAAGAACTCGAAATAAATGCGTATAAATGAAATACGTTCGAGTAAAAATGTAGGACGATGCATGGAACAATAAAATGATAGGAAAGAATGGAAATGATTCGAAGGGACTTACAATGCTTAGAATAGTGGTGAGAACTCGTAATAATAGACTAGGAAACGAAGGATTTTATACCAACTCGATAGATTGGTCACAAAAGAGTCGAGATCAACATTGTGTGTTTGGAATTTGGTTCAATGGATGGGAAAATGGTTCTAATTCCCTCGAATGAATCTTCACAGGAGGAACACCCAGAATTATTTGAGTGTGAATGTGAGAAATGGGAGATTTGAACTTGTATGTGTAGTGTACACATATGCATGCATATAACTTGAGTTTTAGTATATTTTAATACAAGTTGAGAACTTATATTCGATTCTGTAGAGACAAGATAAGGGACATGAAGAATATTGGTTATCAAGTGGCCATAATATCATGATGGTGTTGGGGTGTTTCGGTATAAGGCAAGAGAAAAATCAAAGGGGTCGAGTGGTGTGTTTATGTGTTAGTTCGACACATACATGGTCCAAAAAATATGTTTAACGTGGCCAACAGTGTTAAAAGATTAGAAAAAAAATGTTATGGACTTATATTCGGTTAAAGAAAATCAAATAAGCTAGGTACAAATTTGTTAAGATCGATTTAAATAGAAGGTGTGAACTTGTGAAATGTGGTCGAGTGTGATTTACTTTGCGTCTTGTTAATGGATTAAATGTTCGAGATAGAATGTATAACTCGATATTCTAATTCTTTGATGTGAGAGGATTTGATCCATGTAAAATGTTGGATAACTTGTGCGTCAAAATCAAAAGTAAACGAGGCCAAGTACGGTAGTGTTAATCGAGTTTGTGTAATAATGAAAAATGAAAAGTGGGCTTGTATTGTGTTGGGCCAGGAATAGTAACAGGCCAAAAATATAATTATGGGTCCGTTTGGTTATTACTTGTGTTTTAGATTGTCGTGGTGTGCGTGTGAGCTCCTTCCAAGGTATCGTGTATCACGTAACAATGTTTGAATTATAGAAACGTAATAAAAAAAATTTTCAAATTTGCTCGCAAAAATGGTTTAGTGAACAGTAACGATGTGTTAATACTAGATTAACGACCACTAATGACTAGGAAATTTTTCGGATAGCTAGAGTACCTACCCCTTATCTTGAATCTCGTCCTGACATTCAGTCTGCGTTATCTTTTGAAAGATGTTAACGAATAGCCGATGTGTAAAGTTTTGAGTAATCAAGTTAAAACTTACGTATCTAGGGTAGAATATGACTTGTCTAATGAAAACGTACCCATTATTTGTTAGCTGCATCCAAATGACCCAAATAGAATGCTCTACCACGAGCTGGACTAATATGGACTCCAGGGGTTGGGTTATTTCCTTCAATTGCTAGAGCTAGATTTCCTTGTCTTTGTCCAGGTGCTCCATTTAACCTTGGACATGCATGCCTGAGATGATTTGGGCTGTTACATTCATAGCATGTCTTTTGATTATTCCCCATGTTGCCTGCATTTCGTGGTGCTTTACAATGATTCATATAATGACCCAACTGATTGCAATTTTTACACTCACGGCAGAGCACAGATCTCGGGTGATGATAAACACATTTACTACACTTAGCATGTGGACCTGTATATCCTCTCTGACCAGTTCCAGTGGCCATAAAGGTTCTTGTTTTCTTGTTGTCACTCATGGGGACCATTTGCTTGTCTGACTCATTCATTCCCTTCCTTTTGTCACCGTTTCTTAAAATTCCAGTCCTAATCATCTCGTCTGTTAGAGTCCCAGCTCTCAGTATTGCACTCTGAATTATAGACGGCTCAGTCGCTTTCACAGTTTCATGAATTTCAAGAACAAGACCATAGATGTATCTTTCGATCCTCTTTGATTTGGGGGTAACCATATGAGGAACTAGTTTAGCTAACTCGTGAAATCGATCTGTGTAGGCTGCATGACCAGCCCCTATCATAGCGTGATGCCAAAGTTCACCTTCCAGCTTCTGCATTTCATTGTCCGGGCAGTATTCCACTTTTAGCAGTGCCTTAAAGTCGTCCCATGTCATACCTACAACTGCTTCCACTACAAAAAAACAGGCTTTCAGAGACTAAATTTCTAGGGACTGATATATCAGTCGCTGATACATAGCATCGGTAACTGAAACAAGAGTTACTGATACTTTTAAGGACTAACCTTTTATTGACTGATTGTGGCGACTAAAAATCAGTCCTCGATTCACTGATCCCATATCTGAGACTAAATTTCAGTTACTAACATGCCTGTACGGGAAAAAAATTTGGCGGCAAAATTGTTAGTGACTGAATAAGGGTGACAATTCATTCCCTAGTACATGTACATCATATCTAAGACTAAATTTCAGTTACAAATATATTTGCGGAATAAAAAATTTTGGCGGAAAATTTGTTAGTGACTGAATTATAGTCACATTTCGGTCCCTAATACATGGAGATCATAGCTAAGACTAAGTTTCAGTTACAAATATGTCTACACAATAAAAAGGTTTGGAGGGAAATTTTTTAGTGACTGAATTTCAGTCACAGCTGCGTCCCTATTACATGGACATCATACCTAAGACTAAAATTCAGTTACAAATATGTTTGCGCAATAAAAAAAGTTTGGAGGAAAATTTGTTAGTGACTGAATTTGAATCACAACTCAGTCCCTAATACATGGACATCATAGCTAAGACTAAAATGCATAAAAATAGATTAAAACGGACTAAAACGTTTAAAAACGGACGAAAACTTATAAAAACGGACGAAAACGTTTAAAATCAGACGAAAACGTATCAAAATGGACGAAAACGTAACAAACGGACGCAAACGTATAAAAATGGACGTAAACGTAAAAAAAACGGACTAAAATGGATGAAAACGTATAAAAAGGTTAAAATATAACAGACAAAAACTGATGAAAACATAAAAATACGGATAAAATCGTATACAAATGGACGAAAATGGATGAAAACATATAAAAACGTAAAAAAAAAAGGGACTAAAATGGATGAAAACGTAAAAAAAGGACAAAAATGTAAAAAACGGACAAAAACATATAAAAACGTAAAAAGGGGACGAAAATGTATAAAAACGGACGAAAACGTAAAAAACGGACCAAAACGTATAAAAACGGAAAAAAACAGATAAAAACTGACAAAAACAGACGAAAATGGATTACCGACAGAATATACGGTTCTATATATTGTAATGTTCTACACTTGTTTTTAAGACCTACATATATTTGTATCGTTGTTAGTAATTGTAAGTTTGTATATAAACCTATTTACGGATTGCTATTTATATGTAACACTTAGGGGCTCACGCACGAAACCTCGGTTTATACCCCCGTGACGTGGGAACTCGAGCAGAATTCAAGTTTCAGACGTTCATAACATCTTTAGTATTCACCGATGGCTTTCATTTTGAGTGTTGACAATTTAAGACGTGTAATTGGGATAATGACATCAATCAGTTGCTTCATCGAGCGCGACATCCCTTTTAAAGAAACGACTATTACGTTCTTACCATATATAATAAGTCGTGGTGCCTATAGCAATCGTCAATCCACTATACTATACACACCACTTCTATTCAATATAATAACAAGAAAGTTGGATATAGGCATATAGCCAATCAACGCACTCTACTTTACACACCACGTAGACCATCAGATTGCCTTTACGGGTTCTCACAACCCTAAAGGTCTTCTTATAAATACTAGACCATTTTCTCGAAATAGTCCAAGCCAATCCCAAGCAACATATCCTGCCTTGGGAACTCCACATTCAAGTCTATTATCCTCTAGGGTAATTGACACAAACCAACTGAGCCGACTCGGCTCGAAAATAGAGTCGAGTAGCTTAAACTCGAGCTTGACTCGTTTAAATCGAGTTGATTTCGAGTAGTTTACGAGTCGATCTCGAATATAATGATTATGGATATTTTTAGGGGTTATATGTAACTACACTAAATGTATTTATTTTGGAATACACTTTGATACAAATTTGTTTGACATAATCTATATCTATATAAATATTAATTTTAACTATTTCTTATAAACAAAATTATATAAAAAATGTGAGGCTAAAATAAAATTTAGATATTTTTATACCAAAACATTTGGCTCTTCCTTCTCCCTCTCATTCTTCCCTCTTACAATTTTCCCCAAAATCAAAACCCCCAAAGTTTCCCTCTTATTTCTCATTTTTTGCTAACTACCCGCCCATCTCTCCTTATCCTATCACTTTTCTTTTCCATTTTCCATTCAACACCAATACCAACTATCGACTCGGCTATTTCCCACCATCTGATCCTGCCCCATCTCGGATGCACGCCGCCATACCCTGCTGCCATCTTTCATCATCCATCATCTCAGGCGCACCATTTTGGATTTAAGGTTTGGATTTTAGTTTTTGAAATCGTATTGGCTTTCAAATCTAGGGTTTTATCTTTATACTTTTTAATTAGTTGTTATGTGTATTTTGATTATTTGCTTTTGGATCTATGGTAAACAGCTTGTGTCTCTTCACAGTACGATAACCGATTTGTGGAAACTGTTGGGATACCAGTTAAAGATGATAAAGGTTCTGTTCGACTTACAGCTTATGTCTCTTCACAGGTGATCTTTCCGTCACAAGATAACCATCTTTAGCTGTTATTCTTCTTCTTAGTTTATGAGATGTATCACTGATTTATTCTTCTGATTCTACAATTGACAAATTTTCTCGTTGGCAAAATTAGGATTTTATAAGCATTTGAATACGATATCAATGACTCTGACTCATCTAATCCATTTTGCTTATTTGACCCGTTTCTCTGTAGGGTCTTCGCATCATACCACATTGATTCAAATGAGCCTCTTCGTTTGTTCTTTATTTGTGTGATCCTCTTTCCATCCATCTATGGTAGAGACAACTACGCATCTCCTTTGTAAGTATATCTCTTCTGATATTGCAGTTGTAAAATTCAAAACTTATACTTTAAATAGTTTAAAATTCATAACCACTATACTTTATTTCAAATTTAAATATTAACTTGCAATGGAGAGTAAATGGTTAAGTGTTCCTTGTTTAGACCATCATACCTTTATTTCAGCTTTGGAAAGACATATGATAGGGCAGTTATTTGAAGCATAGTTTTCTTGTAGACTAATCAACATGCTGCTAAAATAAATTGATAACGATACGGTGATATATATATTTTTACTTAATTGTGTAATGTTTTGTTTGTGAAGCCACATAAGTTTATCGATACAAATTTGAGCTAGGAATGCGTTAATCCACAAATTCCTAAAACACCCAGGTATGTACTTTGACATATATATTAAATTCTCACAAACTTACAACAAACTAGTGATCGATCCAATTTTTCAAATTTTCTTGGTTATGTAATGGTCTAGAAAGCGAGTCCATCCCATATAAATCATTCGACGATAATAAACCAACCACATTTTATTCTCATTACAATGTCACACACACTCATGAACATAACAAAGGCGTAGGAGATTATGTAGTTAAAATATCGGGCAGCGATGGAGAATGAGCTCCCATTACTTTACCTCCAACATCTGGAAAATTTTCAAATCCAGGAAATGAATTCACATTTCCATCAGCATTTACGTGTAATGGATACCTTAGAAGATGACCTTGCAATGTTGTGTGTTGCTCATCTGTGTATCTTTTCCAGTTGTCTTCAGCTACTTTATTGACTTTATGTACACATTTTAGAGTTTCGGGCTCCTCATAGGCATAGTCTAGCGCTCCAAGCTGCTCTGCCCACAGCGACATTCTATAACCATAGACCTGAAAGCGTGCACAGAAGTTCTCGTTTGTGATTTCCTTCTTTGTTAAGTGTGTTTGTGAAAAGTATAACGTATGAACAATAACAAGTATATGAGTGTATCCATGTTCCTATTTTAATGGGATAGCAATGTTGACTTTCTGGAATCAGTTTAAGGGGTGTTTGGAGTTGCATTATTGAAAGTAATCATGTGATAGTGTTTTAGATGTGCTTATTTATGGTGTTTGAAATTGTCAAACCTGTCCATATGGGTGTCGCTTCTTTGCAGCCCACGTGTGATGAGGTTGATATGAACCCATGGCTATTTCTGTGTCCTTTGAACCAGCCATTGATCTTTGATTAATGTTAGCAGATCCCACAATCACATACTCATCATCCACGATCATTCCTTTAGCATGAACATAAATCATTAACCTTTTGAACTTTTGTGAATCTGATTCCTACAAAATCGATCCAGTATTAAATTTTAATGAACCTTTGCGTACGTTTTTCATATGAGTGGATAAATTTAGCAATACAATTTCAAATAAGTATGCGTTAGAAAAGCTGAAATACCTTATCATTTGTAGATGACGGAGCCATTTTGAAAGGCACATCTTCCTGTTTCCCAAGGCAGTAGAAATTTAGATAATCTTGAGGGTGTGCATCTAGTTGCATGGACTTGATTGCTTGTGCAACAACAGTGTACATCATTTGCATTGTCTGACTCTGTAAATTACAACATTTGGAAGCCATGTATAAACATTTCTCATTGTAATACAGGTATCTTCAACTTTGCTGATATCAGGTTGAACCATTTTGGACTATGGAAAACTCACACACATGCACATTCCCACCTATGCCATACATTTGTCTGTGACGGGACTTGAACCATCAACAACACAAGTACTTTTATGTATATGATATAAAGATCATAAAGTACCTGCCAATAGAGAATTTCTTGCACGGTAGCAGAAGTTGGGATGCCCTCTGGCCACATTGGTATGACAACATAAACTGCAAACCTTTCCTTGTTTCTAATCTTGCTTGCTATTTTTTGAGCCAACTCCATTGGAATTAGGTGATCAGCTCCTAAAATTTGGCCACATATTATCAATTTCACATAAAATGTATTTGATCGCATAGGTTAGTGTCAAGAAAGGGTGTTATTTGTTATCAGCATTTTCGTATGACCACGCGTATGATGAACCAATGAAATATTGATTTTCAATGTAGATGAAATGCTGAGTTGATCTGATAGCTTGGATATATGCTGTTTGAATGCTTTTCCCTATAACCATATTTTTTGCAGTAATAAGATTCTGCAGGAAACAGAAGTATCAACAAAGCATATTTATCATCAGAAAGTACTGCTGAATATCGATTCAAGGTTATTATGAAAAGAAGCTTTAGATATTAACCTGTGCCTCAGCAACATCGACAGTTTTGGGGAATCCTTTCAATGATCCAGAATCTATAGACCGGAATATCTGCACAGTAAGTAAAACCCGCAAGGGTGTTGGGCTAGTGATGAGGAAAAAAGATTATTGGATGAAAGAAGCAGTTAAATCATCTCAACAAGCTGACTCAACACCTAAACAAAACTCGACTGAGATTAATGAAGTGAGAGCAAAGGTTAGTGAACTTGAACCGTATAAACGTAATTATGAGAAATTGGCAAAATTCTTGAGCCAAAAATTTTCAGACTTCGAGAGCACAATAGACTCACCAAATACTACTGAAGGTGATGGTAACGGTGATGGTAACGATGATCCATTCACCGATAGTGATATATAGGACGTTCAAATTTATTTCTATTGAATTTGGTTTTATTTTTAAACATATTGAATTGTAAACTCTTGTTATTTGGATTGGTGATTATTATGCTTTAAAGAAATATTGTTATTATTATTGTTTATGGTTTGGAGTTTTATATACTATTGTAAGGGGCCATCATATTGGAGACTGATTTGAATGTTATTTTGTATCGATTAACATATATTTTGAAACTAATTTTCAGTCACTAGAAAAACAAATTAAGGACTAATTCATCTGTTTTTTGTGACTAACAATCAGTCTTTAAAGCCTTTCATCGGAGACTAATCAGTTTTTAAATCCTATTATTAGAGACTGATTTGGTACGGTAATCTACAAAACAACGAAACGTATTAGGGACTATAAACAATGTTTATGGACTAATTTTCAGTCCCTAAATCCATGTGTTAGTAACTGATCTAACATATTATTGGCGACTGACTTTTCAGTCGCCGATAATATGCATTGGGGACTGAAATAACATGATACCAGCCCATAGAAATAAGGACTGACTTTTTTATTTTGGAGACTGATCTCTGGTCCTCGTTGGTTCGATACAACAAGGACTGAATTTCAGTTGATAACGTCACTTTCCGTAACTAAGCTGTTGTAACTGATTAGTGACTAGCAAAATCAGTCCTTGATAGACAATTCGTAACTGATCATGGTGTATCGGAGACTGATTTTTCAGTCTCTGAAAGCCTGTTTTTTTGTAGTGTTCTCTCCCTTTAGCTTGAATCTGCGTGTTCCACCATGTTAACGCCTTTCCTGACAGCGAGCATGCCGAATGCTTCACTGTCTGATGCATTCCACAGCTACTGATGTCGATCACTGACTCCATCTTTTCAATCCAGCGGGTATACTCCAATGCACCTCCCTTGCCGTCAAACTCCATTGGCTTGCATGCCGTAAATTCCTTATACGTGCATCCAGTTGCGTGGTTGTTAGTATCATTCCCACATACTCCATTGGTGTCATCATTTCTGCTTCCGTGGTTTCCTGAGTTGTTGATATGATTGCCAACTTGGGTGATAATAGTAGGTAGTAAGTTTTGAAGTTGTTGAGAGATGATGGCGGCAAAATCAGGATTTCCACTGTCGTTGTTGTCGGTTTTACTAATGCCGCGGCCACCTCCTCCACCTCCACATTTACTAGTCCTTCCAAGGTTAGCATTACGAGCTGATCTCCTTGATGCCATTTTCTCTGCATGGAAGGACATTTAGCGAACTTCAGAGAGGGAAAAGCCGTTGACTATCCAATCCATACTT
This sequence comes from Artemisia tridentata subsp. tridentata, assembly GCA_021014915.2. NCBI lineage: Eukaryota > Viridiplantae > Streptophyta > Magnoliopsida > Asterales > Asteraceae > Artemisia > Artemisia tridentata. The sequence goes on from CP139504.1 coordinate 85,095,504, forward strand.
AACGTTCTCACAAAAAAAATCCCGTTACTAGCAGTTATCCTAAAGGGGTTCCAACGCCGATTAATGTAAAACCCCGAATTTTATATTATCTGAAAAGACTAAAATACCCTCCGAATTTAAACTTTTAAGAATCCATAAAATATATAAGTAACCCCATTCGAATTTAACCTAAGTTACCTAAAAAGATTAAGTCAATGTAAACTATTTATTATAAGCTAAATGTACCAAGTAAAATAAAATCCTACATCTAATATGCTAGGCGAATTTTCTTTGAATTTATGCACATATGATATTCCAAATTTTCGGCCCAAGAGAATTAGAACAAGATAAGATTATTAAGAGTTATATGGCCCATTGTGATAACCCTTTCACTCCTTATCTTGGCCTAAAAAAAATAATACACGGCTTGCTTTTTTTTTTATAACCGATCCTTGCAATCTTTAAACCAAAAGAAACCCTAAACTCTTCCAAACAAAAGACCGGCCTCCATTCTTGCTACCTGCTGCTGTCGACTTTAATTCAGCCAAAAGAAGTGTGTTGATCTTGTTCTTGTGTCATTCACGTCATCACAAGGTAACCCTATAATCCTAGCATTGATCCATACGAATTTATGAACCAAATATTGATCAAAACCATGTGTTTTTCCTTTTGTTTGCTGCTGTACGCCCCAAAGGAGAAGAAGAAGGGATCCATTCGTGTGTTACCTTTGTTATGTTCGTGTTCTTCGTGGTCTACAAGGGTATTGTATCGTCTTTGCTCAATCCTTGTTCTTGTCTTTTTGTTCTAGTCGAATTATGGTACATAAAATGATACATAAAATGACAAGTTATGAAAACCCTAAAAATCTGTTATGTATGAATCGAACCAGGGTTTATATGGTGAAATTATTCAACTTGATTATATTAAGACCTGTTTTAATTGACCTAAATATGTTATGGACTCACCTAAAATTGTTTGGTGTCAAGAACTAATGAATGGAATGACGAAAACCCTAAGTATATACATGTTAAAGTAAAACTGCTACTGACCCAGGAAAAATGTCCAATTAAATCGAATGTATCTCAGTGATATGAACGTGTTTTTGTGTGGTTTTTGAGTCTAGAACTAAGTTCAAAGAAATGGCTACCTGGGAAAATTTATTTTGTAATTTTTGGAGGCCTGGAAGGTCACTTTTTGATTTTTGGAAAATTAAGTATCTAATCAGATTCGTATGTCTGGAAAAATAGTCAAAGTTTATGAATTTTAATTTTCAAACCGTGTCGAATTAGAAGGTTTCCTTTGAACTGAGTCGTTTTCAATATGTCTATTAATAACTAGAATTTTTGTAGAATTTTTTGAATTTAGCTGAAGGGGTAACAAAGTGTAAACTTGTCGAGTGTTTCATCAGATACGTTTCTGGAACATGTTGAGAAAATGGATTTTTAAGTCATACCTAGACAACATAATAAAATCTGGAAAAATTCTCTAAAATACTTAAGACAATGAGGAACCTGTGTGAATTTTTATAGATTTTATTTCGAAGTATTAATATGATTTATGAATTAATTGAAACGTATTAAAATCATATGTATATAAGACTGCTACGGGTTTAAAAGATATTTAAATAGTGTTAAGTGTTTATGTTCTAAACTAAAGGGTCTAAAGTGTTATTCTTTAAAATTAAGGGACCTAACTTATAAAAACCTGTAACTTCATAGTAATTACATTTTATACCCTAACTTTATGAGAATTGCATACTAATCCCTAAACTTATGATAATTGCATAATAAACCCTAAAGTTATGGAAACTACTTTATGAACCCTAAACTTATGTAAATGACATTATGAACCCTAAACTATGAATACGATCATCTGTAATACTTTGAATGGACAAACGGGAATGTTATAACTTAACGTTACTAAATATGGAAACCTACTATCTTTGGAAAGTTACCTAAAATAGAAAGACAACTAAAATGAAGCATTATGATTATATGAAACTTATAAGTACCATTATGATTATTTGTAGATCGGGTGAAGAGGGAGTGATCTCCTGCTTGATTTGTTTTTCGTTTCATTCTTTTGCTTGCGTTTTTCGTTAAGGTACAAATATTCTTTCCCTTCACAGTAGGGATATTTCTTTCGATCCTAAGCCATTGCTATGTTTCCCTTATTTGATTCGTGACATTCATTGTATGTTTGTCTTTCCTATGATCCTCTCTGACATTTATTTTAAATGTCTCTGCTATGCTATGCTTATTTGTTTGCCATGCTTATTGAGTTACTTTCTGTTTCTCTTGCTATGCTAGATTTTGATTATGTATGATATGATATTCCGTGCCTGAGCTTAACTAGTTCTAGAGGTACTAGGACCATGTCTAGGATGGCACCCTAGTCATGACACCCCCGTAGAGGTGTGATAGATCTGCGGCGTTCCCCCTTATGAATATGTATTTGCATGCACTATTGGCCAACCCCTTATGTGTGCTTAGCCTAGAGCTGACGCACATACTTATGTTTGGGAGCGTATGGATATATCCTAGGTTTTATGAATATGTATTATGGTGACCAGGTGGTGTGTGCCTTGCACTCCTCTCACACTTTTATGATTACTTAGAGGTCTCCCCTCTTCGTATACTTATATGTGCTCTAGATTTGATTTGACGGATTATGTATGGAGTTCTTATGGCACATCTTATTATGAACCCTCCTTTGCTTTCATTTCATTTCTTATTCGTTTGCTATTCAGTTTCTCATGCACTTTTATTTTGATTTCGTTATCTTTCATGTTTATGCTATTCGTTTTGTATTTCTTATTCCTTTGTTGCTTTTGCTTATTTACCATTATGTTATGCTTTGTATATATATCTGTTCACTGGGCTTTTTAAGCTCAGCCGCATGTTTTCTTTCTTATGCGTCAGGTAATAAGCGGGGCGACGGGCTTGGGAATGAGAGAGATTAGGATTTGAGATACCCATTTATTTATCATTTGTTGTCCATTGTTTCGGACGTTTATTTATTTCCGTACTTCAGATATTATTTATTTACTTTGGTTTGTTGGTTTACCCATTATGCATTGGATTATCTTTTGGACACTAGTCTTGATGTTCAAGACTTAGTTATTTATTTAAAAGACTTCCGCTTGCGTTTATGTTTGCTTTGTATGACACCATACTGTGATATCTTGACCTTGTCGGGTCGGGGTGTTACAATTATGGTATCAGAGCGACTGGGTTTGACCTGTAGAACCTTAGAAATGACCTGTGAGGATTTGGGTAGACACTAGGCTTTTCCGTTTGACGCGATCTCTTATTTCTCATTTTGACCCTTACGTTTGTCTTGTCTCTTTTTGACTCGTTTATGACCTTTCAGATGGTGGCTACTCGTCATACTGATTTTGGGGAACACTCTGGTGCTGCTTTTGATGCAGCGGTTCAGCGTGCTGTTGATACGTTGCTTTCGGGTTATTTCGCACGTATCATGGAGGAGATCATGAGGAACACCGCTAGTGGTAGTGGTGGTAATGGTGGTAATGGGGGTAATGGCAGTGGTGGTGGTGATGCTCCACCAGTGTCGATTCATGTGTGGTTGGAGCGTTTCAATAAGCAGAGACCCCGTTCATTTAGTGCTGCTACTTCTCCTGTGGAGGCGGAGAATTGGATATCTCATATTGAGAAGATATTCGAGGTTCTTGGGTGTGATGACGTGTTTAAGGCACGTTTGGCTAGCTACAAGTTTGAGGGAGATGCCCTCAGCTGGTGGAAGGCTTATCGGATTGCTAAGGGCGGGGATGAGTTTGTTGCTAGTTTATCTTGGGCTGACTTTCGTGAGACATTATTTCTTCAGTACTTCCCTCTGTCTGAGAGACAGAAAATTGAGCGTGACTATCACCATATCTTTCAGTTGGAAAGGGAGACAAGTGCTGAGTTTATGAAGTGGTTTGTTAGACTTGCGGGTTTTCTGGGTAAGAAGGCCGGTACTCCGGAGGAGCAGGCTCTACATTTTAAGTGGGGGTTGCGTGATGAGCTGCTAGATGGTATTCTGAATATGAATTTTACTGATGTGGCACAAGTTGCCAATGCCGTTCATAATAAGGAGTTGATGCAGGAGAGATCTAGGCGTGGGGTAAAGAGGACCTTGGATAGTGGTAACCAACAAGTGCAGGGTACTAGTCAGAGGGATTCTACTCCGAGGAGTAATGATTTTCGTGGTAATGACAGGCGTGGTAACTTTAATAGTGGGCAGAATCAGCGGTCAGGTCGTGACCAACAGTCTAGGGGTCAGCAGAGTCGGGGTAATCAGCAGGGTAATCGGGGTGCTATTTCTTCGACTGGGCAGAGGAATGTGGAACGGCTTCCACCTCCTCCTGTTTGTGTAGAGTGTGGGAAAACTCACCCGGGTGATACTTGCTACAGGGCGACTGGTGCATGTTTTAGTTGTGGTGCAGTTGGACATCGGGCTAGGGAGTGTCCGATGGCGAGTGGTAGTAACCGTGGTAACGGTAATGGTGGACAGCAGGCTACTAAGGGTAGGGTGTTTGCACTGACCAGGGATCAGGCTGCAGGCACTTCTGGAACCATCTCGGGTACGCTATACTTATTCGATCGTCCCATTTTTGTTTTATATGATACTGGTGCTACTCATTCTGTGATATCTATTACGTTTGCTAAAAACATTAAAACAACCGCAACACCATTAAACTATGCCTTATCTATCTGTACCCCAATGAAAAACTCCGTAACCATTACCCATGAGTATGTGAATTGTCCTCTTCGTTTCGACGATAAAATTCGCCCTGCAAATCTTCTTCCTCTCGATATGTATGATTTTGACGTAATTTTGGGTATGGATTGGTTGTCGGAGCATCGAGCTACGATTGACTGCCATACTAGGCGTGTGATTTTTGGTGATCTATGTAATCCTGAATTCGTCTACCAAGGTTCTCGGCTTGGTAAATCTATTAAGATCATATCCGCTATGAAAGCTCGTTCTTTACTGTCTCATGGTTGTGAAGGTTTTCTGGCTTCAATCAAGGATTCTTCTTTGGAGACTCTTAGTATTGAGAGTCTTTCGGTTGTTCGTGAATTCCCTGATGTGTTTCCTGATGAGCTTCCAGGCATGCCGCCTGAGCGTGAAGTTGAATTTTTGATCGATTTGATTCCGGGTGCTGAACCCATCTCTAAGGCTCCATATCATATGGCTCCTGTTGAACTGAAGGAATTGAAAGAGCAGTTGCAGGAATTGCTTGAATCTGGTTCCATCCGTCCCAGTGTTTCGCCGTGGGGTGCTCCGGTTTTATTCGTTAAGAAGAAGGACGGTAGTATGAGATTATGTATTGACTACCGTGAACTCAACCGCATTACTATTCGAAATCGTTATCCGCTTCCCCGCATCGACGATTTGTTTGATCAGCTCCAGGGAGCTAAATTCTTTTCTAAGATCGATTTGAGGTCTGGATATCATCAGCTATGCGTGAAGGAGCAAGATGTTCCTAAGACAGCTTTTCGTACGAGATATGGCCACTACGAGTTCTTAGTCATGCCTTTTGGGTTGACGAATGCTCCAGCGGTTTTCATGGACTTGATGAATCGGGTTTTCCACGAGTACTTAGATAAGTTTGTGATTGTGTTCATTGACGACATCTTGGTGTACTCTAAGACTAAGGAGGAACATGAGAGCCATCTTCGTGTTGTTTTGGAGACTTTGAGGCAGAAGAAGTTATATGCCAAGTTTTCCAAGTGCGAGTTTTGGTTAAGTCAAGTTGCATTCTTAGGTCATGTCGTTTCCGCAGATGGTATCAAAATGGATCCGGCAAAGGTTGAGGCTATCACTAAGTGGCCAAGACCGACCAATGTGACTGAGATCAGAAGTTTTCTTGGATTGGCTGGTTATTACAGGAGGTTTGTCGAAGGTTTTTCTCGTTTATCGTTACCTTTAACTCAGCTTATGCGCAAAGGAGAGAAATTCGTATGGACCGACGAGAGAGAAGCTAGTTTTGAGGAGTTGAAGAAGAGGCTTGTTTCTGCGCCGATTCTTACTCTACCATCAGGTTCAGGTGGTTATCAGATCTATAGTGATGCTTCTAAGAAGGGTTTGGGTTGTGTTTTGATGCAGCATGGGAAGGTGATTGCATATGCTTCTAGGCAGTTGAAACCATATGAGGCGAATTATCCTACTCACGATCTTGAGTTAGTTGCTGTTGTCTTTGCTTTAAAAATCTGGAGGCATTATCTTTATGGTGAGAGCTGTGATATATTCACTGACCATAAGAGCCTGAAGTACATCTTTACCCAGAAAGAATTGAACATGCGACAGAGACGTTGGTTGGAGTTGTTGAAGGATTATGACACTAATATTCAGTATCATCCTGGAAAAGCCAATGTTGTGGCTGATGCTTTGAGTCGTAAGTCGGGAATGATTGCTAGTCTCGACTTTGAGCCGAAGATTCTTAATGACTTAGAGCTTATAGAGGTTGAATTGTGTATTCGTGGTCATGATGGTTTTTGGGCTAGCTTGAAAGTGGAGTCTGATTTGATGTTGAGGATTAAGGAGGCACAGAAAGATGATGGTGACTTATGGGCTATTGTGCAGAATGTTGAGGATGGTAAGCAGTCAGATTTTCGTGTGGATGCAGATGGTATTGTTTGGTTTGGCGATCGTCTATGTGTTCCTAATGATTCTACTCTTCGTGACGCTGTGCTTTCTGAGGCACATAGCTCTCCATTTTCTATTCATCCGGGTTCGACTAAGATGTATCACGATCTTAAGCAACATTTGTGGTGGAATGGGATGAAGCAGGATGTAGCTTTGCATGTGGCTAGATGTATGACCTGTCAGCAGGTTAAGATTGAACATCAACGTGCAAGTGGTCTTTTGCAACCTCTGGATATTCCTATGTGGAAATAGGATGAGATATCTATGGACTTCGTTACCGGTTTACCTCGTACTCTTCGGAAGCATGACGCGATTTGGGTAGTTGTTGATCATCTGACCAAATCTGCGCATTTTCTCCCTATTTGTGTTGATTATTCGGTGATTCGTTTGGCTCAGGTTTTCCAGCAAGAAATTGTTCGACTACATGGTACGCCGTCTTCTATTTTGTCCGATCGTGATCCTCGTTATACGTCTCGTTTTTGGAAAGGGTTACAAAAAGCTTGGGGTACGCGTCTTAAATTCAGTACAGCATTTCATCCTCAGACTGATGGGCAGTCGGAGCGGACGATTCAGACCTTGGAGGATATGTTGAGGTCTTGTGCTTTAGAGTGGACAGGCCATTGGGATGATTACTTGTGTTTGGTGGAGTTTGCCTACAATAATAGTTGGCATGCTAGCATCAGAATGGCTCCATTTGAGATGTTGTATGGGCGTAAGTGTAGAGCGCCGGTTTGTTGGAATGAGGTCGGAGAACGACTCATTGAGGGACCTGAAATGATTAGAATCACTAATGAGAAGGTGGTTGTGGCTAAAGAGAAGTTGAAGGAAGCTCGTACTAGACAGAAGAGCTATGCTGATCGTCATCGTCGCGATGTTGTGTTTAATTCTGGTGATCGTGTTTTCTTGAAGGTTTCTCCTTTTGGAGGTGTTAAGCGTTTCGGTATGAAAGGAATGCTTAGTCCACGTTATATCGGTTCGGTTGAGATTCTTGATCGTGTTGGTGAGGTATCTTATCGTTTGGCGCTACCTCCCCAGTTATCGCACGTGCACGACGTTTTTCATGTGTCGCTTCTTCGTGGGTATAATTATCACCCGCTTCATGTTGTGTCTTGCCCGTTCGATCAGATTCGGGAAGACCTTTCTTATAGTGAAGAACTTGAGGCTGTTTTGGAGTGTCAGGAAAGAGTCATGAGAACTAAAACCATTCCGTTCGTAAAGATTCTTTGGAAGAACCATCCTGAGAGCGAGGCTACTTGGGAGACCGAAGAATCGATACGATCCAGTTATCCGCATTTTTCTTTTTGACTTGGTACTTATTCATTTCGATATTGCTTTCGATTTCGCATTTTCATTTCGATTTCGCATTTCAATTTTCGAGGACGAAAATTCCTTTTTAAGAGGGGAAGAGTTGTAAAACCCCGAATTTTATATAATCTGAAAAGACTAAAATACCCTCCGAATTTGAACTTTTAAGAATCCATAAAATATATAAGTAACCCCATTCGAACTTAACCTAAGTTACCTAACAAGATTAAGTCAATGTAAACTATGTATTATAAGCTAAATGTACCAAGTAAAATAAAATCCTACATCTAATATGCTAGGCGAATTTTCTTTGAATTTATGCACATATGATATTCCAAATTTTCGGCCCAAGAGAATTAGAACAAGATGAGATTATTAAGAGTTATTTGGCCCATTGTGATAACCCTTTCACTCCTTATCTTGGCCCAAAAAAAAATAATACACGGCTTGCTTTTTTTTTATAACCGATCCTTGCAATCTTTAAACCAAAAGAAACCCTAAACTCTTCCAAACAAAAGACCGGCCTCCATTCTTGCTACCTGCTGCTGTCGACTTTAATTCAGCCAAAAGAAGTGTGTTGATCTTGTTCTTGTGTCATTCACGTCATCACAAGGTAACCCTATAATCCTAGCATTGATCCATACGAATTTATGAACCAAATATTGATCAAAACCATGTGTTTTTCCTTTTGTTTGCTGCTGTACGCCCCAAAGGAGAAGAAGAAGGGATCCATTCGTGTGTTACCTTTGTTGTGTTCGTGTTCTTCGTGGTCTACAAGGGTATTGTATCGTCTTTGCTCAATCCTTGTTCTTGTCTTTTTGTTCTAGTCGAATTATGGTACATAAAATGATACATAAAATGACAAGTTATGAAAACCCTAAAAATCTGTTATGTATGAATCGAACCAGGGTTTATATGGTGAAATTATTCGACTTGATTATGTTAAGACCTGTTTTAATTGACCTAAATATGTTATGGACTCACCTAAAATCGTTTGGTGTCAAGAACTAATGAATGGAATGACGAAAACCCTAAGTATATACATGTTAAAGTAAAACTGCTACTGACCCAGGAAAAATGTCCAATTAAATCGAATGTATCTCAGTGATATGAACGTGTTTTTGGGTGGTTTTTGAGTCTAGAACTAAGTTCAAAGAAATGGCTACCTGGGAAAATTTATTTTGTAATTTTTGGAGGCCTAGAAGGTCACTTTTTGATTTTTGGAAAATTAAGTATCTAATCAGATTCGTATGTCTGGAAAAATAGTCAATGTTTATGAATTTTAATTTTCAAATTGTGTCGAATTAGAAGGTTTCCTTTGAAATGAGTCATGCTAAATATGTCTATTAATAACTGGAATTTTTGTAGAATTTTGTGAATTTATCTGAAGGGGTAACAAAGTGTAAACTTGTCGAGTGTTCCATCAGATACGTTTCTGGAACATGTTGAGAAAATGGATTTTTAAGTCGTACCTAGACAACATAATAAAATATAGAAAAATTCTATGAAAGACTTAAGACATTGAGGAACCTGTTTGAATTTTTATAGATTTTATTTCGAAGTATTAATATGATTTATGAATTAATTGAAACGTATTAAAATCGTATGTATATAAGACTGCTACGGGTTTAAAAGATATTTAAATAGTGTTAAGTGTTTATGTTCTAAACTAAAGGGTCTAAAGTGTTATTCTTTAAAATTAAGGGACCTAACTTATAAAAACCTGTAACTTCATAGTAATTACATTTTATACCCTAACTTTATGAGAATTGCATACTAATCCCTTAACTTATGATAATTGCATAATAAACCCTAAAGTTATGGAAACTACCTTATGAACCCTTAACTTATGTAAATGACATTATGAACCCTAAACTATGAATACGATCATCTGTAATACTTTAAATGGACAAACGGGAATGTTATAACTTAACGTTACTAAATATGGAAACCTACTATCTTTGGAAAGTTACCTAAAATAGAAAGACAACTAAAATGAAGAATTATGATTATATGAAACTTATAAGTACCATTATGATTATTTGTAGATCGGGTGAAGAGGGAGTGATCTCCTGCTTGATTTGCTTTTCGTTTCATTCTTTTGCTTGCGTTTTTCGTTAAGGTACATATATTCTTTCCCTTCTCAGTAGGGATATTTCTTTCGATCCTAAGCCATTGCTATGTTTCCCTTATTTGATTCGTGACATTCATTGTATGTTTGTCATTCCTATGATCCTCTCTGACATTTATTTTAAATGTCTCTGCTATGCTATGCTTATTTGTTTGCCATGCTTATTGAGTTACTTTCTGTTTCTCTTGCTATGCTAGATTTTGATTATGTATGATATGATATTCCGTGCCTGAGCTTAACTAGTTCTAGAGGTACTAGGATCATGTCTAGGATGGCACCCTAGTCATGACACCCCCGTAGAGGTGTGATAGATCTGCGGCGTTCCCCCTTATGAATATGTATTTGCATGCACTATTGGCCAACCCCTTATGTGTGCTTAGCCTAGAGCTGACACACATACTTATGTTTGGGAGCGTATGGATATATCCTAGGTTTTATGAATATGTATTATGGTGACCAGGTGGTGTGTGCCTTGCACTCCTCTCACACTTTTATGATTACTTAGAGGTCTCCCCTCTTCGTATACTTATATGTGCTCTAGATTTGATTTGACGGATTATGTATGGAGTTCTTATGGCACGTCTTATTATGAACTCTCATTTGCTTTCATTTCATTTCTGATTCGTTTGCTATTCAGTTTCTCATGCACTCTTATTTTGATTTCGTTATCTTTCATGTTCATGCTATTCGTTTTGTATTTCTTATTCCTTTGTTGCTTTTGCTTATTTACCATTATGTTATGCTTTGTATATATATATCTGTTCACTGGGCTTTTTAAGCTCAGCCGCATGTTTTCTTTCTTATGCGGCAGGTAATAAGCGGGGCGACGGGCTTGGGAATGAGAGAGATTAGGATTTGAGAGACCCATTTATTTATCATTTGTTGTCCATTGTTTCGGACGTTTATTTATTTCCGTACTTCATATATTATTTATTTACTTTGGTTTGTTGGTTTACCCATTATGTATTGGATTATCTTTTGGACACTAGTCTTGATGTTCAAGACTTAGTTATTTATTTAAAAGACTTCCGCTTGCGTTTATGTTTGCTTTGTATGACACCATACTGTGATATCTTGACCTTGTCAGGTCGGGGTGTTACAGCCGATTAACGTACGCATGGTTACATATGTTCACGTGAGTCATGATGCACTTATAATTATGTTGGCCACCATAATTATACTTGCCTCCTTTCACACGTGTACATATCACCAAGCACACATATCTCGACGTTACTTAAATGGTGAAAGAGTAGGGTGATTATCTCTAAAAAAAATCCTTGAGTGAATTCATCAAATTTCTGCGACCGAGTGATAACCTTTATTTAACTTAATCCCATGTCTCATCAAACAATAACTGTCACAAGATTAAGTTAAATAGGTAGTTATCACTGAGCTCCATACTTTTGATGTCTCAACCAACTTCTGAGATTTTTCCCTAAAAAGTATCCTCAAGAGAAATCCCATTTTTGAGCAAAATCATCAAATTTTCTGCGGCTAAGTGATAACCTTTATTTAACTTAATCCCATGTCTCATCAAACAAGAACTGTCATAAGATTAAGTTAAATAGCCAATTATCACTGAGCTCCACTCCTTTGATGACTCGACTAAATGCTGAGATTCCCCTATCGGTGCAGATGCTATAACATTTAACAGAGCGCAAATAAATGGGAAAAGTTCTACGTATGCAAGGCGATAGGGATGAGAGTCTCAATGTATATAGTAGTTATAGTCTAGGCACCTAAATACAACCTAGTTCTCTATAATCAAGTCTCTGATACCAATCTGTAACACCCCCAAATTACCGCAGCGGAACAGTAGAGTCAAGGGGGTATTAATTCATAATATAGATCAAGGTATAGAAAACGACCTCTAAATGAGACGTTTTAAAATGTTACCATTCGAATTATTAAAATCAGATTTAAACAAGAGATTCAAAGTATAAAGTTACATAGATGTTTCGAATGGTAAAAGATAAAGTTACGAGTCTCCAAGTATGTAAATGACTCTAGAATCCATACATCCACTATCGCCTTATTAACCTGAGATAAACATACTAAAAATTGTCAACCAACGGTTGGTGAGTTCATAGAGTTTAGTTTAACTGTAAAGTATTTGAATAAAGATTTCACAGCAAAGGCATTGTAAATCCACTTAGTCCCAAGCCCCGCCCATACAAAACTTGCAACCTGTGTGTTTACAACCCACTGCTAACATGGTATGAATAGGATATAAGTGTATAGTTCAAATAGTAAAACATTTAAATGAGGTTTCCACTGCAAAGACATCGTAAATCCACTCAGTCCTAAGTCCCGCCCATACAAGACTTGCAACCTGTGTGTTTACAATTCGTTGCTAGCATAGTATGAATAGAACAGATGTATAAAAGCATATCATATCATAAATGATAAGTGTACTTGCATACCAATGCAAAATGTGTTAGAGTACTTGCATACCAATGCAAAATGTGTCAGAGTACTTGCATACCAATGCAAATTGTATTAGAGTACTTGCATACCAATGCAAAATGTATTAGAGTACTTACATACCAATGCAAAATATGTTAGAGTGCTTGCATACCAATGCAAACTATATTTGATAATAAGTAAAGTAATTTAAGCATGTATCTCCCTCAAGTAGTTTATCAAAACGTATAAAAGTAGGGGCTATGAATTCTCACCTTAACTGTCAAAGTTAAGGTATTGTTATGTCAAAAGTATCACGGGAACGGCTCCAACACACGACCTGAATAATAGGGAAGTCTAAGATTTCGATGGTCTAAGATTGACTTGATGTGAATAATGATTGTGAAAGAATATCGGATAACGAATCGGATTGTGATATGAATGAATGATATGCTTAAAATGCTTAAATTTCTAAAATAATATTATACATAATATTATCATGTTTTTATGTTTATTGATTCAATAATATCGTTCCTTCAAAAGTTGGTGGATGATAAGTTATGCTTTATTCGTTAAAATTACGTTAAATAAATATAAACGTAACATTCGTTATATAATACGTACGTATTGTAAAATGGATTTTTAAGTATGAAAAATGTATAATAACACATTATGAAATGAATATAGAATAATCTACTGTTTGATCCTTGAAGTTTCATAAAGTTACTCTTTTGACCCTAACGGTGAAACATTTTCACCGTTAGTCCCTATTTAGATAATATTTACATCATAAGCCCAAAAAGGTTCAATTATGGCATTATATGGTTTCTAGTAAATGTTTAATCCATTTCAACCCTTAAATTACTGTTTTGACAGTTTGTACACAATTTTTCCAAAAGTTTACACTTTTAACCGAAATAGTAAAATGCGTTTCATTTTTAGTCCAAAATGTACAAAACTTATACCATAAAATTTCCGAAAGTTACAATAACTTTATAAAGCTTATTTGAATTTATAGAAACTGCTTATTTTATAAAAGTGCTTATTTTCACATTATTGGGCTTTTAATCGACTTAACCAAAGCCCAATAACGATTTATGATCCAATGAGTTTAAAGGGAGTTTGGGCTTAATCTTGGGCTTATTTTATGATCCTAAAAATGTTTTCAAAGTGCTTATTAGACAGAGTAATCATATGTGCTTATTGGGCCTTAAAGTCCAATCGAATAAAAATAAAGAGTTTCGACTAGTTCCAAGTAGTGATAGGTTTGTGATTTTTAGAGTGCTTATATGAGCTTATCATGGGAAACTTAAAACATCAACTTATTAACTGAGCTTATTAAGAAATGAGTTGTGCAATAAAAATAACAAGGTGTGTGTTTGATTTCGATTTTATTGGTTCATTTCTTTGCGATATTAACATGGTTACAAAAATATGAAAGTGACATATATATTGTGTTATATGAAATATGATTCGAATAATGATAAAAATGAGCTCGATAAGTAAATAAATGAATACGAAAGTGTCGAATAACTGTAAAACACAAGTTCTTCGCCATCCATGAAGGAGGTCAACGTATAATACGTAAAAATAAATAACAAGAACTCGAAATAAATGCATAGAAATGAAATACGTTCGAGTAAAAATGTAGGACGATGCATGGAACAATAAAATCATAGGAAAGAATGGAAATGAGTCGAAGGGACTTATAATGCTTAGAATAGTGGTGAGAACTCGTAATAATAGACTAGGAAACGAAGGATTTTACACCAACTCGATAGATTGGTCACAAAAGAGTCGAGATCAACATTGTGTGTTTGGAATTTGGTTCGAATGGATGGGGAAATGGTTCTAATTCCATCGAATGAATCTTCACAGGAGGAACACCTAGAATTATTTGACAGTGAATGTGAGAAATGGGAGATTTGAACTTGTATGTGTAGTATATGCATATGCATGTATATAACTTGAGTTTTAGTGTATTTTAATACAAGTTGAGAACTTATATTCGATTATGTGGTGACAAGATAAGGGACATGAAGAATACTGGTTATCAAGTGGCCATAATATCATGATGCTGTTGGGGTGTTTCGGTATAAGGCAAGAGAAAAATCAAAGGGGTCGAGTGGTGTGTTTATGTGTTAGTTTGACACATACATGGTCCAAAACAAATGTTTAACGTGGCCAACAGTGTTAAAAGATGAGAAAAAAAATGTTATGGACTTATATTCAGTTAAAGAACATCAAATGAGCTAGGTACAAATTTGTTAAGATCGATTTAAATAGAAAGTGTGAACTTGTGAAATGTGGTCGAGTGTGATTTACTTTGCGTCTTGTTAATGGATCAAATGTTCGAGATAGAATGTATAACTCGACATTCTAATTCTTTGATGTGAGAGGATTTGATCCATGTAAAATGTTGGATAACTTCTGATGCGCGTGATGTGTCGTTGCGGTTTAGCAGTTTTAATGCCTACTCAAGTTTTAAATTTATATTTAGCCGACTTATCAATAACACACACACTTAACGAGCAGTGTACCCGGTCAGTATGAAGATAATGGTAAGTAGAGTGTCGATCACTAAGAGTGGAACGTATTATCTAGTTATTCTAATCAGTATTTTAATATCCTAACGCAAGGGGGTTTCAGCCTGAGAGACTGGCACGATTTTGTTTGCAATTAAATAATAAAATAAACCACTAGGCACGAATCAGCAAGTAGCACACACGTACACAGATAGATACTAGAGACAATAAGAGGGCTGTCCTTATAATTAAGTAGATTGTCACTTGTTTTATTGATAGCTTTATATGAAGTGTATATAGTTAACCCTTTCTCGTTGGTCCTATTCTTATCGGCGAGTAAACCCTTAATGATTACTTATGTCTAAAAGTTATTCCTAAGTGATCAATTTAGAAACAACCGTGGGAGCCACATCTTGTCCCGCAGTCGGATGCCCGCAAGCCACTAATAAACACAGAGGTTATCAATGCACTAATAAGTAGTAACCAAAGACATCAACATATAAACTTTAATTGATGGGAAAGCAAGTATTAAAGGGAGTGCAATCTTTCCGTTGTCACATTACACAAGCCACCAATCCTGATGAATTAAAGTTTGCTAAAACAATAAAACAAAACTACTTAATGAATTAAACATATGCAGCACCTTCTTACAGCTCTTGTATCTTTGATTTGGGTGTGTCTTGTGCTGCCTCCTTGACTGAATTCGTCCTTCTCTTCTGTTCGGTCTTTAGGTTTTGGTTTTCCGAACTCCTAAATTCGTCTGGTCTACGGGGTATTTATAGTTTCTGTCTGAGGGAAGATGCGGCGCATCTACTTAAGTAGATGCGGCGCATGTACTTAACTTCGCGTGGGGTCCAAGATTATAATATTCAGGAATATTCGTACACCGCCAGAAGATGCGGCGTAACCCTTAATTAGATGCGGCGCATGTCCTCTTGTATCTTGGATCGTATCTGGTGATATCTTGATAGAGATGCGGCGCATTTCGAGAGTGAGATGCGGCGCATCTGGAGCAGAATTGACTTGATCTTGTCCATGTCAGTAGACTTCCTCTTTATGCACGTTTTGCTCCATTATTAGTCCATAATCGCTAAGTTTCACCAAATGCTTGTTTTTACCTGAGAATTACAAAAGTAAACAATTAAGTATCAATCCTCATACATAATATAGTCAAACAAGTCAAATTAATAGGATAAATGATAGTAATAAAATGTACTTATTTGAGTTCATCAAATATCTCCCCACTTGAACTTTACTTGTCCCCAAGTAAACCTTAGAATTTCATTTATGAAAATGTATCCTAAAAGATGTTAGGATTTATTTTTATATTTAAGCATGTATTCGTTTATTTCATAATCACACAACTAAACACTTAACGAATTAGAAGTAAAATAAAATAAGTCGATAAAAGCAAATCTAATCGTTTAACTGTCCAGTCGCGACGAATATTCTATCATAAGCTTGGCAAGTATACACATCTCCACCACTAAAGCTAAGGAATAACAAGTCTAAAGCGGTAAAAAGGGTTTTTAGGCTTAAGGGTTAATTATTCTTTTTTACACTATCGATCTCAAATTCCAGAAAAGGCGACAAAATCACAAATACATGATCGAATCCACGAACACGATACTTGCAATTGCTCAAATCCTTAACTCGAATAGGCTAAAGATAGGTCCAAACTTCACCAATAATAATATATCAAAAAGGGCGACAAAATCAAAAATACATAGCCGAATCCACGACCACGATACTTAAGATTGCTCAAATCCCTAATCTCAATAAATCAAAGGTTCGGTTGGATAAAGAACAATACAGGGTATGGATAATATTTGGGATATAAATTGGTGTAAAAATAAAAATAAACAAAACAAAACAAATAGATTAAAATCCTAAGTGTGGTTAATCACTATCCCAACCATCCCATGAATAAGACTCATATCATTGAATAACTCACGCTTTAACACTTGAAACACACGCTTTTGGTAGACACGAATTATACTTAACAAAATCTTAATCAAAGAATAAACCTTAATCGGCATTCCCATAACTGCCAATTCCCATTCAATCCATAAATATAGTATAACAAATAGTGGTGATATCGACCACTTACATAACTTCTACATCGTTGGCTTAAAATAAACATCCAACTCTTTTTTCTTTCTTTTTCTTTTCTCATTTTTTCGATTTTTTTTTTTTTTTTTTTTTTTTTTTTTTTTTTTTTTTTTTTTTTTTTACTTGAAACATAAACATAGATGTGTAAAATTTCACCACATCACTACAACTTTCTTTCCGGATAATTTTTTTCATACTTTTCATACTTTCAGAAATAACGGTAATAGTGAAAGTAGTAAACACACGAAAAATAAACTCAAAAATATACAATATTTACTTTCACTCCAATTTGCATTGTGCAATTTCCCGACCTAACCATAGATAATGAATTACGCACGCGAACACAGGTAATGTAAGGAAACACACTCTGCCTATAGCAATTAACCAACCACGGATTCTAATCTACAGGGTAGGCTAAGGTGTAAGGGTGTAACGAAACATTTTAAACATAGGTGTAAGAAACGAAAGGAATGGCTCTGAGGGTTTTTCTAGGGGTATCTTACTCTAAAAATGAGAGTAACAAAAGGTTTTATACGGGGGTTAACTAACCAGTGTAGTTAGCTAATAACACATAACATATAAAGGCTATTTGGTGTAATCCTAGAATTTTACCAAGTTAGACAAGTCATTCCAATTATATAAATAATACTCATTATGGTGGTCTCGAATAGTATACAAGCCAAGTTCTAAAGTTTACAAGTCACCGGCACACTCATAGATTTGTGAATTTTGGAAAAATCACAATTTTTGAAAATAACGTCATGTGTGCAGTTATGTAACTTAGATCTTAAACAAAAACATGCTAAAAAATTTTTAAGTTTGATATATTAAGCACATTTTAAGCATAATTTTTGAAAATGTAGGACAAGTAAGTGTTAAGTGTTCTAATTCTCCAATCCCCCCACTTAAGTTAAACAACGTCCTCGTTGTTTGTATAAAAGGTTAAAAACTGGAAAATAAAAGAATTAGAACAGAAAAACTCCCCTGAGATTTGCTCGGTATGATCCTCCATTAGTATAAGAGCAAAAATCAACTTCTTGTGGATTAGAACGTTAAAGCTTCATACTTGATGTATCCACAGGAAATCCAGGAAACTATAATACCACCAACACTTTAAAACACACCTAAGATAAGAAAGGTGCAAACTTGCATAATACATTAGTAGTTAGATAAAAATAAAACTTAAAAATTAAAACTGAAAATCATCAGGTCAGTCGATGCGCCGTATCTTATGGAAGAAGATACGCCGTATCGAGCCTGGAATAAATACGGATCAGAATAAAGATGCGCCGCATCCTTAACCAGGGATGCGCCGCATTAAAATAAACTGATAAATAGTTTTAAAGTCGAAAATAAAAATGCAGAAAAATAAAATAAGATATGACCATTTGCAGGAGATGCGTCGCATCTCAGAATTGAGATGCGCCGTATCCTCTTCGGGCTGACTGACTCAATACAAAATCAGAAAAAATAAAAATAAAATAAAAGATAAGCATGGGTTGCCTCCCACGAAGCGCTTGTTTTTGTTCGAGTCACGAGCCTGACTCCACCCTTATTTACTGTGTAATAGGGTGTTGTTCCCCCCACTTGGGATCAAGTGCGGGTGATAGTAGCAATAAACACGAAAAGAGTGCAAATTTGCTAGTAAAGATGGAAGAAATAAATAAAGATCATACCTTGGCAATATATGTACATCTTCCCTAATCTTACCCGGTTTGGTTGATAAATTGGATGACTTGACCATTCCATCAGAAAGAGTAGTATGTTGAGGAAAAATGAGTCTCCTTTCTTCTTGGTTAGTCTCTTTGGTAGTAAGGCGTCCCTTGACTTCCGTGGAAGATGAGAAAGGGTCTTTGGCAAGTAAAAGTTCGAGTTCCTCTACAACCTTCATGGGGTCTAAATCATCATCTTCATCAATCATAGCAATGTTTAAGAGCTCATCACCAAACTCATCTTCGAGCTCCACCAAATACGAGTTGATCACAGGTGCTTCAATAGGTAGTGTAATAAATTTCACTTCATCATCTTTTTGTTTCGCAACCTGTTTAGGAAAACTAGCAAGATTATAAGTAACGGGATTAGTTATATTAAATAAATTTGTACCACTTTGTGTTGTAAGTGACTCCAATTTATCTTGTGAATCTCCATCTTCAACTAGTGGTCTTGCAATTTCAGCATCGTCCCGAATTTCATCCTTAAATAAGTAATCACATATTTCTTCAAAATCCCTCGTTGGGTCAAAATCTGGTTGAGGTATGTCATCATAAACTATGGCGTCAAATGGTTCGAAATCAAAATTAGAATACTTTTCATCTTCATCCGTTGGATTGTCTAATGGTGGTAATACGATTGCAGAATATTCTTCAACGTAAGGTTCCGTATACACATCATCATCTTGTGCAATCTCCGGAGAAAAAGTACTATCAATAACAATTGCCGGAATTAGTTTCACGGTGTATGAATCTTCTTCATCATCACTTGGCATACACCAGGTGTGTTGAAATGGCAATTTGTTTCTTTCTTTCCTTGACTTTTCTCGTCCAAGAATCAAGTATTCTTCCATAGTGATTTCTTTCGTATCAATGACTTGTGCACCATATCTTGCTCTTTCCCAATCGTAGATCCCATTATTGCTCAAGGCTCTTTCCTTTCCAAGTCTGATATATTCTTCCATTGTAATATCCGGATCGTCCATCTTCCTGAAATAAAACTTACTTGTGCAAAAGAAGGGTGAAACGATCAAAGTAAAATTAAGGCTTCTGATATCTGCTGACGATGCGCCGTATCCAAAAAGTTGGATACGCCGTATCTTAATACGTTAAAATTTAATCAGACTTTATTCAGAAAATAGATACGCCGCTTAGAATTTAAGAATGCGCCGTATCGAATTAATTAATCAAAAATCAGCTTTTCTAATTAAAATTAAATGCGTCGTATTAACGAAAGTTAATGCGCCGTATTTTCGTTACGTTTAAAAATAAATATCGATTTTTGATTCAGAAAGATGCGCCGTATCGACAGAGATCGATACGCCGTATCTGTTTAATAATTCGTAAACTGTTTTTAATTAAAATAATAGATACGCCGTATCTGCGAAAGCAGATGCGTCGTATGGCGTTAATGTTTTAGAAAATTTTTTTATTAAAAACAGATACGCCGTATCTGCAAAAGCAGATGCGTCGTATTACTTTATCGCTTAGAAAAATTTTCTTATTAAAAACAGATACGCCGTATCTTGGGTAAAAGATGCGTCGTATCGAATTAATTAAACGCGTTGTATATAAAAAAATTAAACGCAATACGCCGTATCTGAGAGATCAGATGCGCCGTATCGTTTGATTTAGCACAGTACAACGATAGCAGAACACACAAAAAACGAAAAATAAAACAAAAATAAAACACACGAACAAAAACAAATAAAAGCAAAAATAAAAGAAAACAAATAGCACACAATACAACAAATATGCAAAATAGTACAATGATGCAATTAATCTAATAAAAAGAAAAACAAATCAAGATACACCACGAGTATTTTAATTAGGTTTTTCTATTAAAATACTAAATCAAATTAACAGATAATAACAATTCACTCCCCGGCAGCGGCGCCAAAAACTTGATGGGCGTGCGTTGGAGTAAAGTTTTGGCAGTTTTAATGCCTACTCAAGTTTTAAATTTATATTTAGCCGACTTATCAATAACACACACACTTAACGAGCAGTGTACCCGGTCAGTATGAAGATAATGGTAAGTAGAGTGTCGATCACTAAGAGTGGAACGTATTATCTAGTTATTCTAATCAGTATTTTAATATCCTAACGCAAGGGGGTTTCAGCCTGAGAGACTGGCACGATTTTGTTTGCAATTAAATAATAAAATAAACCACTAGGCACGAATCAGCAAGTAGCACACACGTACACAGATAGATACTAGAGACAATAAGAGGGCTGTCCTTATAATTAAGTAGATTGTCACTTGTTTTATTGATAGCTTTATATGAAGTGTATATAGTTAACCCTTTCTCGTTGGTCCTATTCTTATCGGCGAGTAAACCCTTAATGATTACTTATGTCTAAAAGTTATTCCTAAGTGATCAATTTAGAAACAACCGTGGGAGCCACATCTTGTCCCGCAGTCGGATGCCCGCAAGCCACTAATAAACACAGATGTTATCAATGCACTAATAAGTAGTAACCAAAGACATCAACATATAAACTTTAATTGATGGGAAAGCAAGTATTAAAGGGAGTGCAATCTTTCCGTTGTCACATTACACAAGCCACCAATCCTGATGAATTAAAGTTTGCTAAAACAATAAAACAAAACTACTTAATGAATTAAACATATGCAGCACCTTCTTACAGCTCTTGTATCTTTGATTTGGGTGTGTCTTGTGCTGCCTCCTTGACTGAATTCGTCCTTCTCTTCTGTTCGGTCTTTAGGTTTTGGTTTTCCGAACTCTTAAATTCGTCTGGTCTACGGGGTATTTATAGTTTCTGTCTGAGGGAAGATGCGGCGCATCTACTTAAGTAGATGCGGCGCATGTACTTAACTTCGCGTGGGGTCCAAGATTATAATATTCAGGAATATTCGTACACCGCCAGAAGATGCGGCGTAACCCTTAATTAGATGCGGCGCATGTCCTCTTGTATCTTGGATCGTATCTGGTGATATCTTGATAGAGATGCGGCGCATTTCGAGAGTGAGATGCGGCGCATCTGGAGCAGAATTGACTTGATCTTGTCCATGTCAGTAGACTTCCTCTTTATGCACGTTTTGCTCCATTATTAGTCCATAATCGCTAAGTTTCACCAAATGCTTGTTTTTACCTGAGAATTACAAAAGTAAACAATTAAGTATCAATCCTCATACATAATATAGTCAAACAAGTCAAATTAATAGGATAAATGATAGTAATAAAATGTACTTATTTGAGTTCATCCATGTAAAATGTTGGATAACTTGTGTGTCAAAATCAAAAGTAAACGAGGCCAAGTACGGTAGTGTTAATCGAGTTTGTGTAATAATGAAAAATGAAAAGTGGGCTTGTATTGTGTTGGGCCAGGAATAGTAACAGGCCAAAAATATAATTATGGGTCCGTTTGGTTATTACTTGTGTTTTAGATTGTCGTGGTGTGCGTGTGAGCTCCTTCCAAGGTATCGTGTATCACGTAACAACGTTTGAATTATAGAAACGTAATAAATAAAATTTCAAATTTATTCGCAAAAATGGTTGAGTGAACAGTAACGATGTGTTAATACTAGATTAACAATCACTAATGACTAGGAAATTTTACGGATTGCTACAGCTTAAGTTGGTGAGTTCATAGGTTTAAGCAAAAGTATAACAGTGGACCAAGATATAAGTGATTTGCTACATTGGACTATGATAGATATAAATCACATTTTCCACAAACCTCAACAGTCACAATTCATCAAGTAAGAATATGATAGGGCACAATAGCCCACTTTCATATTGATAATCACAGTAGGGCCCTAGGTATATCCGACCTTAGCCAGGCACCATGTTATAGCAAATTAGGACTAGATTATTTGCTACCCTGGTTTAAGACAAACATCTGTTGCATCTCTAACCTTAGCCAATCAACAAGTTATAGCAAATAAAAAACAACAGTTAGGTCCATTCAAAACAGTTTTGAATGTTTTCACACCCCAAGGTTTCAATAAACCGTTCACGAGTAAAGGTGGGGTTGTGAAACTCACTTGCATATCAGTCAATCACATAATGCTTTCAAATCACCAAATCAAATATTTCAGCCAAACAGTCAAATATTGAGTAAACAGTTCGCATATTCCAAATAAACAATCATTGAGTTTAGTTAAAAACGAGCGTGTATTCTCCCCCAAAATAGTTATAAAACCGGTAAAACTAGGGGCCATGAACTCACCTTAGCCACAGCAATGCAAACATCACAACTAACGCGACTAGCATCGAGAAGCAAAACATAGCAGTCTCAAGACATACGGCACGACGGTTCCAAGATATATAGGCACAACGGTACACAACGGTCTAGGATCGGCGCAACCTAATACGTATACGGTTATCTCAAAATATGTCTCGCACAATCGTAAATTCTATAAAAGACATCTTGTCGTAGTTTTCGTGGATTACTCAATTTCAATACTGTTGGGTTTTATAGATTTGATGATATAAAACAAGAAGAATGAAACCTGAAGGACTATTTGTGACAAAGTGGAAAACTACAAAGATATTTAGATAAAGAAGATATTTTAGGAAGGTTCTTAATAAAATATCTTGATTGTAATAGTTATCTCTTTGTAAACCTAGTATCTCTATTATATAAAGAGATACAGGGAATTAGTTTTAGGTATGGGTTAATATGTAACTCCATCAAAGGTGTGTATGTGTAAACCTAGGCGTATGGTTCTTGTGTTAGACGCCTAGCGTTCATGTTTGACTTGAAGCATTTAATGCATAATACCTTTACTAACTAAAGATTTTGAGAAAGACTTGATGTTTGTCAAGTCTTTGTGTAAAGCTTTTCAAAAAGCTATTGATGCAATGCTAAAAACACTACTAAAAGACTTTTTAGAATAGGAAAAAGCTTTTGCCCATTTGAACCATTGTGGATGCTCTAAGCTATAAAACCTAAAAACAGATCAAAATAAGCAACCAAGGATTTCACAAAACCAATTTTAGACCTTTTAGAGCTTATTAGGAGCTTGAAAATAAGCTGTGAAACAGACAGCTTAAGACAATTGTTGAAAACTGATATACTTGTGATCAGACCTGATATACTACTTTTAGCACTAGATATAAGCTTCAATAAGCTATGAATTAAGCTGGGAACTATAAAACAACATTAACCACTAGCCAAAGAACTTATAAAACAATTTTCATAGACTTTGAATTAAAAATAAGCTAATAAACAGACTACTCAGACCTGTTTTTGGCTTTTTGAAAATATTGACACAGACTTGAAATATGAAAACTAGGACTCAAAACCATGTGATACTTAACCAAAACATGAATACAAACTTATGACACTGATTTTGACTCAAAACTAACTACTAAAAAGGACTTTTCATGAACTTATCAAAATAAGCTATGGCTAATAGTTTTAAACCTTGAAAACTAATCTAAAACCTATAAATCTATGTTGAAAAGCTTTAAACAACTTAAAAACAACTTATAAGACTGAATTAAAGCTAAATCAAGTTGACCTTATAGTCAAAACTCATGAACACAGTTTTAAACCCTTTCTAAAATCCAAATCCAAACACTCATTTAAATTCTTAAAACTGAGTTTAGAACTGATTTAAGCCATAAATCTCATGTTTTATTGAAAACAGATTAATATTAAGTGTTTTAAAAGGTTTTTAAGCAAAAAGTTATAGGAAATAAGCACTTAGCCAATAAGCAAAGCTTATTGGCTATTAAGACTATAAAATCACTTATAAGAAAAAATAAATCTTAAACTATGAAATAAGCAACAAATCAGATAGATCTACTTCTAATAAGCATATAAAACACAATTAAACTCAGATAAGCACATAATAAGCAGAAATGAACAATAAGCAGTTTAATAAGCTAAAAATGTAAAAGTGTAACTCACTTGGTCATTTGCTCAAACAAGGACTATAAATGCTCCTAGAGCTGATCGACAAGCTCCAGCTTGTTTAAAACAAGCTGGTAAAGTCCAATAAACCCAACCAAATCTGGCTTATCATCCAAAGTGCTTATTTCTCCTTAAAGGCCAAATTGCTTAAACAAAATTGAGTACAATTCAAGCTTGAGTAACAGAAGCTCAAAACAAGCTATGGAAAAGCTAGCTTGAGTTCTAAACAGTAATTAAGAAGAGAGCCTATTGAGAGCATATTAGAGCTTAATTCAACCAAATGAGAACATTTTAAACAATAAAGTAAAAGAGACAATGCAATTAAATAAACTAAATTTTATTAATACTTTAAAACTATTACAAAGCTTGTAATTAAGATAGAAATTAAAGAAAATGAGCACTAAATAAGCTATCACACGACTCTAAAATAAAGACTCCAAAAAATACTTCTTGTGCTTGGTGAAGAGGCTTGTGACCAATGGTAATTTTCACGTTGTTAATTAATATTATATGAGTATTAATTATTTTTAAGCTAAGCATTTCTATGCGCATTTGCATGTTTCTGAGTATTTTTAAGCATTTTCGGGAGCTGTCCCAGCATACTGTAGCTTACAGTCACTGCAGAAAAAGTATATTTTTGTCAGTAAAGTTAAATTTCCACATTTCTGATAGTTACTGACAAGTATTATAATTTACTGAGAGCTTTCTCGCATTTTTCTGAAAAACAACCGCACGCGCGTACCGACAGCACAGTACATATGGTAAAGGTCAAATAAATATATTTTTGAGTCAGTAATGACATTTTATTATATTTCTGACAAAAATGTGGTTAAAAACTTTATTTTACGTTATCGGGTCCAAAAACGTCAAACCGGGACCTTACGGTAACTTTTTAACTCAAACCGACACACTATACACCAAAGCGGGATAAAAACTATTTTTGCCCTCCCCTAATTAACCCCAACTGGCCACCTAGGCCACACCAAACATCACATGGGAAAAATATACCAACCTATCTTAATGTAATCTAAATCTTACTAAAAATGGTGTGATACTTTTTAGATTTCCACATTCTATCTTAAATGTTACTTAGATTAGAACTCATCTTTTCCTTATTACTTCCATTTCATACGCCACATTACACACACATATTATTACCATCCAAAAATTTTCTCTAAAAGATCAAGATCATCAAGTGTATAATTAAGGTTTTTGGGTAATTTGGAGCTTGTTTTGGGTAAATTTGGTGAAGCTTTGGGTGTCTTTGGTCCTCCTAGCCACGTTAACATCACAAGATTTGTAAGAATTCATAAAAATTTTCTAAACTTGTTAATCTCTTGTTCATTTAGTGTATAATGATGTTTAAAAGTGTTAAATGTGTATGTTTTGATAATATAATAAAAGCTAGGGTTTGATCTTCTATTTATTGTGCTCGACATTTTTAGATGTTTATGAGTTAGTTTGTAGATTTCTTGCTTGTGTGGTAAATCTTGTTACATATGGTGCTAGTTTGATGATACAAACGTTAGTTATGGTTTTTACACTAATTTAAGCACTATATTGATTTTTGAGAGATATATATGGTTTGGCCATAAAAATAAATATGAGATTATTGGGGTTTTGAAAAACATAAAATTTTGGCTTACGTGGTGAAATGGTGGAAAAATATAATTGAGTGTTTATTTGGAATGGATTGAAAATGAGTTATAAGCTACTAAGAATAACTAGTAAAAGGTGAAAATAAGTTGAGGTAAATAATATGGGTCGAATGGACCTAAAAATAGTCAAGTTTGACTTTTTGACTAAGTAACTTATTTATTAGAGATTATTTGATAAGTAAAAAGTGTATTTGGTAACTAATAATCACTAACAAGTAACAAATAATAAAAAATTGGACCAAATGGATTTTTGAGCCAAAAAGCCCATTGAATTACTGTTGGGCCGAAGCCCATGGACATTTTTGATGTTTTGACTTTTTGACCAAACGAACCTATTGAGCGAGTAAAATGATTTTTAGTAACATGTCGATATATACGTTATAACTAAAAATGTGTTTTGGGCTAAAATTGGTTATTGGGCTTTTTCAATAGTTTTCGGCCCAATGAGCCATAAAAATGATAAATTTGATTTTTGGAATATTTTCCGACTCGCCGTAGTCATAAATGTTTAACGAAGCGAAAAATATAACGATAACTATTTTGGACTTGTTTTGAGACGTTTAGTCTCCGAAAGGGTAAAAAGTGGCAATTTTTACTAAATTGATTTTGAGACTTATTTTGTTGACTTTTTGACAAAATAATGACTTTACGTCAAGACCAAATGTTATTACTTAAAAGTTAAGATAACGAGTAATATAACTACGAAAGTATTCACGACACTTAATATATTATCACGAAAGTATTTTTGCACTCGAAACTAGTTAGTGAAATGTTTGAGTAAAGTTTGCAACACGTGAGATAAATGGAAACATTGTATAAACGAATGGGTCATGCCCAAATTTTCTAAAAATCCAACACTTAGAATATTTTTGTGAAAATACTTAACTTAAGTAAACTTTATGGAATTACTTAACAAAACTTGTTTTCTTATAATAAAAGTTGCAACAAAAATAATAAACGATGTTTCTAAATATAATAATTTTTCACTAACTATATTTTATTAATCATTCTTCAAAAACTTATTTAATTAATCTCCATTAATTAAATATATGAGAAATCAACTTATAATATATATATATATATATATATATATATATATATATATATATATATATATATATATATATATATATATATATATATAACACTTGTACATTTGAATCGCGAATACTAGCACGGATGTTCCGTTACGTATTCCCACCATGCACTTTCACCATGAGCTACCCCCAAGAGTTACAATAATAAATCGTTTCGAAATATATTTTACCACACAGCAAGCAAGAAATACACGAGCACAGGTCAAACGTAAAACTTTTCAAATATAATAAAGACACATGAGACACGAACGCTTTGCTAAGACTTACCGTACTGATTTAGGGTGCTGATCGGCGCGGTTGCATTATTTTGATTGATTAGCTGAATTGCTGTATTTGAAAGGTGAGTTTATAGCCCCATATTTTATACTATTTTTGCTTTATAAGCTTGGGGTGAGAAACATGCAAAACTGTTTTCATGGACCAGAAATGAATTTGCTTTTAAGATCACACTAGTATGCAGAAACCTAAGTTTGCTGAAT
Organism: Artemisia tridentata subsp. tridentata; assembly: GCA_021014915.2. Lineage (NCBI taxonomy): Eukaryota > Viridiplantae > Streptophyta > Magnoliopsida > Asterales > Asteraceae > Artemisia > Artemisia tridentata. The sequence continues at coordinate 85,123,445 of CP139504.1, forward strand.
CCCATTTTGTGCCCACTATCATCTGCCGTTAATTCCTGTTTGGGAAGTCGTTTGTTATAAATAGATCTATTGGGAGTGACGTCCCCGTTCGATTGGCTCGGCATAGCCAAGGCGAACGTATACCAAGTCGGGTTTTTGGCCGAGTGTCTGGGGATTAACACTCGCGGGCACCCTTATTTATTTTGCTAACGCTAGTCGTGCTGCATTGTCTTAGCTTCGGTAGGATGAGGCTTAGTGTTTGCATAACGGATAGTGTGTATCTGCTGAATTGTTTTATGATATTGCTATTGGTCCATATGTGCTATTTATTTAAACCTATGAACTCACCAGCGTTAGCTGAATTTTAGCATGTTTTTCTCAGGAAACTGAGGTGCGTTTAGCCGGGTGCAGTGCATGGCGTCGGTCACAATAAATGATGGAAATATTTTTAATGCGTTTACTCTGACAACTGGACCTTTTTAATTTAAATGGGCTTCATTTTCATCAAAATGGATTTTATGTAATGTTACATGACTTAACTTATGTAATATATTTAAAAACGGATTTTTAATCCGTTCCCTATATCTTGTGTTGTGATTACAATCCAGTAGCACCCAAACTGTATGCTTCCGTGAATATTATGATTTTGGGGGTGTTACAGATTGGTATTCAGAGCCTAGGTTATAGAGAACGTGGTTTATAAAAACCTCAAACTATAACCGATTTTGAAAAACTTTCCATCATGACCGCCGGATGCCTACCAGTTTAGCTTGCTATGATTTGAGCATTAGTTGCTTAATTGATTTGAGTGTTATTTACTTTATATGATTTGGCGTTATGGCATGCTATTTGAGCATTATACTAAGCATATATGATATATGTAATTTCTATATACTTATACGTGTCGCACTATATTTGTCACAGACCATGTCTCTCCCATTCGGCACACACTCTGAGGTAGATACTGCTGGATTCACTTCTCAGACACAACAGCCAGTTCCGTTCATGGATGACCCACTGATGGAGGTTATTCGTGCTGCTGCTCAGCCATCTATTCCAGTTCAGCCTGTACACACCACTTCGTTATCCACCTCACCGTATTTGCACAGATCTACCACAGCACACCGTTCATCACCAGCTCGGTTGTACACCTTTACTCAGCATGATCTTGATACCCCACCTGTTCACCGACGCACTGCTCGCATGTCGGTATATTCTGGACCTTACCAGCGACTCTCAGATTTCCCAGTTTTACCACCTAGGAAGAGGGTCATGTTGGATTTTGAGGATACTCCTGCCGACTCACCACCTCAGTCACCTGTACTATCTCCAGATGATTCCCCACCTAGTCAGAGACGTAGGAGATTGATGAGTGTGTAAATACTCATCATTTTATACCCATAAAAGACACAAAAATAACCAAAAACACCCAAATAGACCATATTATACTGCAGATATCCTTGGTTTGTGTTTTTATGTGTTTCAGGTACAAAAGGATCGAAAACAGGGCAAAAACAGACAAAACCGAGCACAAGATTGGAAAATCGTGAAAAGCCGAGGACGGGGACGGAATTTACAAGTTTGGACCGGGATAATGCTCAAATTATCAAAGTCAACTTCCAAGAATGTTGAAATGTCACAAATAGCCCTTGGAGATGATTTTCAAAAATTACTAGATTGGTCCCTGAATTTTCACAATTGGCAACATTGGTCCTTTAACTTAAAACAATTCCATTTCTATCCTAAATACTAAACCCAAAATAATACCCAACCCACACACTAAACAAATAACCCAACACATTAACCCAAGCCCACTACCCTCAAAAGCCCAACTCCACCAATAAAACCCATACCCCGTATTATCTTTTTAGATAAAACCAGTTTGACTTCGGTCAAACTCTTATCCCCTTCCCCACTTGCCCGCCAAACCATACCACCCTCACCCACCATTTTTCTCTGCAAAACCACCATTATCCCTGACACTCCACCTCCCCCCTCCTCCAATGAGAAGCCTTCACACTCTAACTTCCCCACTTGCTGTAAATCCCTTTTCCCAAGTTTTCCCGCCAAAAATACAATTAACGGCTGGGATTGATTCAAAGTCATCTAACGAGTGGGATTTGCTCAAGAAGATTCAGAGATGCTTTTTGGAAGGCTATTTAAAGAAATGAAGACACAATGATAGAGTTGTCCCCGCTTTTAGACCATTCGTAGTGTAGAAAGTATTTATTTCTTATTTCAGTTTCAAGTTAAGTTTGGATTGTCAATTCAAGTTTGTTTCAAGTAATTTGTCTTTAATTACTTCTGTATTGTACCCATTCCAAGTTTTATGATATTTCAAAGTTTTCATGATTTTTTGTTAAGTCGTATTAAGCTCCACAGTTGTTAAAAAAATCAATCACAAGTTTCCTACCTTTTCTTATAAGTTTATATAAGCTCTTAATAGCTTTTTGTAAGCTTATAACATTTTCTAACAGTTTAATTCTCAAAAGTCAAGGAAAGTCAAACCTGGACCAAATAAGCAGTTCATATGTGATAAGCTGTTCTGGAATAAGCTGGGTTGTTTATTGGCTTGTGCTAACAAGCCTGGGTTTGTGTGGTTCATAGTTCCACCGTTTCATAGCCAGTTCAGTTGTAAGCATTTTCTAAATATTTTGCATTATTTTCTAAGTTACTGTTCCATAGCTTATTTTATTGCTTATTGTCATTTTCTCAGTTTATATGTTCTGCTTGAAGTAAATGTAGCCTAGTTTGATAATTAGTATAGCCTCAGTCTCATTTTCCCTTAATAGCTCTACATCAGTCAACTAAGTCAAATTAAGCTCTTAGCTTATTTAGTGCTTATCTTTATTTGAAATCTGCTTATTTCATCTTAGTTAAGTTAGTTATTCACTAATTAGTCAGAATCTTAGGATATTTTAGTCATTTCTAGTGTAAAAGCTCAAAATCAGTCCATTAAGGAGTGTTTGGCATTATAGGTCAAACGGGTCAAATTTGGTTTTCACTGTTCACTTGTACCTTATCTAATTTTGATCTTGATTAATGCAACATATAGGAGTTGTTTTCATAAGCAATTTGCCTGTTTGTGAAGATTTATAGGTTTTGAATCATCTAGTGCATTTTTAGATCCTGGACTGACCAAATAAGCAGCCTATAGTAATAAGCAGTTTTGAGGCATTAATCTTTGGTATTTCCTAGTCCTTATAAGTCATATTAGTCTATCCTAAGCTTCTTGTTTAATGCCAATAAGCCTAGACTAGTTTTGCCAAAAAAAATATTGCATCAGACTGCAAGTGCAGATCTGAGCCATAGCTGCTGATCTCAACTCTTTATCAGCTTAGTCAATTGAGCTTATTGCCTGAAAATCAATTTGCTTATAGCCTGTAGTACTAGCTTTTAGTTTCTGAGTTTGGATTCTGATTAATAGCTTATTCACTCGCTTATAATTTGTCCGCAATAAGTCCACTTGGCACTGCCTGAGCCTGCAATTAATTTTTGTTCACAACCATCTGATCTAGGGCTTAAATCAATAAGCAATTGAGATTTAAAATTGGGCATTTTCCTTTTGGTAGTAGTTTTTGACATGAGCTTTTAGAATCTGGTCTTTGTTTTCCCTAATCAGCTTTTCCTTAGCTTATACATCAGCCAGAAGTTGGCTGATCAGCCATAGTTTCTGCCATAAGTTTGTTGATAGCTCAGCAGCTTATTGGCTAATTTCCTTAGCTTATTTGAGCTGATTAAGTTAATTTGAGCTTTAATCTGTTTGATGATCTATTTCTGAGCTTTTGGTAATTTTTGGAGCCTTTTAGCTTATTATAGAGCTTATTCCCAACTGCTTTTTAGCCCAAACAGCTTATTAGGGTTTATAAAAGTTCTATTTTGATTTTTCGTAGCTTCTTAGTTATATTTTAGATTTATCTGCAAAGTTTCATATTTTTCTAAAGTCATTTACTATTTTTAAACTTTTTAATTAGTTTCTAATAGTTTTTAATTCATAATAAAAAATATAAAAATCAAAAAAATATAAATCTTTTTCCCAAAATTTTCTTTTGTCATTTATAACTTAGGAAAAATAAAATTACACTTGTAGGATTAGATTTCCAAATATTTTAATTGTAAGCCCGTTTTTAGAATTCTCGTTTAGTGTTTTTAATATAATTTGTTTTAATCTTAATTTTATTTTGAGAATTTGTTTCTCATTATTCAATTAGAATACAATAAAATCAAAATTCCATATTACAATCATTAGTCACTCTAATTCCAAACCTTACATGATTGTCCATTCACACCTCGTTGGGACACGACCCGGGTGATCACTTGCCCGATATCACACATATCACAAACGTGAGTTTTTGCAAGTTAACCTTTTTCCTAAAGGGTTGATTTGTCTTTATTCACGTGTATCAAGCGAAAAGTGTACCGCTTTTAGGGGTCATTTAAGCCCTAAATCGTATTTATTTGATCAAATATTGCCCTAAATCGTTCCTTTTGTCATTTTAGGTACTTTGGAGAAGAAATTTGGAAAAGGGAGCATTTTGGACGTTTTTGGAGCATAAAAGTGAAGAAAACGGCAAAGTCTCCAAAGCTGCTGGAAAAGTACACGTGACGGCGTCAAGGATTGCTCCTGACGGCGTCACGGCTTGGCAAAAGAGGTGGATATGACAAAATACACGTGACGCGCCAGAGAGTTTTACAATGAAAATCTGACGGCGTCACCCTTTAAGGTGATCAAGGTCGTCACGGTTTAAGTTAAAGAGAGACGGCGTCAAGCACAATTTTGACGGCGTCAACCCTTGACGGGCTAGAGCGGATTTTGGAGGATTAAAGAGGGACGGCGTCAGGAAGACCATCCGGGAACCCTAGCCGCGGCGAGGTGACGGCGTCACCTCCTACAACGTGACGCCGTCAGACCCTAAACTCTATATATAGTTTTGCAATTTTTAGTCATTAGTGTGCAACTTTGTGAGGAGAAACCCTAAGACGAATTTTCTGCCATTTTTAAGGGTTTTATACCCTTGGATCTCCCATGTTTAATTGAAGATAAGTAATCACTTAATCATTCAATATGTCTATGTGTTGTTTGATTATATCTTGTTCTTGTCTTTTAATTAACATGCTAGGCTAGATTTATCTTGTGTTTGCTTAGATCTAATGAAACCTATCTATTGATTATTGGTTGTTGGTGTGTTATTAATTGTTTTGGATGATTGTTTATCGATGTTAGGCTTAAGAAAACTGGCTAACCTCCTATACGGTAACTTGCTTGAACGTCTTAAGAAACATGAACCAATGCGTACTAAGGTTTTTATGGTTGTATTTAGTGCATGAGCGAATTCTAGTGATTCCATGTTAGGAGCTTCTTAGCCGGCTCGACATAGGAGTGAAGTAGGAGCTTATAGAGTTGGGGAAGTACGTACGCCACCCCACGATTGGTATTAAGGAATACACCCGTCATCCACGCAATTAATACACACTAATCAACCGGTAAAAGATAGTTAGGGAGTAAGGAAATCTAAGTAAACACATTTCTCTCCATATAAGTTCCACCACCTTTTTATTTTCAGTTATTTTATTTTATTTGCAATTGTAGTTATTTGGGTTAGTTGACTAGCAACTAATTCCGCCCACTCCTTCAAACCCGAGATTTTACTTGCTTTTATAAAAAATATAAAAATACAAAAAGAATCTTCCCTCACCCTTAGACCTATTAGAGTAGTTTTTCAATCTTAACGACACTATTCCCCTAGAGAACGATCAATCCCCCGGTACTTGCCACTACACTATACTACATCGGTCAGGTACACTGCCTGGTGGGGATTGCAAGCCTCTTGAGATCCCTCGAGAGGTAAAACCTGTTGTAAGGTCGCAAAACCACGCATCAAGTTTTTGGCGCCGCTGCCGGGGAATAGTTATTGTTTTGGTTGAATTTTTATTTTATTAGGTCTACTCACTAGATTCCTTTCTAGTGAGATTTTTATTTTATTTTTCTAGGTTTTCTTTAGTCTATCTTTTTTCTTCGTTTCTTTGTTCGTAACCATTACCATTCGACATCATGGAAGGTGGTAATATCCTTGATCCCAACAACCCACCACCACAACAACACCCACCTCCTAGAGCCTGTACCTTAGGAGACTACTCCCGTCCTAGCCACCATGGCTATCGAAACACCATTGAGCTCACTCAAGGAGCCAATGTCACTCCCTTGCGATCCGACACCATCCGGTTGGTGCAAAGCGGATGCGTATTCCATGGACTTCGTTCCGAAGATCCTAATCAACATCTCAAGGACTTTCTCAAAATCGTTGATTCCATAGACCTTGATGTTGCCACTCGAGAGACGACCCGACTGCGTCTCTTTCAATTCTCTTTGCGGGACCAAGCTAGTCAATGGCTAGAGCGTCTACCCGCAGGATCCATCACCTCTTGGGATGATCTCACCACTCGTTTCCTTGCTCAGTTTTTCCCACCAGGAAGAACTACCAAGCTAAGGAATGATATCTTGATGTTCCAACAACGTCAAGGCAAAACCCTCTACGAGGCATGGACTCGATTCAAGGACTTACTCCAAAAAGTCCCTCACCATGGCATAGAACTTTGGCTCCATGTCCAAATCTTCTATGACCATATCAATCTCTCCACGAGGCAAACCATTGACCAATCGGCCGGTGGTAAGCTACGTGATCTAAGTGCGGAACAATCATGGGCTCTCCTGGAAGATCTTGCTCTTTATGACAACGAAAGTTGGAATGATCCCTGTGATTTGAATAAAATGGTCAAGGCAATATCTTTGCCTTCGAACAATTCAAGCACTTCCGACCATAGGATCATAGAACTTGAAGACCAAGTCAAGTTTCTTATGAAATCCTACGAGGCTCCTAAACCTTCAAGCAAAGTGAAGAAAATCACTTCTTCATGTGAATTATGTAGTGGTCCCCACGACACTCGTGATTGCATGGAACTCCCCGAACAAGCTATTGCGGACTACGCATCCTCGCGTACCGACGGAGCGGGAGACAAGTGGTACACTTTCAACCCCGAGCCAAACCCCTACGGTGATTCATACAACCCCTCATGGAAAAATCACCCAAACCTTAGGTGGAAACAAAACTAAAACGCACAACAAACCAATTCTTCCAACCCACCTAATCGTTTCCAATCAAGCGGTTCCAACTCGAACCGTACTTTCAACAACAATCCTTCCAGCAATGGTAGTACCAATAACTTTGAAGGATTGATGTCCCAATTTATGGCATCTCAAGAAGCTCGTTTGGCCAAGTTTGAAGCCGATTTCAAACAAAAACAAAGCGAGATGACCAATAAGATTGACACTTTGTTGAAAGCCCTCAATGACCGAGAAATGGGAGCACTCCCTAGCAACACAGTCAAGAACCCGAAACTAAACGTCAACGCCATTTCATCGGTTTCGTCTCCTAGTTCTTGTCCACAATATTATTCGGTCAATTCCATGAGCACGTGTTTCAAACAAACCCAAGTCGTTCAAAATGACCAAGAAGTTATGATATCCAACACTAAATTGGTCAACAACATAGTTGAAACACCTCCCACTCAAAACCTTGACGAAGAATTCAAGGAGCTCCACCTTGAAAGTCCGGTTATTGATGTGTTGGATGAGAAGAAGCTCAAGTTAGGCGAAAAAGGGACCGCCTTCGTTCAAAACAAGCTACCTAAGAAGTTAGATGATCCGGGCTTATTTATTCTACCTTGCAAGATCGGTAATTCGGAGGCTTATGACATGTTAGCCGATCTTGGATAAAGCCTTAACCTACTTCCGTTACCTCTCTACACCTCTCTAAAACTAGGAAAACTTGAAGAAACCGAGGTGATAATAGGCTTAGCGGATGGGAGTGTTGCTTACCCAGTTGGAGTAGTCAAGGACGTGTTAGTACACATAGGAAAACTAACCATTTTAGCCGATTTCCACGTCCTTGATATGGTTAGTGACCCTACATGCCCCTTGTTGATAGGTAGAGGATTTTTGGCGACCGCTAGTGCTATGATTGATTGTAAGGAATCCAAGATAGCGGTAGGAGAAGGTGATACTTGGTCAGTCTATGATGTGAAGAAACATGCTTATGATACTAGTGATGAACCAACACCCCATTGGTTAGAATTAAATAGGAGACCATCTAGATATGGACCTTGGATCGATAGAGACTTCACAGGACCCCAACGCCCATTTTACCTAGAAGAGGACTTTGTGAACCGAACACATACGGTAGAGCAACTCTTGGCTAGGGACACCGAATTGGATCCATTTGAAGACCCTCTAGTTTTTAGGAAGATGATTGATTTCCTAGGAGTTTTGCCAATTAACCTAGGGATGAATAAGTGGACTTGTGAGGACGATGATCATAAGTGGGATTGGGACAAACCACCCAAAGATGGAGATGGGTCATGGCATATTAAGATGACATTGTATGACCCGGATGGAGAGAAGTTTGAAAAGATATATTGTACTAAGCGGACCAATAGGAAACTTCAATCCAAGCTTAACCCTAAAGACGTCCTCGATGACGAACTCACTTACATAGGGTAGAAGGACTTTGAGTCTAGCTACAAGACTCGTTAATAAAGAAAAGCGCTTCTTGGGAGGCAACCCAAGCTTTATTTGCTTTGTGTGTTTATTTATTTGTTTGTTTGATTTTATTTGCTTCCGTATGTATGTTTAATTTTTATTATTATTGATTCATGTTCAAAACTAAATTGTGAAAATGCTTTATCTTGTTTTTAACTTCATCTTAACTACATATAAAGGTATTTTGCAAAAGTTAAGTGTAAGGGAAATCCAAATCGGTTTATTAGAACAAATGAGCATGAATCATAACAATAATAAATTAACACACATATTAGTAATTGTTTGAGTCAAATGCTTGTATCGACTCATAATGATGTTTTGCAGGAATTCCAGGAAGTAAGGTATAGGTTTTTCCAGAAATTTTCCGGAAACTTAACATGAGAATTCTGTCAGATCATTTCTGACGGCGTCAGGCCTTACAACCTGACGGCGTCAGGTTTTAATTTTCTGAAATTTTTGAAAGTTTTGTTTTTCTACCGGAATCATAAAAAGTTTTTATTAAATCTCTAACTTATAAACTCCAGGAATCTGCAAAATAATCATTCCACAAGCATTATATCCCTATATAGATTTATCCCGCCGATGTTATGCAGGTTTTCGTGTTTGTTTTCTCAGGTTTAACAGGTTATTTTGGACAAGGAGATGTATGTGGAATCTAGCTTTTGGCGATGCTTTAGTCTTGGAGCTTCAACATTACCTTGGAAGAAGATCTAACCATGTTACCTCTTTATCCACCAAACGAATCAGGGGAGTATTTGATTTCATTCTTTTACCTTATTTACTTTTACATCTTGTTATTTGAACATTGGGGACAATGTTCATCTTAAGTGTAAGGGGGGTAAAGTACGATACTTTAGAGAATGCTATTACACTTGATTTTTGTTTGTTTAATGGTAGATGTGTAATAAAACTGAGAGAAATACCTGTTAGGGCAATTTTAGTGTCAAATTTAAATTTTTTTACAACATATAGGAGTGAAACTTTGATCTTAATGAGCGTCTCATGGATAGGAGTTATATGACTAGCACAAAACCGTACCACTAAAAAAATTTTCCACCCCCAAATATGTGAGGTTCGCCCCTAGAATTGGTAGGAAAAGCATTTATGCTATGATGTGTGTACCGGTAGCACTTAGATTCTAGAACTTGCGTTAGGACCATTCCGAGGCCACAAGTGAGACTACATTCGTGTAGTTAGATTTACTACATGATAAGAGGCATTAGGATTAACCCATTGTTTTACACCTGTGTTTTTGTTATAATTACATTGGCTACATTGGTCAAGTAATTCTCCCACACCCTTTGCGTTGTACTCATTTTTAGTACACGATACCCCTAGTACACCCCTCAGAGCCTATCTTTTCATTTCTAACTTTAAGCATTTTACTTAAAGTAAGAATTTATTACACCCCACTTAAATGTACACCCAAATCGCCTTAGCCTACCTTGTGTGCACTCATTTTTAGTGCATTATTGTGACAACATTTGTTTAAACCCCAAGTTAATTATCTAATTGATTACATGGTTGCTAAGTCGAGTCATATCCTTGTACATATTGTTTTGGGACGATTGGGACTCATGGGTAAAGTACTAGTGTAATGAAGTAATGGGGAAGAACAACATTATTACCCCCATATGTGCTAAATATTCTAAAAGTACTCCAAGTGTTTCGATTATCTTAATTCGAGTCATTAGAATAGTTATTTGTAAAGTTATGTAAAAGTTCAAGTGTAAGGGGAATGCAACGCCCCTACGATGTATTATTTTGGATGGTAGGGCAAGAGTGTATGAAAAAAAAAAAAATCGAAAAAATCAAGAAAAATACCAAAAAATGAGAAAAAGAAAAGTAGAAAAAAAAAAACATACGGACTACCATCCCGTTTCATTTTATGTTTATTTTATGTTTTTGTTATTTTGTTTTTAGCTTAAGTCGAGTCTAGTCTTGGCTTAGCAACGCCATATTGTACATGTAATTAATCAAGATCTTTAACTCGCCACCAGTAAAATATCCCTTATCCAACAAATCCGTGTTTATCATATCCCTACACCTAACGTTATAACCCGTTTAAAAGCCCTCTTTGATAGTTTATCTTAGGTGCTTACGCCTAGTGAAGGAGGTTTTTGATCCTTTCCCAAGCCTATGGTAATCTATTTGCTATGACAGGTAGTGAGAGATATTATCCATTTTCATTTATGAGATATACTTTTATGACACCTGAGAGATGTGAGTATCTAAACACTACTTGTGAGGTGCTAGTCTGTAATCTCCGTGCTTATTATGATTAAAGTGGAACGACTATTTGTTGTAATTACTTTTATATTAGCGTTAAATGATCCCTAACTTGTATTTTGATTAGAATAAAAGCGCATTTGCTTGAGGACAAGCAAATCTCAAGTGTAAGGGTATTTGATGAAGCGAAAAGTGTACCGCTTTTAGGGGGTCATTTAAGCCCTAAATCGTATTTATTTGATCAAATATTGCCCTAAATCGTTCATTTTGTCATTTTAGGTACTTTGGAGAAGAAATCTGGAAAAGGGAGCATTTTGGACGTTTTTGGAGCATAAAAGTGAAGAAAATGACAAAGTCTCCAAAGCTGCTGGAAAAGTACACGTGACGGCGTCAAGGATTGCTCCTGATGGCGTCACGGCTTGGCAAAAGAGGTGGATATGACAAAATACACGTGACGCACCAGAGAGTTTTACAATGAAAATCTGACGGCATCACCCTTTAAGGTGATCAAGGTCGTCACGGTTTAAGTTAAAGAGAGACGGCGTCAAGCACAATTTTGACGGCGTCAACCCTTGACGGGCCAGAGTGGATTTTGGAGGATTAAAGAGGGACGGCGTCAGGAAGACCATCCGGGAACCCTAGCCGCGGCGAGGTGACGGCGTCACCTCCTACAACGTGACGCCGTCAGACCCTAAACTCTATATATAGTTTTGCAATTTTTAGTCATTAGTGTGCAACTTTGTGAGGAGAAACCCTAAGACGAATTTTCTACCATTTTTAAGGGTTTTATACCCTTGGATCTCCCATGTTTAATTGAAGATAAGTAATCACTTAATCATTCAATATGTCTATGTGTTGTTTGATTATATCTTGTTCTTGTCTTTTAATTAACATGCTAGGCTAGATTTATCTTGTGTTTGCTTAGATCTAATGAAACCTATCTATTGATTATTGGTTGTTGGTGTGTTATTAATTGTTTTGGATGATTGTTTATCGATGTTAGGCTTAAGAAAACTGGCTAACCTCCTATACGGTAACTTTCTTGAACGTCTTAAGAAACATAAACCAATGCGTACTAAGGTTTTTATGGTTGTATTTAATGCATGAGCGAATTCTAGTGATCCCATGTTAGGAGCTTCTTAGCCGGCTCGACATAGGTGTGAAGTAGGAGCTTATAGAGTTGGGGAAGTACGTACGCCACCCCACGATTGGTATTAAGGAATACACCCGTCATCCACGCAATTAATACACACTAATCAACCGGTAAAAGATAGTTAGGGAGTAAGGAAATCTAAGTAAACACATTTCTCTCCATATAAGTTCCACCACCTTTTTATTTTCAGTTATTTTATTTTATTTGCAATTGTAGTTATTTGGGTTAGTTGACTAGCAACTAATTCCGCCCACTCCTTCAAACCCGAGATTTTACTTGCTTTTATAAAAAATATAAAAATACAAAAAGAATATTCCCTCACCCTTAGACCTATTAGAGTAGTTTTTCAATCCTAATGACACTATTCCCCTAGAGAACGATCAATCCCCCGGTACTTGCCACTACACTATACTACATCGGTCAGGTACACTGCCTGGTGGGGATTGCAAGCCTCTTGAGATCCCTCGAGAGGTAAAACCTGTTGTAAGGTCGCAAAACCACGCATCACACGTGTATCCGTCTGATTTTATTTATATATACACTTTAGCACGGATCAAATTTTGGCGCCGCTGCCGGGGAGGTTGTGTTGCGACAATATCGTTGAGATTAAAACGATTAGTGACTTGAGATCCTTCCTTGTGAAGTTCCTGTTTCCCATAAACCCCATATAAAAAACAAAAATATTTTTCTTTTCTTTTATATATATTATCATATAAAAAATAAAAACCCAAAAACATTTTCCGTTTTGTTGTAAAATAAAAGATAAAAGCAAAATCAATATAATATTCCTCAACTTGGAGTATTATCATAATAAGTTCCCAAACAAAAGATTAAAACTTGCCTTTGTGTCGCTTGTGAATTCAGCTCACCTTTGATTGATAAACAAACTCTAACGGAGGTTTCAGAAGGTTTGGCATTAAATTGACAAACCGAAAGGAGCGGGTTTTTAAGGAGCATTTATTGCCCACCTTTGCTCCTCCGCCACTCTGTGCGTTTTTCTTTTAGAGAGCTACCGTACGCTTGTTGATTTAAGGTTTAAGTTCCTTGTGTTTTGCTTCGATCTTGTGTTAATTGAATTGTTTAATTTAGTGCATGCGCACTCGTTCTTCTACGTCGACAAGTCCTTTACGTGAACTCGTAGATATTCCGAGAAGACGTAATCGTAGACGTGCTGCCCGAATAGTCGAACCCGAGATTCGTACTATTCCCATTGATAATATGGCAGACAATCGAACAATGGCGGAGATGCTCCAAGCACCCACCGAGGGTTACGGAGATGCCATCGTTTTGCCACCAATCGATTCTGATCATTTTGAATTGAAAAAGCATTTGATTCAACTCGTGTCTACAAATCAATTCCACGGGTTTGAATGAGAAGATCCGTATGCACACATCCGTTGGTTCAACAAGTTGACCTCTACCATCAATTACAAGGATGTGCCGCAAAAAGTTGTCAAATTGATGCTATTTCCGTTTTCACTTGAAGGGGCAGCCCGGATTTGGCTGGAAAAAGAACCCCCTCGATCCATTGAAACTTGGGAAGATCTCGTACAGAAATTTGTCAATTATTTCTTTCCTCCTTCAAAGACGACTAATCTGAAAAATGAAATTTCTGGATTTCGTCAAGGTTTCGATGAAAACTTCGGAGAGGCGTGGGAACGATTTAAAGATCTCCTAAAGAAAATGCCCGCATCATGATTTCACGGAGTAACAACAGATCAATACATTTTATAATGGGTTGAATGGAAATGATCAAGATTCTCTAAACGCTGCCGCCGGTGGCAATATCTTGAATCGTCGACCTAAAGATGTGCTTGAAATTTGCGAGAATAAATCAAAAGTTCCTATTTCTGGAAACAAAGTAAATGTTCCTATCACTCCTGCTTCTTCATCTGGTAACTCATCAGAGTTAGTCGCTCTAACGGACGTAATTCATTGCATGATGAAGGAAGTGAAAGAAATTAAGATTGAGATTCATAAACCGGAACAAATCAAAGCCATAAACAAAGTGTGTGAAACTTGTGGTGGCCCGCATGGGTATTACGATTGTTAAGCAACCGATGCTTCTGTTTACCAAGCTTCCGTAGTTGCAGTAAACTACAATCAAAACCGACCGCATGCTGAAACTCATTACCGAGAACCAAATGCTATGGTACCACCTGGTTTTCCACCCGTGCGAAATCAAAATAGTCAAAATCGCTTTGTTCAAAATCAAGGAAAAAATTTCAACAATTCTCAGAATTTCAACCAAAACCGTAACAATTTCAACCAGCCTTATCAAGCTCCGAATCAACATGTTTATCAACAACCTCATCAAGCTCCTTTGACTAATGATTTTATGAAAATTACTGAGTCCAACATGCGTTCAATGCAGACTCAAATCAATAATATGAAAGTCGAGTTGAGAAAGGAAATTGATACTACGATGTCTCGTTTTTGGGTCTAAAGATGCTGTTGTTCGTGAAATACACTAAGTGTTACTCTGCTAATTAGTTAAGTAACTCTGCTGATTAGCATATAACTCTGCTGTTTGTTAACTCTGCTAGATTGGGATAATAAGCTAAGTATAACTCTGCTGCTAGCCACGAAGACTCTGCTGCTAGAAAGATTATGTTGATGCTTATTGGATATGTATAGTATATTGAGGATATGTATAGAAAAGATACGTAAAGATATTTTTCGTGTATAGAAAGTTTTGTAACCGACTAGGACTCCTTAGTCTATAAAAGGAGGGTCTAGGGTTAGGTTTTAGGTACGTATCATTATTGTTTTACACTTCAAGGTTTCTTGTAACCCTATTGCTATCTAGCAATCGTATTAGTATATTGAAGTGTTGTTTGAGAATTCATTTGTTTTTTTTTTAATTCTTCTTAAGATCAAGTATTAGTTTCCGCATAATATTTGATATACAATTCAAGATCAGTTTCTATACCGATTGCTTTAGGTTTATATCTAAAGTAATTAATAAGATCGTGAAGCTCTACTGGGATCAACAAGTGGTATCAGAGCTTGTGATCTAGAAACTGCTACCAAGAAGAATTATTGTATACAAGATATGTTAATCATCAAAGTAAGCAATGGAATCCGATTCTACACACATGGTTACTGCATCAAGAGTCCCCATGCTCAAGACTAGAGAATATGAGATCTGGAAGATGAGAATTCAACAATACATGAGAATGGTTGATTACTCACTTTGGGAAGTTGTTCTTAATGGCGACAGTCAGCCAGCCAAGACTGCTACTGGATCAGTCTTGACTCTCAAGACAAGTGAGGAGAAAGCACAGAGAAGATTGGAGGTCAAGGCTCACAGTATTCTCATGATGGGAATACCTAATGATTATCAACTAAGTTTTAATCATATTGAGTCTGCTAAGGATTTATGGGAAGCTATTGAACTTCGCTTTGGTGGGAATGAAGCTACCAAGAAATCAAGAAAGAACCTACTGAAGCACCAGTTTGAAACTTTTACTGCTCTGAGTTCTGAGAATATTGAGGGAACTTATGATAGACTTCATAAGCTGACCAGTCAGATGGCTCTATTGAAGATTGATGTATCTCAAGAAGATATCAATCTAAAATTTCTGAGAAGTCTATCTTCTGAATGGAACACTCACACAGTGATTTGGAGGCACAAGGAAGATTTTGAGAAGATGACTTTGGATGATCTGTATAACAACTTGAAAGTGTATGAAATTGAAGTCAAGGGATTGTCAAGTTCATCTTCTACCACAAACAATCTTGCTTTTGTTTCCTCAAGCAACAAGAATTCTGGTAGTCATCAAGAACAGCACTCTGCTGCTGGTACTTTCGTTCCTGCTGCTGGTTCACATGTCTCTGCTGCTGACTCAACAAATACCAACACCATCAGTGATGCTGCTATTTGTGCTTATTTAGCTGAACTTACTACAAGTACTTCAGTTATGCCTCAAGATCTGGATGAACTTGATCCTGATGATGTTGAAGAGATTGATATGCAATGGCAGTTTGCAATGCTAACTATGAGGGCTAGAAGGTTTCTTAAAAGAACTGGTAAAGAAATGAAGTTTAGAAGAAACAAGAATGTGGGATTTGACAAATCAAAGGCTGAATGTTTTAACTGTCATAAGAAGGGACACTTTGCAAGAGAGTGCAGAGCACCAAAAAGGAACAATGAGAATGTCAAGAAGTCTACTGATGAAGAGCCAAATCCTACTACTGCTATGGTGTTATGTGATGGGTTAGGAGAGTATGACTGGAGTGATCATGCTGAAGATGGTCCTAACTATGCATTGGTAGCTAAAGAAGAACCTCAAGCACAACACTTTGCTCTTATGGCCTACTCTTCCTCTGGATCAGACTCTGAGGTATCCAATGAATCATCTTGTTCTTTTAAATCATGTTCTGATACAATAGAAATACTTAAGTCTAGCAATGGAAATCTTAAAATGGAAAATGAAAAACTTAAGTTAGACAATCTTAGTTATGAATATGGTTTAAAGAACTTAGAAGAGAAGCTTGAATTTTATAAAAAGACTGAAATTGAATATCTTGATAAGATCACTAGTCTAGAAATTGAGCTTATTAAGAAAGATTGTGAGATTAAGGTTCTTATGGGGAAAGTAGAAGAGGCTGAACAGGCTAAAGATTCAGCTATTAGTGAGACTGAAAAACATATTGTTAGGGTGGAAAAACAACAATTTGCCACTGAAATTCTCAGTAAACCAATAGGAAGGCACTTTGCAGACTCAGGCAGTGGTCTAGGATATAATGTTGTTGCTCCACCTAAGAAACTTAGTGCCAATGCCCCTCCTACTAGGACACTATCTTTCATACCTGAGTCTGAGGCCAAACCTGTAGGTGAAACTAGTGAAACTAAAATAGAGTCACCTAAGGTTGAGAAAAAGTGGTCTGATGCACCCCTTATTGAAGATTGGGAGTCTAACAGTGATGATGAAGTAGTGGAATCTGATTCAACCCCTAAGAACAAAAAGGAAGAAATTCCTGCTGTTGTTGAATCTAAAGTACCTAAGGCTAAAAAGGTTGAGTTTGTTAAGCCTAAGTTAGGTAAAGGTATCTCTAGGAAGATGGCTGAGTATGAAAACACACCTAGAGTATATCCTAAGAAAACCAATAACTTGCCTAGAGGAAACCAGAGAAATTGGAACAACCTAGTTTCACAAAGATTAGGTACTGACTTTCAATTATTTAAAAAGGCATGTTATAGTTGTGGTAGTTTTGATCATCTGCAAGATGAGTGCTACTACCATCAAAAACCAGTTTGGA
The DNA here is from genome assembly GCA_021014915.2 of Artemisia tridentata subsp. tridentata. NCBI lineage: Eukaryota > Viridiplantae > Streptophyta > Magnoliopsida > Asterales > Asteraceae > Artemisia > Artemisia tridentata. The sequence goes on from CP139504.1 coordinate 85,140,667, forward strand.
ACCAATACACAAGGGTGAACCATAGAAATTTTGCTAGAAAGACTCACCCTCATCCCAAAAGAAACATGATTCCCAAGGAAGTTTTGATGAGAGATGGTGCTTCTAGAATTATCACACCTATTGCACCAAAAATGCCCATAAAGAAGGACATAGTTGATACTGCTGCTAAGGCAGACTCTGCTGTTTTGCCAAAAGTTGTTACTGATACTGTTGTGGGCAACCATTTTTATGCTGTTAAGGCCTCAGCTTGTTGGGTCTGGAAGCCTAAAGTTAAAATTTTGGATCATGTTCTCAGACACAGCAGTGCACCAATGCAGTTGAAGAAATTTGACTACTTTGATGCACAAGGCAGATCCAAGTCAGTAATGGCTTGGGTCCCAAAGAGAAACTAATTCTCTTACTTTTTGTGCAGGGCAATCTACAAAAGGAGCTAAAGGATAAATGCATTTTTGACAGTGGATGCTCTTCACATATGACTGGAGACCAGAGCAATTTGGAAAACTTTGAAGCTTTGGATGGTGGATATGTTGCCTTTGGGAATGATCCTAAAGGAGGTAAAATCGTTGGAAAAGGCATCATCAGAACTGGAAAATTGGATTTTGAGAAAGTGTATTTAGTGAATGGACTAAAGTTCAATCTTTTTAGTGTCTCACAAATGTGTGACAGAAAGAATTTTGTTCTTTTTACAGACACTGAGTGTCTTGTCTTATCTCCCGACTATAAGATACCTGATGATAAATTAGTACTTCTTAAAGTCCCTAGAAATGACAACATATACAGTGTGGACATAAAGAACATTATTCCCAAAAGAGATTTAACTTGTCTGTTTGCCAAAGCCACTATTGATGAATCCAAACTTTGGCATAGAAGACTTGGCCATTTGAACTACAAGGCTATCAACAAGTTGGTGAAAGGGAACTTGGTCAGAGGATTACCTTCAAAGGTTTATGAAAACCCTGATGTATGTGTTGCTTGTCAGATGGGAAAGCAACATAGAGCATCTTGTAAGTCCAAATTGGTGAATTCTATTTTTGAACCCTTGTTTATGTTACACATGGACCTATTTGGACCTACTTATGAGAAAAGTTTGAACAAAAAGATGTATGGCTTAGTGGTCACTGATGATTTTAATAGATTTACTTGGGTATTCTTTTTAGTTACTAAGGATGAGACTCCTGGCATTCTTAAGGCTTTTATTACAAGGATAGAAAACCTATTTAATCACAAGGTTAAGATCATCAGATGTGACAATGGAACTGAATTTAAGAACCAAGTGATGAATCAGTTCTGTGAGGAAAAGGGTATAACTAGACAATTTAGTGTGGCTAGAACTCCTCAGCAAAATGGTGTTGCTGAGAGGAGAAATAGAACATTAATTGAGGCTGCTAGGACCATGTTGTCAGAGTCTAAGTTACCCACTATCTTTTGGGCTGAAGCAGTCAACACTGCCTGCTATGTGCAAAATAGAAGTAAGATAGTTAAGCCTCACAATAAGACCCCTTATGAGTTGTTGCATGGTAGGAAACCTCTGATAGATTTCTTTAGACCATTTGGGTATCCTGTCACTATCTTAAACACCATAGACCACTTAGGCAAGTTTAGTGAGAAAGCAGACATAGGTTTCTTTGTTGGATACTCCACTGAAAGTAAGGCTTTTAGAGTCTTCAATCAAAGGACTGGGCATGTGGTGGAAAATTTACATGTTAAAATTAGAGAAACCACACCTAATGTTGATGGAAAAGGTCCTGAATGGATGTTTGATATTGATTCTTTAACCAAAAGTATGAATTATCAACCAGTCATTGCAGGTACTACTAACATGTCTGCAGGTACACAAACTAACCCCAATGCAGGTACACAAGCAAAGAAGGATGGATCTGCAGAGGAGTTTGTTCTGATTGAAAAGTGGAAGTTTGATCAGTTCTTCTCTCTAACAGATAAAGAGGGAAAGAGTTCAGATGATGATGTTGTTCATAAGGAAGTACCAAAGGTTGATGCAGAAGGTGATGATGAACCTTCTCATGATGACAAGAATGATGATAAGGAAAGAGATGAAGAGTCACACATTGATGGAATCCAAGGGAATAAACATAGCAGCAGTTCTCTCAACTCTGCTGCCAGGCCAAAACACTCTGCTGATAGGCCAAAACACTCTGCTGTTAGGCCAAAACACTCTGCTGTTAAGCTTGGTAACTCTGCTGCTGTGCCCAAGGACTCTACTGATGGTAAAGATGGTGATTCTTATGATGATTCTTCTGAAGAGATGCCCGAATTAGAAGAAGTGTATGTGGACACTAATGATGAAATTGTTGATGTTTTTGGTGCTGAAGCTGATTTATCCAATTTGGAGACTGATATACCTGTTAGTCCCACTCCAACAACCAGAATCCACAAGATTCATCCAAAGGAGTAGATTATTGGTGATGTTCACTCTGCTGTACAGACCAGAAGTAAATCAAAAGGTTTGAGTGATTTGCTTGATCAGGGATTGTTTGCTCAAACACTTAAAAAGAGGAATAGCCACAAGGATTTACAAAATTGCATGTTTGCCTGTTTCTTATCTCAAGAAGAACCCAAAACCATTCACAAGGCTATGAAAGATGAAAGTTGGGTTGAAGCTATGCAAGAGGAGTTGCTGCAGTTCAAGCTTCAAGAAGTCTGGACATTAGTGGATTTGCCTAATGGAAAAAGAGCAATTGGTACTAAATGGGTGTTCAGATGCAAAAGAGATGAAAGAGGCATTGTTATTAGAAACAAGGCTAGATTGGTGGCTCAGGGATACACTCAGGAAGAAGGAATAGATTATGATGAGGTATTTTCTCCAGTTGCAAGAATTGAAGCTATCAAACTATTCTTGGCATATGCCTCATACAAGAATTTTCCTGTGTATCAAATGGATGTGAAAAGTGCTTTCTTGTATGGAAAGATTCCTGAAGAGGTATATGTGATGCAACCACCTAGTTTTGAAGATCCTAAGTATCCTGATAGGGTTTACAAGGTGAAGAAAGCACTGTATGGACTACATCAAGCTCCTAGAGCTTGGTATGACACCTTATCCAAGTATTTGTTAAACAATGGTTTTTGCAGAGGAACCATTGATAAAACATTGTTCATTAAGAAAGACAAAAAGGATATCCTATTTGTTCAAGTTTATGTAGATGATATCATTTTTGGGTCTACAAATAAGGTGTTATGTGAAGGATTTGAAAAGCTTATGCACAACAGGTTTGAGATGAGTTCTATGGGTGAACTCACTTTCTTTTTGGGGCTTCAAGTCAAGCAGAAATCAGATGGGATTTTTATTAGCCAAGACAAGTATGTGGCTGATATGTTAAAGAAATTTGGTTTCAATGATGTGAAGGCAGCTAAGACACCAATGGATAAAAACAAACCTTTGCTCAAGGATGAAGATGGGGAAGAGGTTGATGTACATCTTTATAGATCAATGATTGGTTCATTGATGTATCTGACTGCTTCAAGGCCAGATATCATGTTTTCAGTGTGTGCTTGTGCCAGATTTCAAGTGTCCTCAAAAGTTTCACACTTGGAAGTGGTCAAAAGAATTTTTAGGTACATAAAGGGTCAACCTAAATTGGGCCTTTGGTATCCTAATAATTCACCCTTTGACTTAATAGCATACTCAGACAGTGACTATGCTGGAGCTAGTTTGGATAGAAAGTCAACCACTAGAGGCTGTCAATACCTTGGTCATAGGCTAATCTCATGGCAATGCAAGAAACAGACTGTGGTGGCTAACTTAACAACTGAAGCAGAATATGTAGCTGCTTCTAGCTGTTGTGGACAAGTGCTCTGGATTCAGAATCAACTGCTGGATTATGGGTACAATTTCATGAACACCAAAATTTACATTGACAACAACAGCACAATGTGTATTATCAAGAATCCTGTTTTTCATTCTAAAACAAAACACATAGAGATAAGACATCATTTTATTAGAGATTGTTATGAGAAAAAGTTAATTCAAGTGGTTAAAATACATACTGACAATAATGTTGCTAATCTACTTACAAAAAGTTTTGATATAAGTAGATTTCAATTTTTAGTTGCTAGTATTGGCATGATAAATCTTTAATCTTTAAACATCTTATCTCTGTATGTTTTTTTGTAAAATGTGTAAGGATTTGTGCTGTTGTTTAGTCAAAGGCTGGTGTTTAGTCAAAATTTGTTGTTTCTTAAATTATTTGTTGTTATGTTGTCTGCTGCTATACTACTCTGCTGCTTTTGTGGGAGAATCTTTGCTTGTGTTTTTGTGGTTTTCTACTAACCTTTTGCAGATATACATGAATACACATCAAGTAAAGCAAGGAAATTTCAAAGTTCATTAATAACAAAAGCAAAGTACAAAATAAAGATTCCTTACATCCATTGTTCAAAAGAAGTTCAAAAGAAAACAAGGACCAAGATTTCACAACCTAAACAAACCTATCCCAAATCAAGCTTTTCCTTTTCCCTTCCCAACAAAGTCAGGCATGAATTTGCTGCGAGGTCCTCTGTTACCCATGTGTTCAGACACCTGCTTACAGGGAAGTGCCAGTATCACTGGTCTTGGAGATGGACTCTGCTGTTGACTTGAGGATGGCACTTGTTTCTTCTTCGTCTTCTTCTTTGGAACAGGGAGTTCCTGCTCCACTGTACCTGGCTTTGGATGAGGCGGATCGACACTCTTTCCAAAGGCGGCAACAGCTTTCTCCATTTGTCTTGTGAGCTCGACAGTCAAGGGATGATGAGGAGGATCTATTTCCCAAGTACCTTGATAATATGTCAATGATTTTGGCCATGATGCTGTCTCTTCATCACAGCTGGAGTCTTCAAAGGAAGATAGAGTAGATGGAAGCGGGTCCGACACTTCTTCTTCAACAATGGATTTGCCTTTGCGTTGTGCAGAAGATGAAATTGGGGGAAAATAATTTTCCCATCCTAGTGAAGTATCTGAAGAGGAATCAGGGGAAATTTTGATGATCGGTGTCTTTGATGCACTCATGGTTATTTGATTTTTGTGTTAGGGTTTGTGATATTGGGGATTTGCTAAGATTTTGAGGGATTTATAGACTTAAATGAGGAGTTGGTATCGCATTTAATCTGATTGAGGGAGTAAATTTGAAAATTTGGGAAAGTTGACTTTTAGTCAAACTTTTCATAACTTTGCTGCTGAGTTTGAAAGTAAAGGGGTCAAATTGAAAATTTTGGCGCGTCTTAAACCCTAATTAGATCAAAACGGTCTCAAACACCAATTCGATCTCATTACATTTTCACTGCTCAAAATTACATTCAATTCTCACCCAAGAACACTAATTCATCTCATTAAATCCAAAACCCCTAAATCATAATGGCTAGAAGAAAGTTTCCTGATGAGCACAATCAGATTGCTTTTCTTAGCAAGGTTTCGGCTGCTGAAGGTTTTCATGAAGTCATGGATTTTCTCAGTGCATCACGCTTAAGGTATGCTTTAACAGTTGATCCTCCCATATATATAAATCTCATATGCACCAGTTTTGGTCAACTGTTAAGCTTGATACACTAGACGGGGAGGAAAGGTTGATTGGTAGTGTGGATGGAGAGAGTATTGTTGTTAGTGAAACATCTATTAAGAGAAGTCTTCATCTATCAGGTGTTCCAACACCCCCTTATCTTACCACAGATGTTATTTTGACTGAGCTAGAGAAAATTGGGTATGAGAGACCTGAGGCTAGTGGAACATTTTATAAAGGTCTTCTTTGCCCACATTGGAAGTTTCTTTTGCATACTCTTCAACATTGTTTGTTTCCTAAAGTAGGTGGATGGAATGAATTTAGTGCTCCTCAAGCCACGGCCTTAGTTTGTTTGGCCACAGGACAACCGTTTGATTTTTCATCCATGATTTTTGAAGGTCTGAAGAAATATGTCAAAAAGCAGTTTTATTTGTATCCAAGGTTTTTACAGCTCATTATAAACCATCAACTAAAAGAACCTTTGGAACATACAAATATTAAGCCAAGTAGCAGAATGGCAATCAAAATGTTTGCTTTTCTGAAGAAAAATGGGAAAGGTTTTTCTGGTACCATCACTCCCCTATCTCAATACATGTTGGACATTGTGGCTGCTGTTAATGAGGATGAAGAAGCTGGAACTCCGACAGCTTCCCATCACACATCCTCATCTTCAAGTTTGAATGAATCTTCCTCTAATGAACCACAAAATACCCACTCACCTAGGACTTCACAAGAACAGGGCACTAAGTTACCTCAGACTAGTGCTGGTATGGTAGCAGATGAGGCTGCCATAGGTGATGGAGATGGCATGAAGGAAGGGGCTGACACTACTGTCTCTGGTTTAGTAACTGAGCAGGTCAGTGTCAACATAAGTAAGACCCCAAGCTTGGCAACATCTACTGCTGAAGGTTCTTTTGAACTTGATGCACAAGATGGTAACCCCAGCCAACTGGCTAATATGGGGGGCTCAGATGTTCAACCTAGGGTTGAGACTGAGTTTTTGTCCCAAGATTCACCTCTTAGGGAAGTTAACACATCCCGAAGTGATGAGGACAGACATGAAACTACTATTGAATTGATGGATGATACAGTACAAAATGTCAATGCCTATGATACACCTCTCGGACCAGGTAACACAGGTCGAAGTGTTGAGGCTAGTCTTGAACATCCAAATATTGAATTGATGGCTACTCCACTTGTACAAAATGTCAATGTCAATGATCCACCTCTCGGGTCAGGTAACACAGACCGAAGTGGTGAGACTATTCTGAAACAACTTAATGAATTGACGGATAAATGTACCAAATTGTCATCAGAGGTTCTTGCTCTTACTGAAGAGTTGCAGGTTATGAAGAATACTCAACACTCTCAAGATGTAATCATTCACAGACTGAAGTTAAGGGTTAAGCATTTAGAGAGTGTTCGATGGAAAAGAGCAAGATTTCCTCACATTCTGAAGTCCAAGAAGAGGAAGAGTTCCAAACCATGTTTGGAAGAGGATGCTTCCAAACAGGGGAGGAATGATCAGGAGGATGTAGCAGGTTCAGGGGAGGCACTCAAGGATTCAGGGGAGGTTGTAATGGATACAGATGAAAAGGTTGACTCTGCTGTTGGTGTAAAACACTCTGCTGATGGGTTAAAGGACTCTGCTGCAAATACAGAGAAGAGTGCAGGAGAAAAGGATTCTGCTGAACCAGATGATGAAACACTACCCTTTGCCCAAGTATTGCTAAACCTTGGAACCAAATCACCTACACCAAAACAGATTTCACCTAAACCTACACCACAGCCTACAAGACCAAAAGCCAAAGGAGTTACCATAAGAGAACCTGAACCAGTGTCTAAACCTACACAACCAACATACACTGGTAAAGGTAAAGGAAAATTAGATGACTCTTACCCATGGCATATTTCTTTTGAATTCTGGTCAAAAGAGGATCAATCTAGGTATGATTCAGATGCTGCAAGAAAATTGGTAGAAGAAGATGAGCAAAAAGAGCTTGAAAGACAACGGCAGCTGGCTGAGAATGAGGCAAAAACCAGAGCATTACTTGAAAACTGGGAAGATGAACAAGCAAGTAATAAGGCTGCTATCAAATGGGTTAAGGTTAAAGAAGAGTTAGAAGATGATTTTGCTGCTATAAATGAGTTTGACTTCTTGGAAGAGTTTAAAGCAAAACAGAAGAAGAAGTTGGTCAATCAGAGGAAGAAAAAGAAAGTGCTTAAACCTCCTACAAGAAGGGAACTCAGAACTCATCAAGAATATTATCTGAGACATATGAAAAATTGGAAATTAAAAGATTTGAAACTTTTGTCATATGAAGATGTTGAAAAGAAGTATGAAGCAACAAGGAAGGAGATAGAAAGAAAAATTGATCCACTGAATGATGATGAGGTTGCTAAGCTTACAAGAATAAAAGCAGCACCAAATGCTTACATGAATCCTGAGTCAAGTGTTAAAAAGCCCATAGTGTCTGATGCTGAAAAGGAGAAAGAAGTTATTGTTGAGGCTGAAGTAAAGAATGAATCCTCTGTTGGTATAAAAAGATATAGGAGGAGAGTAAAGCAGGTGGGTAGGAAGAAGAGAAGAACTCAGTCAGTATTGATGAGTGATTCAGAGAAAGAGGATAGTGATGAGCATAATTTTGAAGAAGTGACTGCAGATGATATGAAAAGGATTATGGATTTCACAGTTCATAAACCTCAAGAAGAACCTGGGTTACTTAATGTAGTTCCTTTGTCAACAAAATACCCAATCATTTCCTACTCACATGATGTTCTAGATGGTAGTCAAGCATGCTGGGGGATTAAGAGATCAAATGGTTCAAGTGTGGCATATATCAGTTTTTCTCAAATGTTGCACTACATGGATAGGGATGATATTCTACAACTCTGGAAGCTTTACAAGATGAATTATGGTGATACTAGACCAGAGGTGGTGCATGAAAGACTCAACTATTACTATTTGAAGAATATGTTTGAACCTGATGAAAGAAGTCTTGATTGGAAGAATGTGATAAGTTCAAGCAAAGTTATCAGATGGTATCTATATCAATCATGTGGAGTACATGCATTGACTGGAAGTAATGGTTTGTGTTTATACATGTTAACAGAGAAAGATTATCCTGTGTTCAAGAATACTGCTCTTTTAACTAATATGCTACAACCTGGAATGCTGAGTTTGCAAAGACCATTTTTATCAGATCATCAAGATTTTGAGTTAGTGGAGAGGTATAGAAAAGTGCTGAAATCAAAGACCTCAAAACAGTAAAGTGTTTGGAAGCATCCTCCTGGTGATTAGTTGGTTTTAAAGGAAACTTGATGATTTTTGGAGAAAAATATCAAGTTTAGGGGAGGATTGTTGGGTCTAAAGATGCTGCTGTTCGTGAAATACACTAAGTGTTACTCTGCTGATTAGTTAAGTAACTCTGCTGATTAGCATATAACTCTGCTGTTTGTTAACTCTGCTGGATTGGGATAATAAGCTAAGTATAACTCTGCTGCTAGCCACGAAGACTCTGCTGCTAGAAAGATTATGTTGATGCTTATTGGATATGTATAGTATGTTGAGGATATGTATAGAAAAGATACGTAAAGATATTTTTCGTGTATAGAAAGTTTTGTAACCGACTAGGACTCCTTAGTCTATAAAAGGAGGGTCTAGGGTTAGGTTTTAGGTACGTATCATTATTGTTTTACACTTCAAGGTTTCTTGTAACCCTATTGCTATCGAGCAATCATATTAATATATTGAAGTGTTGTTTGAGAATTCGTTTGTTTTTTTTTTATTCTTCTTAAGATCAAGTATTAGTTTCCGCATAATATTTGATATACAATTCAAGATCAATTTCTATACCGATTGCTTTAGGTTTATATCTAAAGTAATTAATAAGATCGTGAAGCTCTACTGGGATCAACACTCGTCAAACAAATGAGTTGAAGAATATGATGGGCAGTTTCATGAATATGAACATGAACCAATCCTCTTCATCTTCCGGACGACTTCCGAGCAATACCATTCCTAATCCTAATGCTGAGTTGAAAGCCGTCACCACTCGTAGTGGTAAGACGCATAATGAACCCTCGACTCCTATGCCCCCTCCACCGAGGGAAGTGAATCGAGATACCGAGGTGACAACGGACAAGGTGCATTTCTCAAGCCCACAAAGTACCGCACACGTCCAACCTCCAGATGTCCAAACTCAAGTTCCGGAACCCGATGTTCCGAAGACCAATCCTAAGCCTTCGATTCCATATCCTTCGAGGCTTAATGATCAGAAGCTTAGAGACAAAACGAATCAACAGATGGAGAAATTCTTTAAAATCTTCAATGATTTGCACTTTGACATAAGCTTCGCAGATGCTCTCATCCTTATGCCCAAATTTGCATCTACACTAAAAGTTTGCTAAGCAACAAGGATAAGTTGTCTGAGATGGCAAAGACCCCACTAAACGAACAGTGCTCAGCGGTTCTCCTCAAAAAGCTTCCCGAAAAGCTCGGAGACCCCGACAAGTTTTTAATCCCATGTGATTTCTTGGGGATGGTTCAGTGCTCAGCCTTGGCCGATCTTGGCGCAAGCATTAACCTTATGCCACTCTCGGTATAGGAGAAATTATCTCTCCCGAAGCTTACATATACTTGCATGACTCTCGAGCTAGCGGACCGTACTATAAAACGTCCACTTGGAATAGCCGAGGATGTCGTTGTGAAAGTAGGAAAGTTCCATTTTCCTACTGATTTTGTTGTGGTAGACTTTGATGCAGATCCTCGAGTTCCACTCATACTGGGGAGAGCTTTCTTAAGAACGAGTCGTGCTGTCATTGATGTATATGCCGAAGAATTAACCATTCGAGTTGATAATGAAGCCATCACATTTAACATTAATCAGGGCTCTAAATCTCTAACCACCAAATGCAACGTTGCTACGGTTGATCAAAAATCTGATTCCGAAATTCCTTCCAAAAGAAGTGATTCGATGCTTTCAAGATTCACGGTTAAGAGTCCTTCACAAAAATGTGCTGAGCTCAAAACGAGGGAAATTACCCCTGGTACAAGCAAATGGTTTGAAAGTTGTGCTACAGAAGTTAAGAGTATTTTTGACTACGTTGAACAAGAATCGGAGATCACATCGGAAGTGGTGAAAATTGCTAGCTCTAAGAGCACAACACTTGTCCCACCTCCGGAATCGGTTTATCGTGTTGAAATTTTTGATTCTGTGGATGAAACTAAAAATCCCACTCCTTATTCTGCACCAGTCATTTCCGACTCTTCCCATCCTTCTCCTCCGCTTGAGGGAAGTGATATCTGTATGGAAGAGCTCGAGGTATTCTTGTTTGATGCTCCAATTTCGCTGGAAATTGTTGAGCCTGATTGTGATCTGGGGGGAGATGCTCCGTTATTAGAAAAAATGGTATTTGATGAACCATTATTTTCCTTCCCCTCGATGGATGTTGTTAAAAATAAGCCGTTAGATCCTCTGGAGCTCGAGCTCAAGGATTTTGTTCCCGAATATGAGAGTTTTATCTTTGATGACAAAGAAGAAAGTAGTGGCAATCCCACTCCTCATTCTGATTTTTCTCTCCCGGCTTATGAAGCCTTTTGCTTTGATATCGATCATTCGGAAGAAGCGGGAAGTGGCAGTACCACTTCTCATTCTCAGATCTCTCTTCCCGAGTATGATGCATTTCATTTTGATATGAATGATCTTTATCATGAGGAGTTCTCCAGTGAACTCTCTCATATTATATCTCCTCCGGAATATGATCATTTCTATTTTGATCCTGAGGATGATTCTAGTGTGGGGGGAGGTGTACGTAATCATAAGAATGTACTTATTGATAAAATCATCCCGACCCTCCCTCCCGTTAAAGACAAATTTGCTTCTGATGATGAAGAGTTCTTCCTGATAATCATCATGATATTTTTTCTCTTCATCACATATGGTGTGATTTCTCTTTCCCTTTTCTCCTATGGGAATGAGGACACTATCTTTGACCCCGGTATCTTCCCTGATAGTTTCTACTGTTAAAATACCGTGGGTATCTCGTCGGTGTGGAACTTTCATATGTTCAAATGTTAATCCAAACACATTGAATGAAAGTCCGATGGAGATGGTTTCTTCCACTTACATCCCCATGAACCAATGAATTCGGGGTCGAGTCAAGCTAGTGACTCGGTTAACAAAAACATTAGCATTGCATGGGTCAACGCCCATGTTTCTGTCTTCTCTCTTATTTCTAACATTAAGTGTGGGGGAATCCCACCGTGCTGTGCTCTTTTGTGTTGTTTGCTCTTATTTTCAGGTTTCCCTTGGATTGTGATGATTGTCGCGCCTGTTTTCAATCCAGCCGCCCAATATCCTATCCTTCTGCTAACGATTATCTAGGGATATCTTTTTAATCCTGTTTGTGAAAATAGAGATTTCTTTCACACACTTGGCTATTAGTATTACCTTTTTACGTTCTAAGTGTCGGCATAATAGCCGGTACTTTGAATATTGAGGGCAATATTCAATTCTAAGTGTGGGGGGGAATTCTCTCCAATTTTGTCACATGTGTACCTTCTAGTGCCCTAGTACCCCCGTTTTGGCCAAAATTTTAAAAATTTTTCGTTTTTAGATAAGAAATTGCAATAAAAAAGAAGTGTATAGTCTTGATTAGGTTAGAACAAAGGGAATCCCGACTCTGCCAGAATATTGATCTGGCTGCTTCCTTAACGTTTAGACTAAGGTTTCACGATATGTGCAAATGAAAATGCTAAGCGTAGAATAGTGGTTTTCTTTAGAGCTTATATAAGTAATCTATGGCTTTTCCTCCCAGGAGATAACTAATTTGACTTAATTAGTGCTTATTTTTCAAACATTTGAACACACAAAATCATTTTTCTATAAGATTCTGAAAAATACTAGTTCAAAGCTTTATTTAAACTTCGGAACAAGCATATGTCATAATAATGTAAAAGTTAAGTAATAAATGTATGTGTTAAAAAGCTACGGTTCAAGATCGGCCCTTGGATTCTTATTTCCGGAAGGCGTTTAGGTCTTGGCTACCGTCTTACACCGGCCCTTGGACCTCTAATTCAGGAATGTGTGAGGTCTTGGTTTAAAACCCTTGGATCCTCATTTCAGGAATGTTTAGAGTCTTGGAATTCTCCGTTGTAACGACCCTTGGATCCTTTATTCCGAAAGGTGTAAGATCTTGGTTCCCGTGAAACTCCGTTAGTTTATATTCCTCAAGTTAAAAAAAAAAAAAAAAAAAAAAAAAAAAAAAAAAGAAGAAATAAAATAAAATGGAATGATATTGCAAAATGCAATAAATTTTGAAGCTTGCTTGTTGGAAATTTTAAATCTATCTTTTAACTAGTATTAGTCAAAATTTTATAAAAACGTCGATTTTTGTTATCAAAATTTTGAATATAAGCACAGTCACCTAAACTTGAATATATGCGGAAGTGAAAAGTTAAGTTTCGACTTACATAGATTATTGATATAAGTAGTGTTAGCATTTTTACAAAAGCATTTGCACATTGAGTTTAAGCTTAGTTGGGAGTATAAAAAAGAGGATGACGATTACAATTCCCTGGAGACACCCAGTTTGTGTGAATCCTGTTCCGTGATACCATTTTTGGAAATCAAACTTGTTATATATTTTGTTCTAAGTTTAAATTTCGTGCATTGTATAAAAAATCAAATCGGGGTATACTTGGTATTCTTTTGATTCTTTCATTACTTTATATGATCGGATTGCTAGGGACTAGCAATAGCTTAGTGTGGGGGATTGATGAGTGTGTAAATACTCATCATTTTATACCCATAAAAGACACAAAAATAACCAAAAACACCCAAATAGACCATATTATACGGCAGATATCCTTGGTTTGTGTTTTTATGTGTTTCAGGTACAAAAGGATCGAAAACAGGGCAAAAACAGACAAAACCGAGCACAAGATTGAAAAATCGTGAAAAACCGAGGACGGGGACGGAATTTACAAGTTTGGACCGGGATAATGCTGAAATTATCAAAGTCAACTTCCAAGATTGTTGAAATGTCATAAATAGCCCTTGGAGATGATTTCAGAAATTACAAGATTGGTCCCTGAATTTTCACAATTGGCAACATTGGTCCTTTAACTTAAAACAATTCCATTTCTATCCTAAATACTAAACCCAAAATAATAACCCTTCCTACACACTAAACAAATAACCCAACACATTAACCCAAGCCCACTACCCTCAAAAGCCCAACTCCACCAATAAAACCCATACCCCGTATTATCTTTTTAGATAAAACCAGTTTGACTTCGGTCAAACTCTTATCCCTTTCCCCACTTGCCCGCCAAACCATACCACCCTCACCCACCATTTTTCTTTGCAAAACCACCATTATCCCTGACACTCCACCTCCCCCCTCCTCCAATGAGAAGCCTTCACACTCTAACTCCCCCACTTGCTGTAAATCCCTTTTCCCAAGTTTTCCTGCCAAAAATACAATTAACGGCTGGGATTGATTCAAAGTCATCTAACGAGTGGGATTTGCTCAGGAAGATTCAAAGATGCTTTTTGGAAGGCTATTTAAAGAAATGAAGACACAATGATAGAGTTGTCCCCACTTTTAGACCATTCGTAGTGTAGAAAGTATTTATTTCTTATTTCAGTTTCAAGTTAAGTTTGGATTGTCAATTCAAGTTTGTTTCAAGTAATTTGTCTTTAATTACTTCTGTATTGTACCCATTCCAAGTTTTATGATATTTCAAAGTTTTCATGATTTTTTGTTAAGTCGTATTAAGCTCCACAGTTGTTAAAAAAATCAATCACAAGTTTCCTACCTTTTCTTATAAGTTTATATAAGCTCTTAATAGCTTTTTGTAAGCTTATAACATTTTCTAACAGTTTAATCCTTAAAAGTCAATGAAAGTCGAACCTGGACCAAATAAGCAGGTCAGATGTGATAAGCTGTTCTGGAATAAGCTGGGTTGTTTATTGGCTTGTGCTAACAAGCCTGGGTTTGTGTGGTTCATAGTTCCACTGTTTCATAGCCAGTTCAGTTGTAAGCATTTTCTAAATATTTTGCATTATTTTCTAAGTTACTGTTCCATAGCTTATTTTATTGCTTATTGTCATTTTCTCAGTCTATATGTTCTGCTTGAAGTAAATGTAGCCTAGTTTGATAATTAGTATAGCCTCAGTCTCATTTTCCCTTAATAGCTCTACATCAGTCAACTAAGTCAATTTAGGCTCTTAGCTTATTTAGTGCTTATCTTTATTTGAAATCTGTTTATTTCATCTTAGTTAAGTTAGTTATTCAATAATTAGTCAGAATCTTAGGATATTTTAGTCATTTCTAGTGTAAAAGCTCAAAATCAGTCCATTAAGGAGTGTTTGGCTTTATAGGTCAAACGGGTCAAATTTGGTTTTCACTGTTCACTTGCACCTTATCTAAGTTTGATCTTAATTAATGCAACATATAGGAGTTGTTTTCATAAGCAATTTGCCTGTTTTTGAAGATTTATAGGTTTTGAATCATCTAGTGCATTTTTAGATCCTGGACTGACCAAATAAGCAGCCTATAGTAATAAGCAGTTTTGAGGCATTAATCTTTGGTATTTCCTAGTCCTTATAAGTCATCTTAGTCTATCCTAAGCTTCTTGTTTAATGCCAATAAGCCTAGACTAGTTTTGCCAAAAAAAATATTGCATCAGACTGCAAGTGCAGATCTGAGCCATAGCTGTTGATCTCAACTCTTTATCTGCTTAGTCAATTGAGCTTATTGCCTGAAAATCAGTTTGCTTATAGCCTTTAGTAAAAGATTTTAGTTTCTGAGTTTGGATTCTGATTAATAGCTTATTCACTAGCTTATAATTTGTCTGCAATAAGTCCACTTGGAACTGCCTGAGCCTGCAATTAATTTTTGTTCACAACCATCTGATCTAGGGCTTAAATCAATAAGCAATTGAGATTTAAAATTGGGCATTTTCCTTTTGGTAGTAGTTTTTGACATGAGCTTTTAGAATCTGGTCTTTGTTTTCCCTAATCAGCTTTTCCTTAGCTTATACATCAGCCAGAAGTTGGCTGATCAGCCATAGTTTCTTCCATAAGTTTGTTGATAGCTCAGCAGCTTATTGGCGAATTTCCTTAGCTTATTTGAGCTGATTAAGTTAATTTGAGCTTTAATCTGTTTGATGATCTATTTCTGAGCTTTTGGTAATTTTTGGAGCCTTTTAGCTTATTATAGAGCTTATTCCCAACTGCTTTTTAGCCCAAACAGCTTATTAGGGTTTATAAAAGTTCTATTTTGATTTTTCCTAGCTTCTTAGTTATATTTTAGAGTTATCTGCAAAGTTTCATATTTTTCTAAAGTCATTTACTATTTTTAAACTTTTTAATTAGTTTCTAATAGTTTTTAATTCATAATAAAAAATATAAAAATCAAAAAAATATAAATCTTTTTCCCAAAATTTTCTTTTGTCATTTATAACTTAGGAAAAATAAAATTACACTTGTAGGATTAGATTTCCAAATATTTTAATTGTAAGCCCGTTTTTAGAATTCTCATTTCGCGTTTTTAATATAATTTGCTTTAATCTTAATTTTATTTTGAGAATTTGTTTCTCATTATTCGATTAGAATATAATAAAATCAAAATTCCATATTACAATCATCAGTCACTCTAATTCCAAACCTTACACGATTGTCCATTCACACCTCGTTGGGACACGACCCGGGTGATCACTTGTCCGGTATCACACATATCACGAACGTGAGTTTTTGCAAGTTAACCTTTTTCCTAAAGGGTTGATTTGTCTTTATTCACGTGTATCCGTCTGATCTTATTTATATATACACTTTAGCACGGATCAGAGATCAGTGGAGACTTATTCTAATGAGGACGAGGATCCAGTGGAGGATCCAGAGCAGGTTCAGGATGAGCCTACTCCTATTGTTGCTGCTGAGCATACTCCTATGGGTTTAGAGGATGATAGGGATAGGGATACTCCTATGGATATAGATCAGGGCATGATGCCGAGGGATGGCAAGGGCATCATGGAGGATGTTCAGGGATTGTTTGAGATTGGACAGAGCTCGAGAGATGCACAGATTCGGGGTTTGGATGATAGTCAGTGGTTGGACATTGCTTGTGATGTTAGCACGGGTGTACGTGCAACTAGCCTAGAGTACACACCGTCATCTCCTTCTTTTATACCACCATCTCCGATGCCTACCCCACTCCCATCACCAGTGGCTTCTCCGTTAGCAGATCATGAGGAGCTTACTGAGATGGATCAGATCTGGATTCAGTTGACGAACCAGGCGAGCCTACTTGATGTGCATTCTGATCAGCTTGGGAGATTGGAGCAGTCTGAGCGTATACAGACTGTGGAGAGGCGGATTGGGACTATTGATCAGGCAGCTTGTGTTTTATTTGAGGAGTTGTATTCTGACCGTAGAGTGATGATTGGGTTGAGAGCTAGATTGGATGCTCTAGAGAGGTTACATGGCAGGGAGCTTAAAGGATTGGATTTTAGGGCCATTGGTTTAGGTAGAGGCCAGAGTAGGATATTGGGTATGATGAGACGAGCCAGAGGCGTTGACCGTATGCAGTGGCAGAGGATTTCGACTGCTGAGCATACCATTGGATCAGTGATGAGGTAGAACCAAGAGCTTAGAGACCGAGTAGCCCAGCTAGAGACCACTATTGGAGGATTGACCCGAGCATTTGAGGAGCTACGCATTGCTAGGACCGACCACTAGATGTAGTAGCAGTGATGATGTATTCCTAGATGTAGTAGTAGTGATGATGTATTCCTAGAGTAGTAGTAGTGATGATGTATTCCTAGGACTATTAGTATTTCAGTAGTATCTTAGAACTAACTATTGACGAGCTTGTAATTTTGTGAACCTTTATCTTCTGATATATATATAACAAGCTTAGTCTTCCTATCCGATTATTCGTTTTTCCTCTGTGGTTGACTTTATTCTTGTATTTGTTTTCGCTATCCACATATCGGTATGATTTATTTTCCTATAACCAAAAATCTCATTTATCGCCATATTTTGTGATGCAGATAAATGGCACCAAAACGAAAGTCAACCAGAGTCACACGAGGACGACCCGCTAACACACCGGTTCAGACAAGGTCAGTGAGGGGAATAACTATTTAGGATGTCTCCCCGACCAGAGCCGCACAAGACCAGACAGCTGAGGATGTCGCACCAACCAGGGCCGCAGCTACTACCCCAGCGGTGAATCAAGCAACACTGGATCAACTAGTTGCTGATCGTGTGGCAGCCGCTCTCGCAGCTGTGACCAATTCGACCACCAACACCGGAACGTCTAGGCCAGTGACCAACAGCCGAGGTTGTACTTACTCTGAGTTCCGAAAAATCATGGTTGGAGGATTTGGAGGAACAGAGGGAGCAGTTGGTTTGACTAGATGGATTGAGAAGCTTGAAACCGTGTTTCGTATCAGTGGATGTCATGAGAATGACAGAGTCAAGTTTGCATCATTCACTTTCATGGATTCCGCTTTGACTTGGTGGAACAACTACATGAAGTCTGCTAATATGGATGTTGGTTATGCTATGCTTTGGGAAGATTTTAAGGAACTAGTGATTAGGAAGTATTGCCCACGAAATGAGATTAAGAAATTGGAAATTGAGTTTTGGAATCTGAAGGTGCAAAACAACAACATCGCTGCTTACAATCAGAGATTTCAGGAGTTGGCTTTGCTATGTCCGGAAATGGTTCGGACTGAAGCCAGATTGATTGAAAGGTATATCGGTGGTTTACCGAAATCTATAAGGGGTGATGTGATTACCTCGAGAGCTGTAGATCTTCATGAGACCATGGAGACAGCAAACAAGTTAATGGATCAGGAACTGGAGGATATTCCAGAGAAGAGTACTGACCACAAAAGGAAGTGGGAAGATCACTCCAAGGGTAACAACAACAGCTCTCAGAATAAAAAGCAGAATGGAGGCAAGGTTTATGCAGTTGGTTCAGGAGACAAGAAGGGTTATGATAAGAATACGCCTTTTTGTAACCGCTGTAAGTTACATCACAGGGGACAGTGCACTGTAAAGTGTAACAATTACCAGAGGATAGGGCACTTGGCAAAGAACTGTAGGGCAAGACCACTAGCCACCGCACAAGCAGCACCACCCTACAATCGTAAGGCGGATGTCACCTGCTTTGGGTGTGGTGAAAAGGGTCATTATCGAAACGAGTGCAATAAGCCCCGAAATCAAAGAAACGATGGTAGACTAGGAAACCAAGTGGCAATGATTAACAATGGAAATCAGGGCAATGAAGGAAGAGCTCGTGGAAGAGTTTATGCAGTAGGCAGAAGGGAAGCACAGGACGACCCGAACGTGGTGACGGGTACGTTTCTTTTAAATAATCGTTATGCTTCAGTACTTTTCGATACGGGAGCAGATAGAAGCTTTGTATCGACCGATTTTAGTCCTTTGCTCGATATAGCCTCGACCACCTTAGATAATGCCTTTGACGTAGAATTAGCAAACGGAAACCTAGAAAGAGTAGGTACCATCATAAGGGGTTGCACTATAAACTTGTTGAACCGTCCATTCAATATCGATTTAATGCCAGTAGAATTGTGTAGCTTCGACGTCATCATAGGGATTGATTGGCTATCAAAATATCATGCCGTCATCATCTGTGATGAGAAGATCGTCAGAGTACCCTATGGGAATGAAGTTCTGATCATTGAAGGCAACCGCTCCGATCGTGCGCGTTCGTCAAGATTGAGCATCATCTCGTGTACGAGGGTGCAGAAGTACATCGAGAAGGGACGTTATCTCTTTTTAGCTCATGTCACTGAAAAGAAAGAAAAGGAACCTAGAGAGAAAAAGTTGGAAGATGTGCCAATCGTCAGGGATTTTCCAGAAGTCTTTCTAGAAGACTTACCGGGACTTCCACCAGCCAGACAAATCGAATTCCACATCGAATTAGTGCCAGGAGCCGCGCCTGTAGCGCGAGCACCCTATTGTTTAGCACCTACGAAATTACAAGAATTGTCAGATCAATTAGCTGAATTATCTAGAAAAGGTTTCATTAGACCGAGTTCATCGCCTTGGGGAGCTCCTATTTTGTTTGTTAAAAAGAAGGATGGATCCTTCAAGATGTGTATTGACTATCGGGGGCTGAATAAGCTAACCATTAAGAATAGATACCCACTCCCGAGGATAGACGACTTATTCGATCAATTGCAAGGATCATCGGTTTATTCTAAGATAGACTTGAGATCGGGTTATCACCAACTTAGGGTCCGGGAAGAGGATATCCCAAAGACCGCATTCCGAACTCGATATGGCCATTATGAATTCCGAGTTATGCCATTTGGCTTACCAAATGCACCAGCAGTATTCATGGATCTCATGAATCGTGTGTGTAAGCCGTATTTGGATAAATTCGTGATAGTGTTCATTGACGATATCCTGATATATTCCAAGAATGAGCAAGAGCATGAGGAACATCTCAAGCTAATTCTGGAACTATTGAAAAAGGAAGAACTATATGCTAAGTTTTCGAAGTGTGAATTCTGGATATCGACCGTTCAGTTTCTTGGTCACGTGATAGATAAGCAAGGGATTCACGTAGATCCTGCTAAGATTGAGGCCATTAAGGATTGGGCAACGCCCACAACGCCGACGGAAATCCGATAATTTTTAGGACTTGCCGGCTATTACAGAAAATTTATTGAAGGTTTCTCTAAGATAGCTAAACCGTTGACGAAATTAACTCAAAAGAATGTGAAATATGACTGGGGAGATAAGGAGGAAGAAGCTTTTCAACTCCTTAAGGAAAGATTGTGTAGTGCGCCTATTTTAGCTTTACCCGAGGGTAGCGAAGATTTTGTTGTGTATTGTGATGCATCACACAAAGGTTTGGGAGCAGTGTTGATGCAAAGAGAGAAGGTAATAGCATACTCTTCTCAACAGCTGAAAACCCATGAGAAAAACTACGCAACCCATGACCTAGAATTAGGATCAGTCGTGTTTGCACTGAGGATTTGGAGACACTACCTTTATGGAACTAAGTGCGTAGTGTATACTGATCACAAGAGTCTACAGCATATATTGAACCAGAAGGAGCTGAACATGAGACAGCGCCGATGGTTGGAGTTGCTTAGTGACTATGATTGTGAGATCCGTTATCATCCAGGCAAGGAAAATGTTGTTGCTAACGCCCTTAGCAGAAAGGAGCGGATAAAACCCCTCAGGGTTAGATGATTAGGGATGACGATCAATTCGCCGCTTCCAGTAAAAATACTTGAGGCTCAGGATGAGGCACTCAAAGATGAAAACCGACCCAGTGAGAGGATTCACAGAATGCCAGAACTTGAGAACGGGTTAGTAAGAAGATCCGATGGGATTTTGCGTTATGGAGACAGGTATTGGATTCCACTGTGTGGAGGAATTCGTGATTTCATTATGCACGAATCACATAAGTCCAAGTACTCCATTCACCCAGGATCTGACAAAATGTATTTAGACCTGAAGAAGTTATATTGGTGGCCAAACATGAAGGCCGATATAGCTGAATATGTCAGCAAGTGCTTAACCTGCTCGAAGGTCAAGGCTGAACACCAGAGACCGCCTGGTCTGCTTGTTCAACCTGAGATTCCGGAGTGGAAATGGGAACGTATTACCATGGATTTTATAACTAAGTTGCCTAGAACATCGAGTGGTTATGACACGATTTGGGTAATCGTTGACCGTCTCACAAAATCAGCACATTTCCTTCCTATAGCGGAGAAGATTGAGATGGATAAACTCGCGCGTTTATATGTTAAGGAAATTGTTGCAAGGCATGGTGTGCCTGTTTCTATTATCTCTGATCGAGACAGTCGATTCACGTCTAATTTTTGGAAGTCACTTTAGGATGCTTTAGGAACCAAACTTGATATGAGTACGACATATCATCCCCAAACGGATGGTCAGAGTGAAAGGACCATTCAGACATTAGAGGACATGTTAAAAGGCTGTGTGATTGATTTCGGAAACGGCTGGGACAGGCATTTGCCTTTAGTCGAATTTTCCTATAACAACAGTTATCACACCAGTATTAAGGCTGCACCGTATGAAGCACTTTATGGACGTAAGTGTAGATCGCCAATTTGTTGGGCAGAAGTTGGAGAAAGCTAGCTTACCGGGCCAGAACTAGTCCATGAGACTACTGAAAAGATTGTGCAAATCAAGAGCCGAATGCAGGCGGCTCGTGACCGTCAAAAGAGTTACGCCGACAAGAGGCGGAAACCCTTTGAGTTTCAAGTGGGAGATAAAGCAATGTTGAAAGTCTCGCCATGGAAAGGCGTGATCAGATTTGGTAAGCGTGGTAAGTTGAACCCTCGCTATATTGGACCTTTCGAAATTCTTGAAAAGATCGGGCCAGTAGCCTATCGACTCGAACTGCCATTAGAGCTCAGTGCTGTGCATAACGTTTTTCATGTCAGTAATTTGAAAAAGTGCTTATCGGATGAAAACGCCGTTATTCCTTTGGATGAAATCCAGCTTGATGAGAGGTTAAATTTTATTGAAGAGCCGATTGAAATCATGGACCGGGAAGTGAAACGACTAAAGCAGAGTCGTATCCCAATTGTGAAGGTCCGATGGAACTCTCGCAGAGGCCTCGAATACACTAGGGAGCGAGAGAACGAAATAAAGCGAAAATACCCTCATCTCTTTTCAAAGCCGACGAGTAACGTAAATTGAAATCCGGGACGGATTTCCCGATTAGATGGGGAGACTGTGACCAATGGTAATTTTCACGTTGTTAATTAATATTATATGAGTATTAATTATTTTTAAGCTAAGCATTTCTATGCACATTTGCATGTTTCTGAGTATTTTTAAGCATTTTCGGGAGCTGTCTCAGCATACTGTAGCTTACAATCACTGCAGAAAAAGTATATTTTAAGCATTTTCGACGTCATCATAGGGATTGATTGGCTATCAAAATATCATGCCGTCATCATCTGTGATGAGAAGATCATCAGAGTACCCTATGGGAATGAAGTTCTGATCATTGAAGGCAACCGCTCCGATCGTGCGCGTTCGTCAAGATTGAGCATCATCTCGTGTACGAGGGTGCAGAAGTACATCGAGAAGGGACGTTATCTCTTTTTAGCTCATGTCACTGAAAAGAAAGAAAAGGAACCTAGAGAGAAAAAGTTGGAAGATGTGCCAATCGTCAGGGATTTTCCAGAAGTCTTTCTAGAAGACTTACCGGGACTTCCACCAGCCAGACAAATCGAATTCCACATCGAATTAGTGCCAGGAGCCGCGCCTGTAGCGCGAGCACCCTATTGTTTAGCACCTACGAAATTACAAGAATTGTCAGATCAATTAGCTGAATTATCTAGAAAAGGTTTCATTAGACCGAGTTCATCGCCTTGGGGAGCTCCTATTTTGTTTGTTAAAAAGAAGGATGGATCCTTCAAGATGTGTATTGACTATCGGGGGCTGAATAAGCTAACCATTAAGAATAGATACCCACTCCCGAGGATAGACGACTTATTCGATCAATTGCAAGGATCATCGGTTTATTCTAAGATAGACTTGAGATCGGGTTATCACCAACTTAGGGTCCGGGAAGAGGATATCCCAAAGACCGCATTCCGAACTCGATATGGCCATTATGAATTCCAAGTTATGTCATTCGGCTTAACAAATGCACCAGCAGTATTCATGGATCTCATGAATCGTGTGTGTAAGCCGTATTTGGATAAATTCGTGATAGTGTTCATTGACGATATCCTGATATATTCCAAGAATGAGCAAGAGCATGAGGAACATCTCAAGCTAATTCTGGAACTATTGAAAAAGGAAAAAACTATATGCTAAGTTTTCGAAGTGTGAATTCTGGATATCGACCGTTCAGTTTCTTGGTCACGTGATAGATAAGCAAGGGATTCAAGTAGATCCTGCTAAGATTGAGGCCATTAAGGATTGGGCAACGCCCACAACGCCGACGGAAATCCGATAATTTTTAGGACTTGCCGGCTATTACAGAAAATTTATTGAAGGTTTCTCTAAGATAGCTAAACCGTTGACGAAATTAACTCAAAAGAATGTGAAATATGACTGGGGAGATAAGGAGGAAGAAGCTTTTCAACTCCTTAAGGAAAGATTGTGTAGTGCGCCTATTTTAGCTTTACCCGAGGGTAGCGAAGATTTTGTTGTGTATTGTGATGCATCACACAAAGGTTTGGGAGCAGTGTTGATGCAAAGAGAGAAGGTAATAGCATACTCTTCTCAACAGCTGAAAACCCATGAGAAAAACTACGCAACCCATGACCTAGAATTAGGATCAGTCGTGTTTGCACTGAGGATTTGGAGACACTACCTTTATGGAACTAAGTGCGTAGTGTATACTGATCACAAGAGTCTACAGCATATATTGAACCAGAAGGAGCTGAACATGAGACAGCGCCGATGGTTGGAGTTGCTTAGTGACTATGATTGTGAGATCCGTTATCATCCAGGCAAGGAAAATGTTGTTGCTAACGCCCTTAGCAGAAAGGAGCGGATAAAACCCCTCAGGGTTAGATGATTAGGGATGACGATCAATTCGCCGCTTCCAGCAAAAATACTTGAGGCTCAGGATGAGGCACTCAAAGATGAAAACCGACCCAGTGAGAGGATTCACAGAATGCCAGAACTTGAGAACGGGTTAGTAAGAAGATCCGATGGGATTTTGCGTTATGGAGACAGGTATTGGATTCCACTGTGTGGAGGAATTCGTGATTTCATTATGCACGAATCACATAAGTCCAAGTACTCCATTCACCCAGGATCTGACAAAATGTATTTAGACCTGAAGAAGTTATATTGGTGGCCAAACATGAAGGCCGATATAGCTGAATATGTCAGCAAGTGCTTAACCTGCTCGAAGGTCAAGGCTGAACACCAGAGACCGTCTGGTCTGCTTGTTCAACCTGAGATTCCGGAATGGAAATGGGAACGTATTACCATGGATTTTATAACTAAGTTGCCTAGAACATCGAGTGGTTATGACACGATTTGGGTAATCGTTGACCGTCTCACAAAATCAGCATATTTCCTTCCTATAGCGGAGAAGATTGAGATGGATAAACTCGCGCGTTTATATGTTAAGGAAATTGTTGCAAGGCATGGTGTGACTGTTTCTATTATCTCTGATCGAGACAATCGATTCACGTCTAATTTTTGGAAGTCGCTTTAGGATGCTTTAGGAACCAAACTTGATATGAGTACGACATATCATCCCCAAACGGATGGTCAGAGTGAAAGGACCATTCAGACATTAGAGGACATGTTAAAAGGCTGTGTGATTGATTTCGGAAACGGCTGGGACAGGCATTTGCCTTTAGTCGAATTTTCCTATAACAACAGTTATCACACCAGTATTAAGGCTGCACCGTATGAAGCACTTTATGGACGTAAGTGTAGATCGCCAATTTGTTGGGCAGAAGTTGGAGAAAGCTAGCTTACCGGGCCAGAACTAGTCCATGAGACTACTGAAAAGATTGTGCAGATCAAGAGCCGAATGCAGGCGGCTCGTGACCGTCAAAAGAGTTACGCCGACAAGAGGCGGAAACCCCTTGAGTTTCAAGTGGGAGATAAAGCAATGTTGAAAGTCTCGCCATGGAAAGGCGTGATCAGATTTGGTAAGCGTGGTAAGTTGAACCCTCGCTATATTGGACCTTTCGAAATTCTTGAAAAGATCGGGCCAGTAGCCTATCGACTCAAACTGCCATTAGAGCTCAGTGCTGTGCATAACGTTTTTCATGTCAGTAATTTGAAAAAGTGCTTATCGGATGAAAACGCCGTTATTCCTTTGGATGAAATCCAGCTTGATGAGAGGTTAAATTTTATTGAAGAGCCGATTGAAATCATGGACCGGGAAGTGAAACGACTAAAGCAGAGTCGTATCCCAATTGTGAAGGTCCGATGGAACTCTCGCAGAGGCCTCGAATACACTAGGGAGCGAGAGAACGAAATAAAGCGAAAATACCCTCATCTCTTTTCAAAGCCGACGAGTAACGTAAATTGAAATCCGGGACGGATTTCCCGATTAGATGGGGAGACTGTGACCAATGGTAATTTTCACGTTGTTAATTAATATTATATGAGTATTAATTATTTTTAAGCTAAGCATTTCTATGCACATTTGCATGTTTCTGAGTATTTTTAAGCATTTTCGGGAGCTGTCTCAGCATACTGTAGCTTACAATCACTGCAGAAAAAGTATATTTTTGTCAGTAAAGTTAAATTTCCATATTTCTGATAGTTACTGACAAGTATTATAATTTACTGAGAGCTTTCTCGCATTTTTCTGAAAAACAACCTCACGCGCGTACCGACAGCACAGTACATATGGTAAAGGTCAAATAAATATATTTTTGAGTCAGTAATGACATTTTATTATATTTCTGACGAAAATGTGGTTAAAAACTTTATTTTACGTTATCGAGTCCAAAAACGTCAAACTGGGACCTTATGGTAACTTTTTAACTCAAACCGACACACTATACACCAAAGCGGGATAAAAACTATTTTTACCCTCCCCTAATTAACCCCAACCGGCCACCTAGGCCACACCAAACATCACATGGGACAAATATACCAACCTATCTTAATGTAATCTAAATCTTACTAAAAATGGTGTGATACTTTTTAGATTTCCACATTCTATCTTAAATGTTACTTAGATTAGAACTCATCTTTTCATTATTACTTCCATTTCATACGCCACATTACACACACATATTATCACCATCCAAAAATTTTCTCTAAAAGATCAAGATCATCAAGTGTATAATTAAGGTTTTTGGGTAATTTGGAGCTTGTTTTGGGTAAATTTGGTGAAGCTTTGGGTGTCTTTGGTCCTCCTAGCCACGTTAACATCACAAGATTTGTAAGAATTCATAAAACTTTTCTAAACTTGTTAATCTCTTGTTCATTTAGTGTATAATGATGTTTAAAAGTGTTAAATGTGTATGTTTTGATAATATAATAAAAGCTAGGGTTTGATCTTCTATTTATTGTGCTCGACATTTTTAGATGTTTATGTGTAAGTTTGTATATTTCTTGCTTGTGTGGTAAATCTTGTTACATATGGTGCTAATTTGATGATACAAACGTTAGTTATGGTTTTTACACTAATTTAAGCACTATATTGATTTTTGAAAGATATATATGGTTCGGCCATAAAAATAAATATGAGATTATTGGGGGTTTGAAAAACATAAAATTTTGGCTCAAGTGGTGAAATGGTGGAAAAATATAATTGAGTGTTTATTTGGAATGGATTGAAAATGAGTTATAAGCTACTAAGAATAACTAGTAAAAGGTGAAAATAAGTTGAGGTAAATAATATGGGTCGAATGGACATAAAAATAGTCAAGTTTGACTTTTTGACTAAGTAACTTATTTATTAAAGATTATTTGATAAGTAAAAAGTGTATTTGGTAACTAATAACCACTAACAAGTAACAAAAAATAACAAATTGGACCAAATGGATTTTTGGGCCAAAAAGCCCATTGAATTACTATTGGGCCGAAGCCCATGGACATTTTTGATGTTTTGACTTTTTGACCAAACGAACCTATTGAACGAGTAAAATGATTTTTAGTAACATGTCGATATATACGTTATAACTAAAAATGTGTTTTGGGCTAAAATTGGTTATTGGGCTTTTTCAATAGTTTTCGGCCCAATGAGCCATAAAAATGATAAATTTGATTTTTGGAATATTTTCCGACTCGCCGTAGTCACAAATGTTTAACGAAGCGAAAAATATAACGATAACTATTTTGGACTTGTTTTGAGACGTTTAGTCTCCGAAAGGTTAAAAAGTGGCAATTTTTACTAAATTGATTTTGAGACTTATTTTGTTGACTTTTTGACAAAATAATGACTTTACGTCAAGACCAAATGTTATTACTTAAAAGTTAAGATAACGAGTAATATAACTACGAAAGTATTCACGACACTTAATATATTATCACGAAAGTATTTTTGCACTCGAAACTAGTTAGTGAAATGTTTGAGTAAAGTTTGCAACACGTG
This sequence comes from Artemisia tridentata subsp. tridentata, assembly GCA_021014915.2. NCBI lineage: Eukaryota > Viridiplantae > Streptophyta > Magnoliopsida > Asterales > Asteraceae > Artemisia > Artemisia tridentata. The sequence goes on from CP139504.1 coordinate 85,168,227, forward strand.
AGATAAATGGAAACATTGTATAAACGAATGAGTCATGCCCAAATTTTCTAAAAATCCAACATTTAGAATATTTTTGTGAAAATACTTAACTTAAGTAAACTTTATGGAGTTACTTAACAAAACTTGTTTTCTTATAATAAAAGTTTCAACAAAAATAATAAACGATGTTTCTAAATATAATAATTTTTCACTAACTATATTTTATTAATCATTCTTCAAAAACTTATTTAATTAATCTCCATTAATTAAATATATGAGAAATCAACTTATAATATATATATATATATATATATATATATATATATATATATATATATATAACACTTGTACATTTAAATCGCGAATACTAGCACGGATGTTCCGTTACGTATTCCCACCATGCACTTTCACCATGAGCTACCCCCAAGAGTTACAATAATAAATCGTTTCGAAATATATTTTACCACACAGCAAGCAAGAAATACACGAGCACAGGTCAAACGTAAAACTTTTCAAATATAATAAAGACACATGAGACACGAACGCTTTGCTAAGACTTACCGTACTGATTTAGGGTGCTGATCGGCGCGGTTGCATTATTTTGATTTATTTGCTGAATTGCTGTATTTGAAAGGTGAGTTTATAGCCCCATATTTTATACTATTTTTGCTTTATAAGCTTGGGGTGAGAAACATGCAAAACTGTTTTCATTGCTTTTAAGATCACACTAGTATGCATAAACCTAAGTTTGTTGAATCCCATTTTGTGCCCACTATCATCTGCCGTTAATTCCTGTTTGGGAAGCCGTTTGTTATAAATAGATCTATTGGGAGTGACGTCCCCGTTCGATTGGCTCGGCATAGCCAAGGCGAACGTATACCAAGTCGGGTTTTTGGCCGAGTGTCTGGGGATTAACACTCGCGGGCACCCTTATTTATTTTGCTAACGCTAGTCGTGCTGCATTGTCTTAGCTTCGGTAGGATGAGGCTTAGTGTTTGCATAACGGATAGTGTGTATCTACTGAATTATTTTATGATATTGCTATTGGTCCATATGTGCTATTTATTTAAACCTATGAACTCACCAGCGTTAGCTGACTTTTAGCATGTTTTTCTCAGGAAACTGAGGTGCGTTTAGCCGGGTGCAGTGCATGGCGTCGGTCACAATAAATGATGGAAATGTTTTTAATGCGTTTACTCTGACAACTGGACCTTTTTAATTTAAATGGGCTTTATTTTCATCAAAATGGATTTTATGTAATGTTACATGACTTAACTTATGTAATATATTTAAAAACGGATTTTTAATCCGTTCCCTGTATCTTGTGTTGTGATTACAATCCAATAGCACCCAAACTGTATGCTTCCGCGAATATTATGATTTTGGGGGTGTTACAAGGCCTCTATTTATAGATGGCTGAGGATGCATCTAGGGTTTCTTCCATCAAATCACAGCCCTTCAATCAAGTATGTCGACATAATCCTTTAATCATTGCCCTAGGATCAAGTGCCACATATCTTCTACCAATCGAATGCTTGATTTTTGCCAAGGTGGAGAAAATATGAGCTCATTCTATGCTTTGTCAGCCTTCTAGAAGGGATAATTCCACTTAAGTTGGGTGAATTAAGGTGCAGGGTAAAAACGGGGAAGAAGATGTACAGTAAAACTTCTTTTCCTGCTTTTTCTATAAGGGTTGACCCGGGTTATATTGTTTTGACTTGGGTTGCATCCGGGTTAAATGAGGTGGGCTGGTCGGGTTTTTATAATAGGATTTGGGATTGGGTTTATTGGACTGGACTTTGTTAAGGATTTTTTATATATAAAGTTTGGATTTAACAAAAGTTAGATTAGGACTAACTTTGCAAAATTTTAGGGACTGATGGTGAAAATGATTTTGGATATTTGGTAAAAATGATTTATCATTAAGGATTTGGTTTTGAAATTTTGGGTTTATGGTTGATAGAAAATGTAGAATCACATCCCCGGCCTCGGCTCCGTGCTCGTTTCCATCCGTTTTGTCTATCTTTTTGTCATTTTCTTATATCGTTTATCTGCATGTACACAAACACAAAAACAAGCATATATATAGCATTTATGGTCAGTTTTTGGTCTTTTAAGTCCGTTTTTAATAAAGAAAAGGTATGTGATTTAACACATACCAAAATCCCCCAGACTAAGGTATTGCCGTGTCCTTACGCATATCATCACATCACGCTTTTAAAACCAAAAATTTCAAACCTCTTTCTACTAAATTTTTTGAAAAGTAGCAAAATGTTCCTCAAAAGAGATTAAAAAACGCCCCGTTTGACCATTTTATTATATATAATATCTTTTTGTACTTTTCTTTTTATGACGGTATGTTGACTTTCATTATTTAACAATAACTTTTAGGATCACAGAGTAAGAAGCACTTTTCATTTAAAAGCTTATACATGGATAAAATTCATCGTCCTTGATTTTTCACAAGTCCCCAAACCAAGCTTAAAAGCGAAATCATTGTTAAAAACAAGTTAGATGCCAACACTACCCATAGATGCTAATTGTGTACGCTCGGCTACTTCTTTCTCCCGTATTCCTATTTCCTCTAAGTATTTTATGAAAAATGAGTTTTTTCTTGTTTCCATAGATTTTTAGTCCGATAAAGGCACCAAGTTTAGACGCTAACTAGTTTAAAATCCTTCCCTCGAAAATCGTTGCCCACAAAAATGAAGTCCACATCAAGGTATTAATTTAACATGATTTAAGGGATATCCTTTTTATTTCGACCGAAACAACTCATCTACGAGTCCAGAGACAAAAGCTTTATTAGGATATCCCAGGAGTCGAAATTTGGCATTATTAACATTATTAAGCACATATTAGTCCTCGGCCTTTTAAACTACCTAAACAACGGCAGCTAACCGTCAGGAATCGGGAGTCTTATTTTGACCTTGGAAATTATTCCTCTGCCTTTTTGAAGTCTGAGTCAACGGGAACGAACTGTCAGGAAACAGAAAACTTTTATCGGCTTTGGATTATTATTATGGGGTTTATAATTACCAAAATAGCCCAAACACAAATGGGCGGTTCCCTATCTAACCCGAAATCCGAAAATAATTGTGTTGCCCAGGGCAACCGGCATTTTTTGGGGCAACCGAAGGATTTCCAGTGTATTTTTTGGGCAACAATCGCCCTTTTTTGGACAACTGGGGGCATTGCCCAGGGCAACCGGGGTAGAAATATCTCATTTAGGTTTTGGGCTATTTTAGTAATTATCCCTTTGGATTATTATTATTTGGTTTATTATTACATATTGTGCAAAATTCCGAGTCCTGCGGTCTTTCGACAACCGAAACACTAGCATGTACTACTAGGAATCAGTAGTTTATTTCCCCGCAACACCGGTAGTACCTTGATGTGTACCCAACTTTCATAAGCAAGAATTCTCTAAAGAAGGAGTAAAAACTAATTATCGCCAAAACCGCGCACCTTTAATTATTTTGAAGATTTTTATATTTTTGGGGTTTATTTAGCTGATGGGAGCAAAAACCCACAATTAACCTATATGAGCTCTAAAGAGATCCAACTACTCCACGCTTAGCATCTAACTTATATTTAACTCTATCATTTTTCGTTCTTCACAAATTTAAAGTCCTAAATAATAAGATCCGCGAATGCTTAGTCTAATAAAATCAAGCTGCGCATATTTAAATTCAATTACGGAAACTTGCAAATTCTTGCCAGAATTCGCGTTTTATAGCTTCTTGTATAAGAGACTAGCACAACTTTCAATTATAAAGGTTAAGGGGACAAGCTAGAGCTCAACATGCTCGATCAAGTCAAAATTTTATTCCTACTCTCACCAACGGAAAGTCAACAATGTGTCAAAACACTTATTATATTTTTGCAAAAATTTTAAATTTTCTCATTTTTTTTTGGAATTTTGGAGGAAAAACGGGGTTGCGAGAGTATAAGGCAAAATGCAAGGTAAAATCAAATCGAAAGATTACCCTCCCCCCAGACTAAAACGAGACATTGTTCTCAATGTTTTGAGATAAGGGTCCTCTTATGCAAATCTAAAGCCGTTTATTAATTATGCTAATAGATAAACATTAATCGATAAGATTTAGGATATCGGATTTCCTAATAAGCACTGAAGGATGAAACTTGAGTGGATGAAAGACAAAACCACGAGCACGAGAGTCTTCATAATTTGGGCAAATCCTGGACATAAAACAAACAAACACAAAACACGAGAAATGGAAGAGGTGGGCCTCCTCACGTTACACTTATTAGAAAATAGAAAGAAGATAAACACAGGTTGCCTCCCGAGAAGCGCTTGTTTATTATCGAGTCATTTAGCTTGACTCGCCCCGAATTTAATTGTCCATGGGGAAGGTTTGGAGATCCGGGCAACCATAGATGGTATGTCCCCTCCAAAATAATGTTTGAGTCTATGACCGTTCACCTTGAAGTTGAGGCCGTCGGGTTGAGATAACTCAACGGTTCCATAAGGGAAAACTTGAGCAACAGTGAACTGCACAGACCAACGGGTTTTTAGTTTGCCCGAGAAAATATTTAATCGAGAATTGAAGAAAAGGACTCGATCACCAACGTTAAAGACACGGTTCATAATTTTGGTGTCGTGAATCTTCTTCGTTTTCTCTTTGTAGATTAAAGAGTTCTCATAGGCTTGATCCCTAAGCTCATTTAATTCATTCATTTGAATTTTTTGGTGATCACCCGCGGTCTTTAGGTCAAAATTACAATGTTTCAAGGCCCAGTAGGCCTTATGTTCAAGCTCTATGGGGAGATGATTGAAAAGCCAATTTTAGAAACTATAAGCGGAACTTAAGGACTAAATAAGCTACTAGGTACTATATCTAACCTAAATAAGCTAAATGAAACCTAATTAATCTATCCTAATAAGCTAAAGAGCACAGGAAAACAAATAAGCAATTAGGCAAAGACTTGCAGTCCAAAACAGCCCTCAGAGGCAATTTTTAAGCTGAAAAATAAGCTCTAGGACAAAAAGCAAAACTCTAAAAACTAGAGACCTGTAAAGATCATACACCAATTAACTAAAAGAAAAAATTCCAGCCCCTAATGAGCTTATTAACTGCTTAAAAAGTAACTTGGAAAACAGCTAATTAGGACACTTTAACTGTAGTGCAGATATGCATTCAGATCTGGTAATTTTTAAGACACCAAAAGGCTACACATAAGCTTAAATATAAAATAAAACCTAGGGGAACTACTAAGCTATGACTAATAAGCTAGTAGAAATAGTTTTCAAGAGCTTTCAACTACAAATAAGCTATAATAAAAGATCTATTAAATTGATGCAGACTTGTTATGTGAATATAGGCTACTGATGTGAAGATTGGACCATTATGAACACAGATGACCTCAAAACCAAGTGTAATCAATCCAGCTTCTCAGAGACCAACTTAGAATACTCAAATGAAAATGCAAGAAGCAAAAATAAGGCCTAACACTGCTTATTTTAATAGTACACTAGAATCAAACAAATTGAACCTCAAGCTTATAATGCCAAACTTAAATCTATTAAAACCTTCAAATCAGCTTAGAGCCTTCTACAAACAACTTAACTAAGTAAGTTTAAGCTAGATTAAAGTTGCCTAACTTGCATATGAATAGTAACTTCAGATTTGACTAATTTTAACACTATGCCAAACACCCCTTTTTTGGACTGTTTTTAATTTTAAAACTAAATAAGACCAAAATAAGCTGAACTTTTGATTGAAAACTGTCTAAACTACTTTAATAAGATTTAAAAAACAAGTTAAAGCTAAAAATGAGCACTCTAATAAGCTAAGACAGAATAAGCATTTATTTTTGTATTTTTGGAAATTTTAGATGAAAACTCAAACAAACAAGCTACAACCTAAGATATTCAACTAGAAAGCATAAATGAGCACAAATAAACAGAAATAAGCTGAAAACAAGCATAAAATTAAGTAAAAGCAGAAATTAAGCTAGAATTGAAATTAAATGGAAACTTACAAAAGCCCTTGCTCAAAACAGGGAAAAATATGCTCGCGGAGCTACTCAACATCCAAAACAGCTTATTTTGACTTTTTATGTTGACTTTTTGACTTTTTTAGATTTTATGAGATTAAAACAGAATTAAACAATGTAAACTTACAAAAGCTATGGTTAAGCTTAAATGAGCTTAATGAAACAGTAACAAGAGCTTGAAAATAGTTTATAACTATTTGAGAGAATTTAAATGCATAAAAATTAAATTGAACAAGTATTTAAATGAAACACTGAATTTATATTAATAAGAGTGAAATTACAATACTTGAAATGAAATACAACTGAATTTAAATTGCAGAAATTAAATAAGACAATAAGTAAAATGGCCTAAATTTTCTAAAAGCATGAAAATTAGACAACATTGTGCTTTGAGGAGAGCCTGGTATTTATAGCTGAAGAGGGTGCATCCTAGGGTTTCTCAGATTCTTCTGGATCAATAATCTCAGCCTTTGATTTTTGCTTGGAGACCACTTCAAGTAATCTTGGCCGTAGGATGATTTTTTTTATCCTTATAGTATCTCTTAGATTGCCAGCATGGCTGGAGTCATGTGAAGAGGGGGGGGGGGGACCATGGAGATGAGCGGGAGTTTGTCTTGGAGCAGAGGATGGAAACGGACAGGGAAGAAGAACTGTAAAAAAAGCTTTACCCACCTTTTTGTTTTGCTTGTTTGACGGGGTAATTAATAGGGTTTGACTTCGGGTAAATAAGGGTAAATGGGTCCAGGTTTGTGGGTTAGGATACGTTTAGGGAGTGGACTGGGGATTATTTGTTGGGCTTTTGTGTGTTTTGGATTGGGTTGATTAAATGGAATCCGGTTGTAAGGTTTTGTTTAGGATTCGTGTGAAATGAATTTACCAAGTCGTGGGCATCACGATAAATAGTCAGCCAATAAAAACCGAAATCAAAGACTTTCTTAGTGGTGTAGTTAGCACCATGATGTCCTCCGGTGGGTCCATTATGGCAAGCCGTGAGGATATCAACGGCTTCTTGGCCGTGAACACATCGTCTAATCACTTGATCCGCACAAATCTTTAACAAATAGGGGTCGTCCCAAAAATAATGTTTTACGTCCTTAAATAATTTTTTCTTTTGTTAGGACGACATCCCTTTCACAATAAAATTCCCCGCATGGTAATTTGCAAAATCGGCAAACCATGGGGTACTAGAATCACTTTTAAGCGATATCATTCCAAGTGACTCGACAGGAAATGTTTCGATAATTTCCTTTTTCTCGAGAACACCTTGATAAGGGTTCTCTAGTCTAGACAAATGGTCGACGGCGAGATTCTTCGCTCCTTTCTTATCACGAATAATGACATCAAATTCTTGGAGAAGGAGGATCCACCGAAGCAATCTCGGCTTAGTATCTTGCTTGGCTAGGAGATATTTAAGAACCGAATGATCCGTATACACTATGGTCTTTGATAAGACGAGATACGGTCTAAATTTCTCAAAAGCATAGACGATGGCTAATAACACTTTTTCAGTAGTGGTATAATGAGATCGGGCATCGGACATCGTCTTACTCGCATAGTGTTTCGGCTGAAAATGTTTAGTTTTACGTTGCCCCAAGACGGCCCTGATAGCAAAATCACTAGCATCACACATAATTTCAAAGGGCAAGTCCCAATCGGGGCAACTAAAATCAGTGCTTCCATTAATTACTTCTTAATAATTTCAAATGCTTCGATGCATTCTTTAGAGAAGTAGAACGGAGTATCTTTTTCTAAAAGGTGGGTCAGTGGTCGGGCGATTTTAGAAAAATCTTGAATAAATCGAAGGTAAAAACCAGCATGACCAAGGAAATTATGAATTCCTTTGACGGTGGTGGGATAAGGTAGCTTAGCGATAACATTGACTTTAGCTCGATCGACCTCAATCCCGGATTTGGAAACCTTATGGCCGAGGACAATGCCCTCTTTAACCATGAAGTGACACTTCTCCCAATTTAGAACAAGATTGGTGTCTTCACACCGTTTTAGCATTTTGTCTAAATGGGAGAGGCAAGACGTAAAAGAATTTCCATAAACCAAAAAATCATCCATAAAAACTTCCATTGTTTTCTCGATCATATCATGAAAAATTCCCATTGGTATATATTAAATTACACATACCTTTTACCTTATAAAATGGACCAAATAGACCAAAAACTGACCGAATATGCCAAAAATAGTGTGTTTTTGTGTTTATGCATGTGCAGGTACGGATATTATGAAAAAGGACAAAATCAAGCAAAAACCGGCAAACCCGAGCACGAGAAATGGAAAGAGTATTTAAAGTCAGAATGAGGAAGAAAATTTTCAATACTTGAGCTCTATATTTCTAAATCAGCCCTTGGATCATGTCAATATTACAAAAATAGCCCTTGGATCAACTTTTCATGAATGGCAGAAATGGTCCCTTAAATGCTTAAATTCATTTCACACAAATACTAAACTAAACCTTACAGCCGGATTCCATTTAATCAACCCAATCCAAAACACACAAAAGTCCAACAAATAATCCCCAGCCCACTCCCTAAACATATCCTAACCCACAAACCCGGACCCATTTACCCTTATTTACCCGAAGTCAAACCCTATTAATTACCCGGTCAAACAAGCAAAAGAAAAAGGCGGGTAAAGCTTTTTTTATTGTTCTTCTTCCCTGTCCCTTTCCATCCCCTGCTCCAAGACAAACTCCAGCTCATCTCCATGGTTCCCCCCCCCCCCCCTCTTTACATGACTCCAGCCATGCTGGCAATCCAAGAGATACTATAAGGCTCTAAAAAAAATCATCCTACGGCCAAGATTACTTGAAGTGGTCTCCAAGCAAAAATCAAAGGCTAAGATTATTGATCCAGAAGCATATGAGAAACCCTAGGATGCACCCTCTTCAGCTATAAATACTAGGCTCTCCTCAAAGCACAAGGTTGTCCAATTTTCATGCTTTTAGAAAATTTGGGCCATTTTACTTATTGTCTTATTTAATTTCTGCAATTTAAATTCAGTTGTATTTCATTTCAAGTATTGTAATTTCACTCTTATTAATATAAATTCAGTGTTTCATTTAAATACTTGTTCAATTTAATTTTTATGCATTTAAATTCTCTCAAATAGTTATAAACTATTTTCAAGCTCTTGTTACTGTTTCATTAAGCTCATTTAAGCTTAACCATAGCTTTTGTAAGTTTACATTGTTTAATTCTGTTTTAATCTCATAAAATCTAAAAAAGTCAAAAAGTCAACATAAAAAGTCAAAATAAGCTGTTTTGGATGATAAGCTAGCAAGGGAAGAGCTTATTGTTGTCACTAGCTTGTCTTTGACAAGCTACAGCTTGTTGAGTAGCTCCGCGAGCATATTTTTCCCTGTTTTGAGCAAGGGCTTTTGTTAGTTTCCATTTAATTTCAATTCTAGCTTAATTTCTGCTTTTTTCTTAATTTTATGCTTGTTTTCAGCTTATTTCTGTTTATTTGTGCTCATTTATGCTTTCTAGTTGAATATCTTAGGTTGTAGCTTGTTTGTTTGAGTTTTCATCTAAAATTTCCAAAAATACAAAAATAAATGCTTATTCTGTCTTAGCTTATTAGAGTGCTCATTTTCAGCTTTAACTTGTTTTTTAAATCTTATTAAAGTAGTTTAGACAGTTTTCAATCGAAAGTTCAGCTTATTTTGGTCTTATTTAGTTTTAAAATTAAAAACAGTCCAAAAAAGGGGTGTTTGGCATAGTGTTAAAATTAGTCAAATATGAAGTTACTATTCATATGCAAGTTAGGCAACTTTAATCTAGCTTAAACTTACTTAGTTAAGTTGTTTGTAGAAGGCTCTAAGCTGATTTGAAGGTTTTAATAGATTTAAGTTTGGCATTATAAGCTTGAGGTTCAATTTGTTTGATTATGTGTACTATTAAAATAAGCAGTGTTAGGCCTTATTTTTGCTTCTTGCATTTTCATTTGAGTATTCTAAGTTGGTCTCTGAGAAGCTGGATTGATTACACTTGGTTTTGAGGTCATCTGTGTTCATAATGGTCCAATCTTCACATCAGTAGCCTATATTCACATAACAAGTCTGCATCAATTTAATAGATCTTTTATTATAGCTTATTTGTAGTTGAAAGCTCTTGAAAACTATTTCTACTAGCTTATTAGTCATAGCTTAGTAGTTCCCCTAGGTTTTATTTCATATTTAAGCTTATGTGTAGCCTTTTGGTGTCTTAAAAATTACCAGATCTGAATGCATATCTGCACTACAGTTAAAGTGTCCTAATTAGCTGTTTTCCAAGTTACCTTTTAAGCAGTTAATAAGCTCTTTAGGGGCTGGAATTTTTTTTATTAGTTAATTGGTGTATGATCATTACAGGTCTCTAGTTTTTAGAGTTTTGCTTTATGTCCTAGAGCTTATTCTTCAGCTTAAAAATTGCCTCTAAGGGCTGTTTTGGACTGCAAGTCTTTGCCTAATTGCTTATTTGTTTTCCTGTGCTCTTTAGCTTATTAGGATAGATTAATTAGGTTTCATTTAGCTTATTTAAGTTTGATATAGTACCTAGTAGCTTATTTAGTCCTTAAGTTCAGCTTATAGTTTCTAAAATTGGCTTTTCAATTTTCAAATTTTCCTTTTTAGCTTTTAACTCAAAACTGCTTATAATTTCTACTTTGTCCTAGCTTATTTCTCATTTCCAAAATTTTCATCTTTATTAAAGTTGCTTAATTAGTGCTTTTTAATAAGTTTCCAAAAGAAAAATAAAAAAATAAAAAGTTTTCATAAAAAGTGCATGACCAGGGTTCGAACCCTGGTCTGCACACTCAAATCTCAACACACCACTCCCTAACCGGCAATGCCCTTGGGTCTTTTCTGTTTGATATCTCCTCTTTTATTCTTTTAAAGGGCCTTTTTCTCTTTTTGCTTATTTGCTTAAAACCGCTTATTACTGCTTATTGCTAATTGCTTTTTCTTTCAATTTATTTTTCTTTTAATCTTTATTACAGTAGGTAGTTTTTATAAAATTTTCAGAATTTTCCAATTTGATTTAGTATTTTTAATATATTTTTCTTTTAAATTTAGTTTTTAATTCATAATAAATTAAATATAAATAAAAAAAATAATTTTCTTTTTTCTAAAATTTTCTTTTATCAAATAGGACTTAGGAAAAATAGTTTCGCGTTCCTAGGATTAGAATCTCTTAGATTTCACTTTTAAATATCAGGATTAGCCCGAGCGTGCGCATTTTTAGGTTTTTCTTATCGTTTTTGCTTACGTGTGCTTTAGATTATCGTTTTCCTTGCTTATTAATTGTTTTTAGTTTATGTTTGCTTATTTTAGCTTAATAATCCACAATCTCCCTTTTATCACTATTCACGACACGTTTCACGAACCGAAATCACAAAATTCCATTCATCCTTTGACGGGAAAACGACCCGGGTTTACATATTTCCTTTGTAAATCCTTGGAGAAATTTATATATTGATTCCAAAGAATCACCCATCTTGCACCTTTGGAACGTGCTCGGAGCATTGCATAAGCCGAAGGGCATACATCGGTAGGCAAACGTACCATAAGGGCAAGTGAAGGTAGTCGTTTCTTGGTCTTTTGGGTTAATCACGATTTGAAAATATCCGAAAAAGCCATCGAGAAAACAATAATACTCATTTCCCGCTAAACGTTTGAGCATTTGATCCATAAAAGGGAGCGGAAAATGATCTTTACGAGTCACATCATTAAGCTTACGATAGTCAATACACACTCTCCATCCAGTGACGAGACGTGTGGGAATCAACTCATTATCTTCATTGGTGACGACGGTCATACCCCCTTTCTTGGGTACACAATGAACGGCACTAACCCACGGGCTATCGAAAATAGGGTAAATCATTCCGACATCAAGGAGTTTGAGAACTTCCTTTTTAATAACCTCATGAATTTTCGGGTTTACCCTCCTTTGTTGTTGCACCGCTGGTTTGAAGTCATCTTCCATTAAAATCTTATGAGTACAAAAACGAGGGTCTATACCATTAATGTCGAAAATTTGCCAAGCGATGACACTCTAATGATTCTTAAGCACTTCTAAAAGTTGGGTCTTCTCCTCATCTTTTAAATCTTTAGCAATAATGACAGGCAGTTTTTCTGTTTCTTCTAAAAATGCATATTCGAGATGAGGAGGTAAACCTTGAGCTCGAGCTCCGGAGGATTTGATGGCTTAATTTCTTTTATTTCTTCAATTTTAATTTCCTTCGGAGGGAGAGAAGGTAACGGGTCATCATTGAGTAACTTCTCGAGGAGAAGAATGTCTCCCTCCGGATCAAAGTCGATATCATCAATTTCCAGAGCAATTTGATCATTCTTAAGATAAGCCTCGATCTCTTCCAAAATGAAGTCACTTCCCTCAAACAGAGTGAGAGAAGGGGAAGAGTTGGAAAGGATAGGTTCAGAAGACGGAGTGGTACTGCCACTCGGAGAATTGTTCAAAAATCAAAGAACTTCTTGAGCATACTCCTCAGAAGCAATATCTATGACATCGATCCGGTTAACCGATATATCATCATAATTGGAGGAGTATCTCGAAGTTTGATCGAGTTTAAAAGTCACGGTTTGATCATCAATACGAAGGGTTAGTTCTTCACCATAAACATCAATCAAAGCACGTCCCATCCTCAAGAAGGATCTCCCGAGAATGAGGGGAACCCGAGGATCGGCATCAAAATCAACGACTACAAAGTCAGCCGAAAAATGGAAATTTCCTACTTTTACGAAGACATCTTCGGCGACACCGATAGGACGAGTAATCGATCGGTCCGCAAGCTCGAGAGTCATATGAGTAGAAGGGAAAGCTTTTTCCATACGGAAAGTGGCATAAGATTGATGCTTGCGCCAAGATCGGCCAAGGCTAAGCAATCAACCATTCCCGAAAAATCGTACAGAATGAGAAACTTGCTGGGGTCTCCAAGTTTTTTGTGTAACTTTTTTACTAGAACCGCCGAACAATGCTCATTTAACAAGGTTTTAGCCAATTCAAATAATCTTTCCTTATTACTTAGCAAATTCTTGATTGTCGAAGCAAATTTAGGCATGAGAAGAAGAGCATTCGCGAAGCTAATATCGAAGTGTAAATCTTGAAAGATTTGGAAGAACTTTTCCATTTGATTGTTAGATTTTTCGCGGAGCTTTTGACCATTAAGTCTTGACGGGTAAGGTATTGACGGTTTAGGATTAGACTTTGGAGTATTAACGGGAGCAACTTCGGGCTCAGAAACTTGGACTACTAGAGGATGAAAGTCTTTGGTACTTCCCTTATTAGTAGGAGGCACTGTGTCCTTTGTCACCTCGGTCTCACGTTCCACTACTTTAGTAAAAGAAGAAGAAGTAGTAGGAATCGTAGGTCCTTCATAAGCAACACCACTTCGGGTGGTAATAGCTTTCAAATCACCTCTCGGGTTAGCAACGGTATTGCTTGGAAGAGATCCCGAACTCGAGGGTTGATTCATTTGCATAAAGCTACTCATCATGTTCTTAAGCTCATTCGTTTGTCTAGTCAACGTAGTATCGATTTCTTTCCTAAGCTCGACCTTCATATTGTTGATTTGATTTTGCATAGCTCGCATGCTAACATCATTCGTCTTCATGTAGTTTGAGAAATCATTATTAGGTCCAACTTGAGGAGGAAGAGGTTGATGAATTGGAGCTTGGTAATTTTAGTTTCCTTTGATTGAAATTTGTTCCACGTTTTTGGTTATAACCTGATTAGCATGATAACCTTGATTATTTTGATTGAAACAGTTTTGGTTGTTTTCAACGGAAGGAAAACCGGGTGGTCCCATTTGGTTATTAGCACGATAATTAATTTCTACTTGAGGACGAAATCCTTGATTTTGATTGTAATTCGCTGCTGCTGCTGCTGTAGCATTGAAAACGTGGCCATCATTGGCTTAACAATCATAGTAAGGATGGGGACCACCATAAATTATGCAATTTTCGGTAACGGCTTTAACGGGCTCCGACTTTGGGTTTTGAATCTTAAGTTCTCTCATCATACATTGAATAGCATCCGTAAGCTCGGCCATCTCCGATGGATGTGCCGGTGAAGAAGAAGTAGAAGCATTTACATTTGAAACAACCGGTTTCTTTCGTGAAGTGGGAACTTTCGAGTTGTTCTCGATAATAGTCAAAATATCTCTCGGAGTTTGATTCAAGATATTGCCACCGGCGGCTGCATTAAGCGAATCTTGATCGGTTTGAGTCAAAGCATTATAGAACGTATCGATTTGGTGCAATTCCGAAAAACCGTGATGTGGGCATTTACGAAGGAGATCTTTGAATCGTTCCCATGCCTCACCAAAATTTTTATCAAAACGTTGTTGAAAATTCGTAATATCATTTTTAAGATTTTTCTTCTTAGAAGGAGGAAAGAAATGATTCACAAATTTAGAGAAGAGATCTTCCCAAGTAGTAATCGAACGAGGGGTTATTTTTCGAGCCAAATCCGGGCTGCCCCCTCGAGAGAAAATGGGAATAACATCAACTTAATCGCGCTATGAAGAACATCCCGATATTTCATAGTCGAAGTCAACTTATTAAACCATCGGATGTGAGCGTGAGGATCGTCCCTCTCGAAACCATGAAATTGGTTTGACGTTATAAGTTGAATTAAACCTATTTTTAACTCAAAATTCTCGGAAAGAATCGGTGGTAAAACAATGGCATCTCCGTAACCCTCTGTGGGTGCTTGGAGCAACTCATACATAGTACGTGTATCCGCCATTTCGGTAATGGGAACTTCAACAAGAGTACGTATCTCGGGTACGTTTCTCTGTCTATGATTACTTTTACGATATTGTTGAGTCGGTATTGTCAGAGATTTATCGATTAAATTCAATTGAGATCGAGTGCGCATGCACTAAAAACACAAAATTTAAAAGAAAAATAAAATTTGAAAAAGAAAATATTTTTTGGTTTTTATATTTAGAAAATTTTGAAAAACAAATATTTTTTTTGGTAATCGATTCGTCAACCGGTGCTCGGTAGCTCTCTAGAATTACTCGCAAAGTGGCGGAGAAACAAAGGTCCGCAATAAATGCTAATTAAAAACCCATTTCTTTCGGTTCGACAATTTAATGTCAATCCTCCTTAAACTCCTCTTATAGGTTGTAATCTAAAGGTGAGCCGACGTAACAATTGACTTCACGATTTCTTTTGTTGGTTTTTTAATTTTTTTGGTATTATGAATACTTTAGGAAAAGTATTTGTGATTTTTAAATTTTTTTGGTTTTTCTAATAATATAAGAAAATATGTACAAGATAAAACGATAACTTCACGAGGAAGGATCTTCAAATCACTAATCTTCAAACGTAACTCGATATTCGTTTCAAACATAACTTCAGCGGCGGCAAAAACTTGGTTCGTGCACAAGTATATATATATAAGAAAACCCGACCAAAGGGTAAATTCTCTCTCTAACCCCAGGAGTGAATATACCTATAGGTCAAAGAAAATCAAACAAAATATAATTTCGGAAGTATTGAATTTTTTTCGGGTCGTTAGGTTCCGATAAAGTGTGAATGGAACTTTGAATTCCGTTCGTGATCGATTGATTTGATTAATTGAGATATTTTGGGATCACTGGTACAGATATGGGATTTCGTCACACCAAAAATGTGTGACGATATGCATATAGTCACACACGTTTTTTTTGGTGTGTGTCACCAAAGGTCGCGCCACCGTAGGTGGCATATGGTCACATTGTTTAGTTTGTGGCCGTTTTCATTGAAAAGGAGTGACCAAAACCCGAATAAGTGTGACAAATTAGGCACAAGTTTTTTGGATTAATTAGTTTTATGTGACCGTAAACACTTTTATAGTCACACAAATGTTTTTTGAGAGTAACTATTGTTCGTCCTTTGGCCACATAAATATATAATATATGTGACATTTGAGATGATTTATTAAAGTAAATTTGTATTTTGTGTGACTATTTCCCGTCCTATACCCACATGAATATATAATAAATGTGACGTTTGTGATGATTTAGACACACAACGTGTGTTTTTTTTTTGGAGTTAGTCACATACAATTTAAAAAATAGTGGCCAAAAGTGTTAATAAATGTGACCATATGCTGTTTAAAGTGAAGAAATGTGTATTTTGTGTGACTATTATTCATCCAATGGCCACTTGAATTTTATGTTTGTGTGGCCTTTTGTAATATTTAGTCACACAAAGCATGTTTTTTTTTGTATTTAGTCACATACAATTAAGCAAAAAGTGGCCAAAAGTATTAATAAGTGTGACCATATGCTGTTTAAAGTGAAGAAATGTGTATTTTGTGTGACTATTGATCATCCAATGGCCACATGAGTGTTATGTTTGTGTGGCCTTTTGTAATATTTAGTCACACAAAGCATGTTTGTTTTGGGTATTTAGTCACATACAATTAAGCATAAAGTGGCCAAAAGTGTTAATAAGTGTGACCATATGTGTTTAAAGTGAAGAAATGTGTATTTTGCGTGACTATTGTTCATCCAATGGTCACATGAATTTTTAGTTTGTGTGGCATTTTGTAATATTTAGTCACACATCGAATTAAACAAAGAGTGACCAATAATGTTGATAAGCGTGACCATATTATGTGAGTGCATCTTTTAGTCACAGGGTTACTACTGCTATTACTAAGTTAGTACTGTTGGAGCAGAGTTGCTACTGCTAGTACTAAGTTAGTCCTGCTGAAGCAGAGTTACTACTGCTAGTACTATGCTAGTGCTGGAATGAGTATATATATATATATATATATATATATATATATATAATATATATATATATATATATATATAAAACAGAATTAAAAACAAAAAGAAATTTCAAATTGAATTAAACTCAAATGTATATAACTGAACATAATATACAATTGTAATGTCGTACATAATCAAATTCTCAAGTACCATAATTTAAAGACTTTTGACTCTTCGCTGGCTTAGCTTGCAGTTGCTTTATGTCTTTAATAGATACATATTTGCGCTTCGCTGGTACTGTTGGTCCACATTTAGTCACAGGGTTTGTTGGTGTAACCTGTAGTAAACAAAAGACGCTTGTATCAAACATTGAATTAAATATGAAGAATTATATATATGTAGGTTGAAAAAACACATGTATGTACCTCCTCTTTAACAATAACTTGATCCTTTGGCCATGCAACGAAACCACCTACGACTTCCTTAACTGTTTTAAACCCATTATTTGCTACGTCCGGTATGCATGCTGCATCAACTAACGATGAATCAATTGACACTCTGTAGCAATCATTTGGGAGTGGTTGGTTATGCAGCATTTGCTTTCCATGAGACTTGTATACGGTACCCAAAGCAACGATATTTGCTTTCTTTAAGTGCCACAGTTTGCACTTAAATGTCTAAAAAAAAGAATTTTTGCATGTATATATCAGAAATTATTTAAACAAAAGAATAACAAGAAACATGTTGAAATACATACTGTTGGCAGTGCTTGTGTTGGAGACACATTTTGTTGCGATTGGGAATCTGGAGACCCGTTTTGTCGTGACTTAGGCTTTGTCTTAGGTCCGACAGTTTTAGCAGGTTCCTATATGTATATATAAAACACGTTACATTATTTAAACAAAAGAATAATAAGAAACATGTTGAAATACATACTGTTGGCAGTGCTTGTGTTGGAGACACATTTCCTTGCGATTGGGAATCTGGAGACTCGTTTCATCGTGACTTAGGATTTTGCTTAGGTTTGACAGTTTTAGCAGGTTCCTATACGTATATATAAAACACGGTACATTAGTCATGTATGCAATATTCAAAAATTAAAGGGGGATGTTTTATTACTTACCATTTTTTCCATTACCTTTTCCGAAGTTACAAGGCCATTAGACTTCTCCTGAATTGTCGCATCTTTAGCACTTACAACATCACTTGCCTGAGTGCCGTCCACCTCATTAGCGCTGCTATCTATATTGTCAATGGCCACTGGAGTCACCTGCAATATAAATTAAGAAATACATTGACTCATCAGTTTATGTTCAATGCGTGCTATCATTAGCATCAGTGGTGTTAGCATTAGAAAATGAAATTATTAACAACATAAAAAATGGCTTACATCTGAAGCTACTGGCAATTGATCAGATGCCAAATTTAAATGCACCCCTTGTTTACTCAACTGTGCCATCAGTAGAGTAAGCATTCCCTTTGTTTCTTTCATCTCATTGGACAATTTCTTGACCAGCACATCTTTTTCGGTCATCTCGGTGGACAATTTCTTGACTAATATATCTTTTTCTTGACGCTCGCGTCTCTCATTATCCAGTTGAGTTTGAAGTAACTCAAGTCTTTCATCGGTTTCTTGTTTTCTTCGAGGAAGGCCAAAATACTTCTTGTATGTAACTCCACTTCCCACTCCTCTTACATAACCGCCCTTTTCCTTACCAAAGACAACTGTCATGGCATCAGTGCCATTATCAAGACTCAAGGTTCCTTCATTGATCGAGTCATCAGCTTCTTTCTACACAAAAAATATAGGAAATGTTGGGATTAAAAGTCTTCTTGATGCTGTTAGAGTAACTGCTGCTTATATTTTTGTCAATGCTGCTCAGCTGGAGTTAGTGCTGCTCATGAACTTCAATGAAAAATATGCCAAGTTTTTACTACTGCTAGTACACAGTTACTGCTGTTAGTACGCAGTTAATACTGCTGGTATACAAGTTACCACTGCTAGTACACAGTTAATGCTGCTAGTATATAAGCATAATAATAGAATTTGCAGTCAAACTTACAAGTTTATCTCCCACTGATCTAATCTCATCATCTGGATATTCGCCGTCTTTGTTTACCCTTCCTTTCAACCACATTACATCACGCGGGGGTTCTTCATCTGCTTCAATCTCTTTATTTTCGATCTAATAAACATCAAATGCATACACATGTAAAGTTAAACCAAGATAAACGAAAATATGAGGATGTTAAATGCAAATGTGCAAATTGTGCAATGTAAACAAATTCATTTCTCATACTGATCGTCTCTCAATTTGTAAAACAAACATTATGTAATCTTACCATTTTCTCTTTGACATAAACATATCCACCTCGTCCCATTTTATGCTGATAAATATTTTTGGAACGCGCCATTTTAGCTTTATCAGATTTCTCATAAAACACAAAATTATAAGGCGTTTAGATGCGGTAATGCTGCAAACTAAAAATTATGAAATGACATATAGACTTAAATAAAGATGATTATTTAAAACCTTGTATGCATCGGTGGTCGTGTAGTTTACAAACTCGACCCAGTCTTCTGATGCCACAATTGCACTATACTTGGACGGGACTTCATTCAGTTTCGAAGGTGTATTTAGGTTGGGCAAAATGCATTTTTCTCTGAGCTTCATTCTGAAATTCCTTAGCAGTTGACCAAGACGAGTCATTATCAATTTTCTGAATGTCACGTCAACATCAAAATATCGCTGCAAAGATTAACACAATGTTGTTAATTAGTTGCATATAATATAACTGCATAGATAAACTTATGTAGTACTAGGTTAAAAAATAGTATATATGTACCATGATTTCAGCCCATAGTTTTTGTCTTGATTCTTTATTCACCTTCTTCCAGGAAAGAATCTTCAAACCTATGTGCTCACGAACCAGATCTCATAAAAAACTCAAAAACACTGCTCTGTGTTCCCCTGATACCCTATTCAATGCATCGAAGGTTACCTTGAGCTTTATTCCACCAGGTTGGCCATATCGCAGGTGAAACATTTTTAGCCTGGTTATGCCCCTCTTAGCTAGTATCCTATCTGGTTGGTTGGTTCTAGCCGCATCTAGATCTTCATCATCAGAATACTTTTCGGATTCATATTCTAAGTTGTTATCATCATGTTCAATATCAGCAGGAAGCACAAGATGATTATCAACAATGGGTTGAATTTCCATGACTCTTAAGCAACAATGGGTAAAAGAAAATGATTCTGGCTTAGCTTGGAGAGTAATGGTGATAGAAGATTTGATTTTTGTGTTTTCTTTGCAGTCTTTTTTTTAGGAGAGAAAAGAGGGTATATGAAGAATATGAATCGTTATTCTTGGTAACTGCTTGTAATTAGGTGATTTAAAAATTTTGTATCAAAATTTTGGCTCCAAGTTCTAATTTGAAATTAACAATTGAATTACTTGAAAATTTTGCCTTTGAACCTGTTAATTAAAGCATAAACTTGAATAAATCAAAATTTTGGCTCGAAATGTTATATATCATTATCTTAATCGCAAATGTACCATCTAACTGTGCAACCATCACATCAAGAACACAAATTGCTACCCATTTAACAAACCAAAATACTTACATAATTACCAGTTATTGTACCCTTAATTACATTTACAAAATGCAAATTGCTACCATTTGTTTTAACATTGAAGACTTTTTATTCATATATTGAAAAATAAAACCAGCAAGTTGTTGGGGAATACAGAAAGGAGAATATTGAAAACATAATACAGTACATACACAAGGGAAAATCAGTATCCAAATTAAAGGTCAAAATTGAACCAAATACCATTTACAAAACACAACAGCTGTTAATGTATATCCTAAACCCCTAAACCATCTTCCTCTTGCCTTTCCCATGGCTGCTAGAAGGTGATCCAAAACCTATAGGATTCTTCTTACACGACATTCCCAAGACAGTATCCTGAGTAAATTTCTTTTTTTGTGCCTTTTCAACTAGTATTTAAACTTGCACAGGAAGAGCCAGGATAGGAGCTTGAGGTGGGGTTTCCTTTAGAGGTTCAATGGCTTGGATAGGGTCCACTTCCCAAGTATCAGTACTTGCATCAGAATATTGCTCTGGATAATACCAAGCAAGGAGGCCAGGAAGGATGTTGAGAGCACCATCATTTGATTCTGAACTGCTTGAATCAGAAGAAATTTGTATGACATCTACAAATAACAACTATTAGATCAGTTTTATTGATTCAAATGCTAAACTATATCACAATAAAAGAAAAACCTTTTGATGGTTTACCATTGCAGAAGAATCCATTATGTTCTCATATTTGGTCCTCTTTTGTGGTATCCCAAACAATGAAGCAATGTTTCACAAACTAGGCTGCATTTCAAGTCTCATTGGTGGCCAACTAGGCTGCAATTGAAGTCTCAATTGGACCTCTTAGTGTACTCACAAACATTAGACCTCTCAGGGTACTCACAAACAGTTCAAAAGCCTGTATTTATAGTCTCAATGGACATCTCAGTGTACTCTAATAGGTTGCATTTGGACCTCTGATGAACTCAAATAAGTACATTTTATTATCATCATTTATCCTATTTATTTGACTTGTTTTATTATATTATACATGAGAATCGATACATTAATGTTTACTTTAGTAATTCTCAGGTAAAAACAAGCATTATGTGAAACTTGGCGATTTGGGACTAATTATGGAGCAAAACAAGCGAGATGTCAAAAGCCTACTGAAATCCAGAAGATCAAGCTCGTTCTACTCCAGATACGCCGCAACATACTTCTAACATACGGCGTATCACTATCAAGATTTCACAAGTTACAATCCAAGACAGCTAAAGTACATGCGCCGCATACAAAGATCAAGTTACGCCGCATCTGAAGACGGTGTACGAATATTCCAGAATATATTAATCTTGGACCCCACGCGAAGTTAAGTCAATGCGCCACATCTATTCACTCAATGCGCCGTATCTATCCCTGAGACAGAAACTATAAATACCCCAAGGTCAGACGAATTTAAGAGTCTTGGACAGTGTGAAGAAATAACCCTAGAGCCGAATTCAGACGACCAAGCAGCACAAGACACACCTTAAACGAAGATACAAGAGCAGTAAGAAGGTCCTGCATGTATTCAATTCATTAAGTAGTTTTGTTTTATTGTATTAGTACACTTTAATTCATCAGGATTGATGGGCTTGTGTCATGTGACTACGGAAAATCATGCACTCCCCTTAATATTGCTTTCCCATTAATTAAAGTTTATATGTTGATGTCTTTGGTGACTTTTATTAGTGCATTGATAACCTCTGTGTCTAGCTGAGTCTTAATTGGGTTGCCATGCCCCTTCCTCGCCTATTTGTTTTAGCGTCTCTTAAATAAATAGGATAGACATAAGTAATCATTAAGGGTTTACTCGCCGATAAGATTAGAGCCAACGAGAAAGGTTTAATTATATACACTTCATATAAAACTAGCAATAAAACAAGTGACAAGCTACTTAATTATCAGGACAGGTCTTCTTATTGTCTCAAGTATCTATCTGTGTACGTGTGTGCTTATCGCTGATTCGTGCTCATTAGTTTAGTTTTCTACTTAATTATAACCAAACCGTGCCAGTCTCTCAGGCTGAACCCCCTTGCGTTAGATTAGGTTGTATAGCTAACTTAGGATATTAAAATACTGATTAGAATAACTAGATAATACGTTCCACTCTTAGTGATCGACACTCTACTTACCATTATATTCATACTGACCGGCTACACTGCTCGTTAAGTGTGTGTGTTATTGATAAGTCTGCTAAATATAAATTTAAAACTTGAGTAGGCATTAATACTGCTAAACCGCAACGACACGCACGCGCATCAACCTCTCATTGGTGGCCAAGCACAAACAAGTCTGCTAGGTACTCTCATTACTGGCTAATCACAAACTAGGCACATTCCAATGCTCTCATTGATTTAGACCTCTCAGTGTATTCACAAACAGGTAACAAAAAATACTCAGACACAAAACACTTAATTAGACATAGCATAACAACCATTATCTATACGAAATCAGAGTATGGAATACAAAAAAAAAATAGAACATACATTAGACATAGCATAACAACCATTATAAAATACAAAACAACCCCATTTTACATTAGAATCGGTAACAACCACTAACATCACCATTTATAGATCAAAAGCCTGATACTAATTATTTTACAATCAATCATCAACTGATATGTGAAAACATTAAAAAATATACCTTTGTTGTCATTTGAATTCATTGTTTGCGTGTTTGTGTTTGCCAGAAGAATGTGTGTTTTGATTAGGGTTTATTGATTATTGTGTGTGTTTACAAATGATCGGGTAAAGGGATTAATTGCCGGTTGACTATTGAATTTGTGGTTTGGTTTAATTATAACCGACGTGGCAAGATTTGTAAAAGAAGGAAAAAAAAAGAAAAAAAAGGCATATGGTGCTGACATGGCGGTGAAAACCGGCTACAGCCGGTAACTAGGGATGGCAACGGTTCAGGTTCGGGGCGGGTTTTAGTGTACCCGTACCCGAACCCATTTATAATATACCCGTACCCTCCCCATATCCCACCGGATACCCGATTAATATTATCCATCGGTTTTTCGGGTTTCCCCGCGGGTATTGGTTATCCGTAATTGAATATTATATGGAAAAAATTGGCGGTATTAAGATTAAGTCACACTAAAATCCATCGAAAAAATTGGCGGTATTAGATAGATTGCATTCATTGTAGAATTTGCATATTTTCTGTTTTTGTGTGTTTTTGTTTTCTGTAATTTTTGTTTCTTTTTGTTTGTTCTTATTTTTGTTTTTCTTTTTTTTTTTTTTTTTTTTTCTATTTTTCTGCATTCTGCTATCGTTGTATTGTGCTAATACAAACGATACGGCGCATCTGTTTTAACAGATACGGCGTATTGCGTTTAATTTTTATAAAATACAACGCGTTTAATAAATTCGAGTACGACGCATCTTTCCCAAGATACGGCGTATTCTGTTTTTAATAAGAAATTTTTCTAAACCCTAACGCCATACGACGCATCTGTTTTCACAGATACGGCGTATTTTCTATTTAAATTAAAAACAGTTTTTTTTGAATTATTAAACAGAAGCGACGCATCGATCTTTATCGATACGGCGCATCTACTAAATAAAAAATCTTGTATTTTGAAACGTAACGAAAATACGGCGCATTAGCTTTTGTTAATACGACGCATTTAATTTAATTTAATAAATATAGTTGATTTTTGATATTCACTTTGATCGTTTCACTACTCTCGTGCACAAGTTGGTTTACTTTCAGAATTAATGATGGCTTAAGCATCACTATGGAAGATTACATTCTGAACCTAACTAAGAGATGCTAGCTGGAGTGATCAACCTTCGATGACTGGAAGGCTATAATAAGACGACAAGAGTGGAGGAGAACTCAGTACTGGTAACATTGAGCATCATAAATTCTTGAAATAGAATTTCAGGTACCCTCTACAATTATTCACCTAGCCTTAAGGAGAGTTCTCTACGAAACCTCTCCCGAATATAATCTCAATTTTGTAAGCTTAAAACGATATTTGCTCCTAACCTTGGAGTAAATCGTTATCCACTAAACAATAAGATTATAATCATTAATAAAATTGATATGCTTATTGTTCTTATCTTGAATTTATTTATATCATATGGTATACCGTTTTACCCCAAATTTGATGTATATGGAAACGCGTTGCGGAGGCCAAGGTACGTTCCTTATTTAAATTTTGTTCACTGGCACAACAATACGGCGGATCTTAGTATTCTAAGCACCGTATCTCTGACTAATTAAAACTTATTGTCCAGTCAACGAATTTAGATAAATACGGCGCATGACAATTATGCGATACGGCGCATAGTATTTGCCCTATAAATGTGAAAGAGATGCGCCGGATTTCCATGTTTTACCCAATTTACACACAGTTAAAACGCACACCACTTGACCGAATTAAACCCTTCAATCTAAGTTCTTTTCTTAAATCAAACCTTCTAATCTGAATTCTCGACCGAATCTAGGGGTGCAAACGAGCCGAGCTACTCGCGAGCTACTCGAGCTCGACTCGATAAAAAGCTCGAAACGAGCCGAGCCTTGTCGAGCTCGAGCCGAGCTCGAGCCTGAAAATCAACTCGTTTACTTATCGAGCCCGAGCTCGAGCTTCGCTTATCAAGCTCGAGTAGGCTCGTCGAGCCTTATCGAGCCGAGCCCATTTGGCCCAATAACCAAGCCCATAACCATATCCGTATAAAACTGATATACCATGGTACCCTAATCCATTTAACATTTGACCTAAACCTATTCTCTTATTATCCGCCCCCATCTCTCCCTTTTTTAGTCATCACAAACATTCCTAATCTCTCCCATCAAAGTAAGCAAATCTGTTATCTCCCTTATCCCATCATCAAAAACCGATAAAAAACACATAAACCCTTTTCTCCTTTTTGGTTTTTCACGGATGAAGAACACAAGAAGTTGTTGCTTCCAGATCTATGTATGGGTCTCGGGTAAGGTTATATGATTCTTTTTTTTTGGTACATCGAAACAAAGGAGGAATATGAACACATTTGTTCTTGTTCTCTTCGAATGATGTTTCGTATATTAACAAGAAGCTTGTCTTCTTAACATATCTGTTTTGAATAAGCGAACAAAAGAATGGAATGAAACACTTAGTTTTGTTCCATCTTTGAAAGGTTCGGATAATAATAGAAGTAATGCTTCAAAAAGGATCCGTGATGAAATTATTTCGTGGTTTACACCTTGAAGGGTTTGATGTTACTTTGAATACCATGAATTAATTAGCTGAGATCGTTTGATCTTTTTCATTTACGTACGAGTCTTGTATGACTGAGAGTTGGGGTCATGACTATCTTTAATTCGTGTGTTTGACTTTTGAAAAGCTTTGGTATGACTTTGAATAATACGAAAGAGAGTTGGGTTCATGACCATCTTTAATTCGTGTGGTTTACACCTTGAAGGATTGTTTGTGTTTGATGTTAGATTGGATTTGGTTTTGGACTGTTTTAGGTTATAGGATCATAGTCTGTTTATCTTGTCTGTATACTACTTACTTGAACTAATTCATTTAAATTATTTTTTTTCTTTTTCTTCTGTTTGAATCAAGTGTTGGACCTTATTTAATCCTATCCTTATTTTACTAGTTCTTTTAAATTATTTTATACAGTATATTCGAACAACAAATGATATCATTGCTAAATATCATGATTGTTAGACTTGTTTAAATTGGTTTTTGATGAAGCAGATAAAGCGAGCTCGATCAGGCTCGTTTAAGCGAGCCGAGCTTTGTGAAAAGTTTACGAGCCGAGCTCGAGCACAAAAATAAAGGCTCGGATCGAGCCAAGCTCGAGCTCGAGCTCGTTAAAAAACTGACGAGCTAGCTCGATTATAGTGAAGCTCGGGCTCGGCTCGGCTCGTTTACACCCCTAACCGAATCCTAATCGCGACATAAGGTAATAATCTTATTTAATTTTGTTTAAATTTAAAAATTAGGGTTTATGCTATATATCGAATATGATGGAAAATTTAGGGGATTTGATTAGAACTTGGACTAGGTGATTTCCCCTATATTAATTTTGGATAGATCATTGAATTTCAAACCGATTTGATTTGACTAAAAATTAGGGTTCGGGGAGATTATTTTTGAACTTTGGAGGGAAAATGAAATGTTGTGGTAATTGGAACTTTTAGATGTTGATATATGGGTAAATGGAACCGTGATGTTAAGTGGGAGTTTACGTCACGGGGCCGGATTCTTGGAAAACGTGCCTGACCCCCTTTCTTTTATACTAATACGGCGTAACAACCTATTTTTAATTTAAATATTTCCACCATTGTTGCGACGTATTACTTAATTTAGATACGACGCATCCTCCATACGCCGTATTATATTGCATACTCCGCATCTCTTTTATGCAACTTAGATACGCCGCATTGATTCCTCAAGGATGCGCCGTATCGACCATATTTCAGAACTGTTCTCTAACCTTAAAATTTATTTCAGATGGCATTACCAGACGTTGAACACAGGCATATGTGGCTCCGTTTCGAGACCATGGGACTTACACCTGATACTGAGGCTGATTATGTACGGAGACTTAGGGCGATTTTCTTTAGGAAAATCTTTAGGGTTACGGTTTTGGACTTTGAGGGTGTTGGTTTGATTGACGAAGGGAATGCAGTTTGTGGTCTTCATGATAGGTTGGAGATGGTAATGAGCGATGATGATGATGATGATGTTGTGTTTAGGTCATATGCATGGGAGAGGTTGTTCGGTATTGATGAGCCTCTGATTAGGGAGCTCATGCTAGAGTTCTTTAGTACAGTTCATTACAGGGAGACCGATATGGAGATTGATACGGCTGACACTCTGGTATTCAGGTTAGGTGGGGTGCACAGGCAGATGTCGATGTGGCTTTTCATTTTGGCCATGGGATTACACACTGAGGCGGAGATTGGATCCGCTGGGTTTGCCAGATACTGGGCTGAGAGCTTACGGGCAGTTCCAGATAGGATGTTGCTCGGTGATTACTGGGAGAGGATATCCTCTAGGGGTGATTCCACCACTGCCACCCCATCCTACACACTCATCTGGGAGCCTATGAGGAGATTGTGCCACCGGATGATTGCATTGACTATTGCTGGGAGAGGTCAGTCACCTGAAAAGGTGACCATTCTTGATCTCTTCCTTCTTAGGAGCATGGATGAGGGATTGGTGGTGAACATCCCTCACTTTTTGGCACATTTCCTTCATAGAGGAGCCTTAGGGAGAGACAGGAGGAGTCAGATGACCGGGGGGCATTTTGTGTCTAGATTGGCCCGACATTTTGGTGTGATTGGTGATGAGATCCCTGCTGGTTTAGAGATTGAGGTGACCAGTTTGCCGGTTATTGGGCAGGATTATTTGGTCAGGTTGGGGATTTGCGAGATGATCATGGGGGGATGCTATTGGGTGGCATTGGGCCCCGTGAGGCCAGCAGAGGATGAGCCGGAGCAGGGAGATCCCCAGGGAGCTCCAGCTGCTGCTCCAGCTCAAGAGGAGCCACAGGTACCCCCACCACCAGTTGCACGTTCTGTGGGTCAGAGAGTAGAGAGAGTTAAGGGGGAGGTGAGAGCTTTGAGGGGCGTAGTTGACGGTATGAGGGCTGACCTCACTGTAGTCAGGAGGGATTTAGGTTGGCTAGTTGGGAGTGTGAGTCAGATTTTGGAGCATCAGGGCACGAGCCATACTCGCCCTAATGGCACTTATGTTAGAGGCATGATCACATACTCCCGGCTCCCCTCACGCAGAGTCCGACCTAGGACCGATGATGCTAGCACCTCAGGGACTCACTCGGCTGCAGGAGACGACTCTCCACATCCTTGATCTCATATGTTTGAGTTTATTGACATTGTTCCTCATACATTTTTATTCTTCTTGGGATTGTACTGAATTCTATTATCGTGTATTTATTTAATGTTTCAGTTTATGCTTCTTATTATGTTTGATGAAGACTGGCATTAAGTTCAGCATGAGTGAACGAGAGAACCCGAGAGGTAAACCGTGAAACGTACCCATTTTACAACAGATTCCTATTATTATGTCTAAATGGTATTATAGATTCCTGCATTTTTTGTGGATACATCATTTATGAAGCTTAAACGTTCTCATCCACAAGAAAGTTGATTTTTGCTCTTATACGAATAATGGAGGATCATACCGAGCAAATCTCAGGGGAGTTTTTCTGTTCTAATTCTTTTATTTTCCAGTTTTTAACCTTTGACACAAACAACGAGGACGTTGTTTAACTTAAGTGGGGGGATGGAGAATTAGAACACTTACTTGTCCTAAACTTTTTCAAAATATGCTTAAAATGCGCTTAATATATCAAAATTTAAATTTTTTTAGCATGTTTTTGTTTAAAGTCTAAATTACATAACCGCACACATAACTCTATTCTTTCAAAAATATTAAAACTTTAGTGTACTGGTGACTTGTAAACTTTAGAACTTGGCTTGTATACTATTCGAGACCACCATAATGAGTATTATCTATATAATTGGAGTGACTTGTCTAAATTGGTAAATTTCTAGGATTACACCCAAATAGCCTTTATATGTTATGTGATATTAACTAACTACACTGGTTAGTTAACCCCCGTATAAACCCTTTGTTACTCTCACTTTTAGAGTAAGATACCCCTAGAAAAACCCTCAGAGCCATTCCTTTCGTTTCTTACACCTTTGTTATAATGTTTCGATACACCCTTACACCTTAGCCTACCCTGTAGATTAAAATCCGTGGTTAATTGCTTTAGGCAAAGTGTGTTTCCTTACATTACCTGTGTTCGCGTGCGTAATTCATTATTTTTGGTTAGGTCGGGAAATTGCACAATGCAATTGGTATGAAAGTAAATATTTTATAACTTTTAGTTTATTTTTCGTGTGTTTGCTAATTTCACTATTACAGTTATTTCTGAAAGTATGAAGAGTATGGAAAAATTATCCGGAAAAATAGTGATAGAAAAGTTGTGAAATTTTACACATATATGTTGATGTCAAAAAAAAATTAAAAAAAAAATAAAAAAATCGAAAAAAAAAATAGAAAAGAAAAAGAAAAAGGAAAAGTTGGAAGTTTGTTTTAACCAACTTATGTAAAGTTTTGTATTAAGTGGGAGATATCACCACTATTTGTTGTTGTATATTATATTTATGGATTGAATAGGAGTTGGCCGTTATGGGAACGCCAACTAAGGTTATTCTTTGATTGAGATTTTATTGAGTATAATTCGTGTCTACCTAAAGCGTGTGTTTCAAGTGTTAAAGCGTGAGTTATTCAGTGATATGAGTCTTATTCATGGGATGGTTGGGAAAGTGATTAATCACACTTAGGATTTTAATTTATCTGTTTTGTTTATTTTCATTTTACACCAATTTGTATCCCAAATATTATCCATACCCTATATCATTCTTCATCAAAACCTTTGATTTATTGAGATTAGGGATTTGAGCAATCTTAAGTATCGTAGTCGAGGATTCGGCTATGTATTTATGATTTTGTCGCCCTTTTTGATATAATATTACTTTTTGATATAATATTATTGGTGAAGATTACTTGGTCCTATCTTTAGCCTATTCGAGTTAAGGATTTGAGCAATTGCAAGTATCGTGATCGTGGATTCGATCATGTATTTGTAATTTTGTCGCCTTTTCTGGAATATGAGATCGATAGAGATTAAAAAGGATGATCAACCCTTAACCAACAAACCCTTTTTACTGCTTTAGACTTGTTACTCCTTGGCTTTAGTGGGGGAGATGCGTATACTTGCCAAGCCTATGATAGAATATTCGTCACGACTTAGCAACTAAACGATTTAGAATTGTTTTACATTAAAAATTATTTTGGTTTCTACTTCGTTAAGTGTTTGGTTGTGTGATTATGACAAAACGAATACGTGCTTAAATATAAAAATAAATCCTAATATCTTTTAGGATACATTTTCATTTGATGAATTCTAAGGTTTACTTGGGGACAAGTAAAGTTCAAGTGGGGGGATATTTGATGAACTCAAATTAGTACATTTTATTATCATCATTTATCCTATTTATTTGACTTGTTTTATTATATTATACATGAGAATCGATACATTAATGTTCACTTTAGTAATTCTCAGGTAAAAACAAGCATTATGTGAAACTTGGCGATTTTGGACTAATTATGGAGCAAAACAAGCGAGATGTCAAAAGCCTACTGAAATCCAGAAGATCAAGCTCGTTCTACTCCAGATACGCCGCAATATACTTCTAACATACGGCGTATCACTATCAAGATTTCACAAGTTACAATCCAAGACAGCTAAAGTACATGCGCCGCATACAAAGATCAAGTTACGCCGCATCTGAAGACGGTGTACGAATATTCCAGAATATATTAATCTTGGACCCCACGCGAAGTTAAGTCAATGCGCCGCATCTATTCACTCAATGCGCCGCATCTATCCCTGAGACAGAAACTATAAATACCCCAAGGTCAGACGAATTTAAGAGTCTTGGACAGTGTGAAGAAATAACCCTAGAGCCGAATTCAGACGACCAAGCAGCACAAGACACACCTTAAACGAAGATACAAGAGCAGTAAGAATGTCCTGCATGTATTCAATTCATTAAGTAGTTTTGTTTTATTGTATTAGTACACTTAAATTCATCAGGATTGATGGGCTTGTGTCATGTGACTACGGAAAATCATGCACTCCCCTTAATATTGCTTTCCCATTAATTAAAGTTTATATGTTGATGTCTTTGGTGACTTTTATTAGTGCATTGATAACCTCTGTGTCTAGCTGAGTCTTGCTTGGGTCGCCATGCCCCTTCCTCGCCTATTTGTTTTAGCGTCTCTTAAATAAATAGGATAGACATAAGTAATCATTAAGGGTTTACTCGCTGATAAGATTAGAGCCAACGAGAAAGGTTTAATTATATACATGATGAACTCAAATAAGTACATTTTATTACTATCATTTTCCTATTTATTTGACTTGTTTT
This sequence comes from Artemisia tridentata subsp. tridentata, assembly GCA_021014915.2. Taxonomy (NCBI): domain Eukaryota; kingdom Viridiplantae; phylum Streptophyta; class Magnoliopsida; order Asterales; family Asteraceae; genus Artemisia; species Artemisia tridentata. The sequence continues at coordinate 85,199,549 of CP139504.1, forward strand.
ATTATATTACGTATGAGAATTGATACTTAATCGTTTACTTTTGTAATTCTCAGGTAAAAACAAGCATTTGGTGAAACTTGGCGATTTTGGACTAATTATGGAGCAAAACAAGCAAGAAGTTAAGAGTCTACTGAAATGTACAAGATCAAGACATTCTGCTCCAGGTGTGCCGCATCTTACTTATTACATACGGCGCATCACTATCAAGATTTCACAAGATACGATCCAAGATACAAGAGGACATGCGCCGCATCTATAAATGAAGTTACGCCGCATCTATAAATGGAGTTACGCCGCATCTTCTGGCGGTGTACGAATATTCCTGAATATATTAATCTTGGACCCCACGCGAAGTTAAGTCAATGCGCCGCATCTACTTATCAGATGCGCCGCATCTTACCTCAGACAGAAACTATAAATACCCCAAAGACCAGACAAATTAAGAGACTTTTGGTACGTACGATATTCGAAGGACAGAAGCCCTAGGCCGAATTCAGTCGAAGTAGCAGCACAAGACACACCTTGAACAAAGATAAGAGAGCTGTAAGAAGGTCCTGCATGTATTCAATTCATTAAGTAGTTTTGTTTTATTGTATTAGTACACTTTAATTGATCAGGATTGATGGGCTTGTGTTATGTTATCATTCACTTCAACTCCCCTTAAAATTGCTTTCCCATTAATTAAAGTTTATATGTTGATGTCTTTGGTGACTTTTATTAGTGCATTGATAACCTCTGTGTCTAGTTGAGCATTGCTTGGGTCGCCATGCCCCTTCCTCGCCTATTTATTAGATCGCCTATGCATTCTATCGTCTGTAGAAAAGTAGGAAGAAAGATAAATGGGATAGTCATAAGTAATCATTAAGGGTTTACTCGCCGATAAGATTAGAACCAATGAGAAAGGACTTAATCTCGGTGCATTGCATCGAACTATACACTTCATATAAAACTAGCAATAAAACAAGTGACAAGCTACTTAACTATCAGGACAGGTCTTCTTATTGTCTCGAGTATTTATCTGTGTACGTGTGTGCTATTCGCTGATTCGTGCCTATTAGTTAGTTTATTATTTAATTGCAACCAAACCGTGCCAGTCTCTCAGGCTGAACCCCCTTGCGTTAAATTAGGTTGTATAGCTAACTTAGATATTAAAATACTGATTAGAATAACTAGATAATACGTTCCACTCTTAGTGATCGACACTCTACTTACCATTATATACATACTGACCGGGTACACTGCTCGTTAAAGTGTGTGTGTTATTGATAAGTCGGCTAAATATAAATTTAAAACTTGAATACTGCTAAAACCACAACGACATACCGTGGGTATAAATTAGAGCACTCGCACGCACGCATCAAGTTTTTGGCGCCGCTGCCGGGGAGTGAATTGTTATTATCTGTTAATTTGATTAGTATTTTAATTAGGTTTTTCTTTTTAATTTTTAATCTAACTGCTAACTGCTAATTGTGTTGTATATTAGGTTAATTTGCATTCATTGTATTATTTTGCATATTTTCTGTTTTGTGTGTTATTTGTTTTCTTTTATTTGTGTTTATTTTCGTTTGTTTTTATTGTTTTTATTTTTCGTATTTTCTGCATACTGCTATCGTTGTACTGAGCTTATTCAAACGATACGGCGCATCTGATTTCTCAGATACGGCGTATTGCGTTTAATTTTTATAAAATACAACGCGTTTAATAAATTCGATACGACGCATCTTTCCCCAAGATACGGCGTATCCTGTTTTTAATAAGAAATTTTTCTAAGCGATAACGCCATACGACGCATCTGTTTTAACAGATACGACGTATTTATTATTTTAATTAAAAACAGTTTTTCGAATTATTAAACGGATACGACGCATCGATCTTTATTGATACGGCGCATCTACTAAATCAAAAATCGATTATATTTATTAAAATTTGAATTCGTTACGATTTTTGATAATTTAAACTTGATTCAGCGCATTCTAATTCATAAGCGGTGTATCTGTTTTCTGAATAAAAGTCTGATTACATTTTAACGTAATAAGATACGGCGTATCCAACTTTCTGGATACGGCGCATCGTCCGCAGATATCAGCCATTTTTATTCTTTATATTCGTTTCTAAATTCATTAATTTATCTTCTAGCGAACAGATGCTACTGACGATTTTACCTATGATAACAGGTTTTGCTATGGAAGATATGTCAATAAACGGATATCTTACTAAAGGAACAAAACAACATGATTAATGGATTGGCAATTGAGTGCACCAATTGTCAACGGTGCTTAACAAAGTTCTTTTGGTAAAACACGATTTGAAAGGGATTACAACTAGAGGCGGAAAGTCAACCTTTCAAATGTGATCGGTATTAAGGAGCTGAACGTGAGTCTAACTTGAAGACTCTGGAATAAAGACAAGTGCTGACCGGGAGACAACCCGGAAATTTTTTTATATTCTGTTCTGTGTCGAGTCAGTCAGGCCGCAGAGGATACGGCGCATCTCAATCCTGAGATGCGACGCATCTCCTGCACTGGTCATATCTTACTTTATTTTTTCTGCATTTTTTACTTTTTGACTTTAAAACTTTTTATCAGTTTATTTTAATGCGGCGCATCCCTGGTTAAGGATGCGGCGCATCTTCTATTCTGATCCGTAATTATTCCAGGCTCGATATGGCGTATCTTCATCCATAAGATACGGCGCATCGACTGACCTGATGATTTTCATTTTAATTTTTATGTTTTATTTTTCCTAACTACTAATGTATTATGCAAGTTTGAACTTTCTTAACTTAGGTGTGTTTAAAGCCTTGGTGGTATTATAGATTCCTGCATTTCCTGTGGATACATCGATTATGAAGCTTATACGTTCTAATCCACAAGAAGATGATTTTTGCTCTTATACTAATGGAGGATCATACCGAGCAAATCTCAGGGGAGTTTTTCTGTTCTAATTCTTTTATTTTCCAGTTTTTAACCTTTGATACAAACAACGAGGACGTTGTTTAACTTAAGTGGGGGGATTGGAGAATTAGAACACTTAACACTTACTTATCCTAAACTTTTCAAAATATGCTTAAAATGTGCTTAATATATCAAAATTAAAAATTTTTAGCATGTTTTTGTTTGAGATCTAAGTTGCATAGCTGCACACATGACGTTATTTTCAAAAATTATGATTTTTCAAAATTCACAAATCTATGAGTGTGCAGGTGACTTGTAAACTTTAGAACTTGGCTCGTATACTATTCGAGACCACCATAATAAGTATTATTTTATATAATTGGAATGACTTGTCTAAATTGGTAAATTTCTAGGATTACACCCAAATAGCCTTTATATGTTATGTGTTATTAGCTAACTACACTGGTTAGTTAACCCCCGTATAAACCCTTTTGTTACTCTCACTTTTAGAGTAAGATACCCCTAGAAAAACTCTCAGAGCCATTCCTTTCGTTTCTTACACCTTCGTTAAAATGTTTCGTTACACACCTTACACCTTAGCCTACCCTGTAGATTAAAATCCGTGGTTGGTTAATTTCTTTAGGCAAAGTGTGTTTCCTTACATTACCTGTGTTCGCGTGCGTAATTCATTATCTTTGGTTAGTTTGGGAAATTGCACAATGCAATTGGTAAGAAAGTAAATATTGTATAACTTTTAGTTTATTTTCGTGTGTTTACTACTTTCACTATTATTTTTATATCTGAAGTTATGAAGATTTTTTTTGTGATGGTGAAGTGGTGAAATTTTACACCATTAATGTTTTTATTGGTTGAAAAAAAAAAGAAAAAAAAAAGAAAAAAAAAAGAAAAAGAAAAAAAAAAAGAGAGAAAAATAAGAAAAGAAAAAGAAAGAAGAAAGTTGGAAGTTTGTTAAACCAACAATGTAAAGTTATGTAAGTGGTTCATATGGCTACTATTTGTTGTATATTATATTTATGGATTGAATGGGAGTTGGCCGTTATGGGAACGCCAACTAAGGATATTCTTTGATTGAGATCTTGTTGAGTATAATTCGTGTCTACCTAAAGCGTGTGTTTCAAGTGTTAAAGCGTGAGTTATTCTATGATATGAGTCTTATTCTTGGGATGGTTGGGAAAGTGATTGACCACACTAGGACTTAATCTATTTGTTTGTTTATTTTTCATTTTACACCAATTTATATCCCAAATATTATCCATACCCTATATTATTCTTTATCCAAACCTTTGATTTATTGAGATTAGGGATTTGAGCAATCTTAAGTATCGTAGTCGTGGATTCGGCTATGTATTTATGATTTTGTCGCCCTTTTTGATATAATATTATTGGTGAAGATTACTTGGTCCTATCTTTAGCCTATTCGAGTTAAGGATTTGAGCAATTGCAAGTATCGTGTTCGTGGATTCGATCATGTATTTGTGATTTTGTCGCCTTTTCTGGAATTTGAGATCGATAGAGATTAAGGAGAATGATTAACCCTTAAGCCTCAAAACCCTTTTTACCGCTTTAGACTTGTTATTCCTTGGCTTTAGTGGGGGAGATGTGTATACTTGCCAAGCTTATGATAGAATATTCGTCACGACTGGACAGTTAAACGATTAGATTTGCTTTTATCGAAATATTTTATTTTACTTCTAATTCGTTAAGTGTTTGGTTGTGTGATTATGACAAAAACGAATACATGCTTAAATATAAAAATAAATCCTAATATCTTTTAGGATACATTTTCATAAGATTAATTCTAAGGTTTACTTGGGGACAAGTAAAGTTCAAGTGGGGGGATATTTGATGAACTCAAATAAGTACATTTTATTACTATCATTTATCCTATTTATTTGACTTGTTTTATTATATTACGTATGAGAATTGATACTTAATCGTTTACTTTTGTAATTCTCAGGTAAAAACAAGCATTTGGTGAAACTTGGCGATTTTGGACTAATTATGGAGCAAAACAAGCAAGAAGTTAAGAGTCTACTAAAATGTACAAGATCAAGACATTCTGCTCCAGATGCGCCGCATCTTACTTATTACATACGGCGCATCACTATCAAGATTTCACAAGATACGATCCAAGATACAAGAGGACATGCGCCGCATCTATAAATGAAGTTACGCCGCATCTATAAATGGAGTTACGCCGCATCTTCTGGCGGTGTACGAATATTCCTGAATATATTAATCTTGGACCCCACGCGAAGTTAAGTCAATGCGCCGCATCTACTTATCAGATGCGCCGCATCTTACCTCAGACAGAAACTATAAATACCCCAAAGACCAGACAAATTAAGAGACTTTTGTTACGTACGATATTCGAAGGACAGAAGCCCTAGGCCGAATTCAGTCGAAGTAGCAGCACAAGACACACCTTGAACAAAGATACGAGAGCTGTAAGAAGGTCCTGCATGTATTCAATTCATTAAGTAGTTTTGTTTTATTGTATTAGTACACTTTAATTGATCAGGATTGATGGGCTTGTGTTATGTTATCATTCACTTCAACTCCCCTTAAAATTGCTTTCCCATTAATTAAAGTTTATATGTTGATGTCTTTGGTGACTTTTATTAGTGCATTGATAACCTCTGTGTCTAGCTGAGAATTGCTTGGGTCGCCATGCCCCTTCCTCGCCTATTTATTAGATCGCCTATGCATTCTATCGTCTGTAGAAAAGTAGGAAGAAAGATAAATGGGATAGTCATAAGTAATCATTAAGGGTTTACTCGCCGATAAGATTAGAACCAATGAGAAAGGACTTAATCTCGGTGCGTTGCATCGAACTATACACTTCATATAAAACTAGCAATAAAACAAGTGACAAGCTACTTAACTATCAGGACAGGTCTTCTTATTGTCTCGAGTATTTATCTGTGTACGTGTGTGCTATTCGCTGATTCGTGCCTATTAGTTAGTTTATTATTTAATTGCAACCAAACCGTGCCAGTCTCTCAGGCTGAACCCCCTTGCGTTAAATTAGGTTGTATAGCTAACTTAGATATTAAAATATTGATTAGAATAACTAGATAATACGTTCCACTCTTAGTGATCGACACTCTACTTACCATTATATACATACTGACCGGGTACACTGCTCGTTAAAGTGTGTGTGTTATTGATAAGTCGGCTAAATATAAATTTAAAACTTGAATACTGCTAAAACCACAACGACATACCGTGGGTATAAATTAGAGCACTCGCACGCACGCATCAATACACTTCATATAAAACTAGCAATAAAACAAGTGACAAGCTACTTAATTATCAGGACAATTCTTCTTATTGTCTCAAGTATCTATCTGTGTACGTGTGTACCAATCGCTGATTCGTGCTCATTAGTTTAGTTTTCTACTTAATTATAACCAAACCGTGCCAGTCTCTCAGGCTGAACCCCCTTGCGTTAGATTAGGTTGTATAGCTAACTTAGGATATTAAAATACTGATTAGAATAACTAGATAATACGTTCCACTCTTAGTGATCGACACTCTACTTACCATTATATTCATACTGACCGGCTACACTGCTCGTTAAGTGTGTGTGTTATTGATAAGTCTGCTAAATATAAATTTAAAACTTGAGTAGGCATTAATACTGCTAAACCGCAACGACACGCACGCGCATCAACCTCTCATTGGTGGCCAAGCACAAACAAGTCTGCTAGGTACTCTCATTACTGGCTAATCACAAACTAGGCACATTCCAATGCTCTCATTGATTTAGACCTCTCAGTGTATTCACAAACAGGTAACAAAAAATACTCAGACACAAAACACTTAATTAGACATAGCATAACAACCATTATCTATACGAAATCAGAGTATGGAATACAAAAAAAAAATAGAACATACATTAGACATAGCATAACAACCATTATAAAATACAAAACAACCCCATTTTACATTAGAATCGGTAACAACCACTAACATCACCATTTATAGATCAAAAGCCTGATACTAATTATTTTACAATCAATCATCAACTGATATGTGAAAACATTAAAAAATATACCTTTGTTGTCATTTGAATTCATTGTTTGCGTGTTTGTGTTTGCCAGAAGAATGTGTGTTTTGATTAGGGTTTATTGATTATTGTGTGTGTTTACAAATGATCGGGTAAAGGGATTAATTGCCGGTTGACTATTGAATTTGTGGTTTGGTTTAATTATAACCGACGTGGCAAGATTTGTAAAAGAAGGAAAAAAAAAGAAAAAAAAGGCATATGGTGCTGACATGGCGGTGAAAACCGGCTACAGCCGGTAACTAGGGATGGCAACGGTTCAGGTTCGGGGCGGGTTTTAGTGTACCCGTACCCGAACCCATTTATAATATACCCGTACCCTCCCCATATCCCACCGGATACCCGATTAATATTATCCATCGGTTTTTCGGGTTTCCCCGCGGGTATTGGTTATCCGTAATTGAATATTATATGGAAAAAATTGGCGGTATTAAGATTAAGTCACACTAAAATCCACCGACAAAACAAAAGAAAATACTCTAATATATTCAAATTTTTTAAAAGTTAAAGAAAATGAATATCGTATCAAACGATTTAACGCAACGTACTCAGAACGATATTCACCAAAAAAAATCAAATGCGCAAGAGTTTTCAAAAGTTAATCATTCTCGTTTCCAAAAATAATCTCGTTTTAGCCTTTTAAAAGGGTTTGGTATCATCATTCGTGTAACGGTAGAGAACACGGACTCACGAGTACTCACTCCAAAAAAAGGAATAACCGAATAGTCAAGAAGGGTATTGACGATAACTCGAGTCGAGACGAGATGACGAAAAGAAGTTAAAGAGATAACTAACAACAAACATATCGAATAAGATGAGTCGATTGGTAATCTTCGGTATTTTCCCATAATCCTATTTTTTAGTACAATGTATATATACTTGTTTTATGATTTAAAACAAGTTTGGACTTACGAAAAAATTAATCTTTGGAAATAACAAAATTTCGCCATGACTCTTTCAATTATCGAACGTTTCCAAGTCAAAAGACTTTATTGAAAATCAATTTTCCGAGTAATTTATAATATAACGAGTATTTATACAAACCCTAAACCTTGAACGCTAAACCAATCCGTAACTCAAACAATAACCAAACGAATAGTCCAATAAATCCAAATATGTTAGTCTACGGGTAGCATGTCTCGAATAGTCAAATAGCCCTCGTGTGTTCCATTTTTATCCCAAATGTCTCACAAGGTTTTCAAAATCGGGATTCTACTTAGGATCGATTTCGTCTTTGCAAGATCGAGATTGTAAGATCGGATCGGGATCTTAAGATCCTACTATAATGTCATTTTGTTAATATTTTTTGTAATATTATACAAATCTATAAATTAATATATATCATAAACATAAATTATGTAAATATTTCATAGAAATGTTATCTTAAATTATGATTATGAAATTTTTAAGAATATTAACATGTTGTTTTTTTTTAAATTCTACAAAATACATTCTATACTTTTTTAGTTTGTGGTTCGAGAAAAGTAAGATCGGATCGTATTAGATCTTAAGATCCTATGGTAAAGATCGGGATCCTATAAGATCTTAAGCTTTTAAAGATCCTTTCTAAGATCCGGATCGTTTTTGCTTTGCAGTATCGTAAAATCGTAAGATCTTAAGATCAGGATCGGGATCCTGACAACCATGGTCTCACGTACACATCTAATATCCTTACTTCGTTATTAACCAAATTTAAGAGCATTCCCAATGGTCACTTAGTGTTAAAGTTTAACACACTGCCACGTCAGATTTAACCTTTTCACCTTTAACTCAAAAAAAAAAACACCCGCAATCATAACGCACCCTTAACTCACCTTTAACTCAACTATTTTCAAAATCAACCCCTAAACTATAATTAATACTTCATTTAAAAAGGGGTTGTTTTGTAATTTTTTTTAAACACAACGGATACATAGTACTCTAGAGGGGGTAGAGATGAAAATACTTTTTTTATATTTATTATAGCTCACCTTAACGTGACGTTAAGGGGTTAACGCAGGTGTGATGAACTCAAATAAGTACATTTTATTACTATCATTTATCCTATTAATTTGACTTGTTTTATTATGTTATCTGTGAGAATTGATACTTAATCGTTTACTTTTGTAATTCTCAGGTAAAAATAAGCATTTGGTGAAACTTGGCGATTTTAGACTAATTATGGAGCAAAACATGCAAGAAGTTAAGTGTCTACTGAAATGTACAAGATCAAGACAAATCTGCTCCAGATGCGCCGCATCTCACTTATTACATACGGCGCATCACTATCAAGATTTCACCAGATACGATCCAAGATACAAGAGGACATGCGCCGCATCCAAGAATGAAGATACGCCGCATCTTCTGGAGGTGTACGAATATTCCTGAATATATTAATCTTGGACCCCACGCGAAGTTAAGTCAATGCGCCGCATCTACTTACTAGATGCGCCGCATCTTACCCTCAGACGGAAACTATAAATACCCCAAGACCAGACGAATTTCGGAGACATATTATATACGAGGTACGAAGACCAGAAAAGCCTAAGGCCGAATTCAGACGAATAGGCAGCACAAGACACACCCGAACGAAGATACAAGAGCTGTAAGAAGGTGCTACATGTGTTTAATTCATTAAGTAGTTTTGTTTTATTGTGTTAGTAAACTTTAATTCATCAGGATTGATGGCTTGTGTAATGTGACAACGGAAAGATTGCACTCCCTTAAAACTGCTTTCCCATCAATTAAAGTTTATATGTTGATGTCTTTGGTTACTACTTATTAGTGCATTGATAACCTCTGTGTTTATTAGTGGCCTGCGCATTTGACTATGAAAGAGAATGTGGCTCCCACGGTTGTTACTAAATTGATCACTTAGGAATAACTTTTAGACATAAGTAATCATTAAGGGTTTACTCGCCAATAAGAATAGGGCCAACGAGAAAGGGTTAACTACATACACCTCATATAAAACTATCAATAAAACAAGTGACAATCTACTTAATCATCAGGACAGATCTTCTTATTGTCTCAAGTATTTATCTGTGTACGTGTGTGCTATTCGCTGATTCGTGCCTATTAGTTTAGTTTATTATTTAATTGCAACCAAATCGTGCCAGTCTCTCAGGCTGAACCCCCTTGCGTTAGATTAGGTTGTATAGCTAACTTAGAATATTAAAATATTGATTAGAATAACGAGATAATACGTTCCACTCTTAGTGATCGACACTCTACTTACCATTATATTCATACTGACCGGGTACACTGCTCGTTAAGTGTGTGTGTTATTGTTAAGTCGGCTAAATATAAATTTAAAACTTGAGTAGGCATTAATACTGCTAAACCGCAACGACACATCGCACGCATCAAGTTTTTGGCGCCGTTGCCGGGGAGTGAATTGTTATTATCTATTAATTTGATTAGTATTTTAATTAGGTTTTTAATTTTTTTAATCTAACCGCTAATTCTGTTGTGTATTAGATTAAATTGCATTCATTGTATTATTTTGCATATTTTCTGTTTTGTGTGTTATTTGTTTGCTTTTCTTTGTGTTTATTTTCGTTTGTGTTTATTTTCGTTTGTGTTTTTATTTGTTTTTTATTTTTCGTTTTTTTTTGTGTTCTGCTATCGTTGTACTGAACTTAATCAAACGATACGTCGCATCTGATCTCTCAGATACGGCGTATTGCGTTTAACTTTTATAAAATACAACGCGTTTAATTAATTCGATACGACACATCTTTTCCCCAAGATACGGCGTATCTGTTTTTGATAATTTTTTTTTTCTAAACGTTAACGCCATACGACGCATCTGCTTTAGCAGATACGGCGTGTCTATTATTTTAATTAAAAACAGTTTTCGAATTATTAAACAGATACGACGCATCGATCTCTGTCGATACGGCGTATCTTCTGAATCAAAAATCTTATATTTTAAAACGTAACGAAAATACGGCGCATTAACTTTTGTTAATACGACGCATTTAATTTTAATAAATATCGATTTTTGACAATTAAAATTGATACGGCGCATTCTAATTTCTAAGCGGCGTATCTATTTTCTGAATAAAGTCTGATTTAATTTTAACGATTATAAGATACGGCGTATCCAACTTTTTGGATACGGCGCATCGTCTGCAGATATCAGCAACTTTTATTTTTCTTATCTCCGAGCGGAAAATACTCTGACCCTTATACCTGGAAACTTTTACTTTGAAATCTACATCTCTTTAATTTTCAGGAACAATGTTCGATATTTTCCCCAACTTGTTCGGAAGGCCCCAAAGAAATCTTACCATGGAAGAGTTTGCACTACAAATCGCTCAAGCCAATGAAAAAGAACATCATGAAGCAAGAAACTTTATCAATGAATTCAAATGCAGTCATGAGCTATTACTAAAGGAACAAAACAACATGATTTATGGATTGGCAATTGAAGTGCACCAATTGTCAACGGTGCTTAACAGGGTTCTTTTGGTAAAGCAAGACTTGAAAGGGATTACAACTAGAGGCGGAAAGTCAACCTTTCAAATCGGAGAGACACCCGAGGATGACGATACAAACAAGATTTCCCCTGAATCTTTATCACCTGAGCAAGAGCAACCAAAAGAGACTAATCCAGAACCTGTAATCAGAGAAGAACCTTCTGTTGAACCTAAACGATCAACACTACCTTTCCCACATAGGGTAAGGAAAGAGAAAAAAGATGCCTATCAAAAGAAATTCCTGGAGAATCTCAAGCAGCTGCAGCTAAGCATTCCATTTATGGAAGCCCTGGTGCAAATGCCAAAATATGCTAAATATCTAAAGAGCTTGCTTACAAACAAGTCTAAACTTGAAGAGGCTTGCACCATAACAATGGGGAAAAGAAGCTCAGCAGCATTGCTCAACAAACTTCCGTCTAAAGAAAAAGATCCAGGGAGTTTCACTATTCCTTGTCAAATTAAAAATTTGCATATTGAAAATGCTTTAGCCGACCTAGGAGCTAGTATAAGTCTTATGCCCTCTTCTATGTATGATAAATTAGGTCTTAGTGAACCAAAACCTACTAGGATGTGCTTAGAACTAGCTGATAGGTCCATACAATACCCATTAGGAATAGCTGAAAATATATTAATAAAAGTTGATAAATTTGAATTACCTATCGACTTTGTTATCCTCGATATGCCTGAAAATTCTAGAACTCCTATAATATTAGGACGACCATTTTTAGCCACTGCTAGGGCCATAATCGATGTTTTTAATAAAAAGATAACTCTTACCATAGGAAAAGATGAGGTTGAGTTTAACATGGAACAATCTATGAGTAAAGATAATTCCGATGACGATGAATGCTATAATATCGATGTTTCTGATGACACGATTAATCAATTTACTCAGAAATTTTTAAAAAAATAATTTTCTTGATTCTTTTCTGCTTAAAAATCTAGAAAACAAAATTGCTATAGAAGATCAAGTTGAAGAGAATACTATTGATAATGATTTAGCTGCTGACTCTGCTGTATTTAACGTCATACGGCGCATCGAAAGTATCGATGCGGCGCATCTATCTGATGACAACAGCGATATAGTTAAAGAACAAGTTTATTCCGCTAGTGCTACTGAAATTGATAATGTTAAACCTGTGCTTAAGGATCTCCCTCCTACTTTGGAGTATGCCTACTTAAATGGGAACACTAATTCGCCCGTTATTATTGCATCTGATTTAACGCCAAAAGAAAAAGAATCTGTTTTGCAGGTACTATATAAACGAAGAGGAGCATTAGCGTGGAGTATGTCTGATATTAAGGGAATTAGCCCGTCATTTTGTACGCATAAAATCCTTATGGAGGATGAATTCAAGCCAACTATCCAACCTCAAAGGCGTTTGAATCCAAAAGTCCAAGATGTTGTGAAAAATGAAATTGTGAAATTAATTGACTCCGGACTTATCTACCCAATTTCCGACAGCTCGTGGGTCAGTCCTATCCACGTCGTACCAAAAAAGGGAGGAATGACGGTAGTACTCAATGACGATAATGAGCTAATCCCTTCAAGAACCGTTACTGGATGGAGAGTTTGCATCGACTATCGCAAACTCAATGATGCTACGCGAAAAGATCACTTCCCTCTTCCATTTATTGATCAAATGTTAGAAAGACTATCAGGTCATGATTATTATTGCTTTTTAGATGGTTTTTCAGGTTTCTTCCAAATACCCATTGCCCCTAAAGATCAAGAGAAGACGACTTTCACCTGCCCTTATGGAACCTTCGCCTATAGGAGAATGCCGTTCGGACTATGCAACGCCCCTGCTACTTTCCAACGTTGTATGACGGCTATCTTCCATGATATGGTAGAAGACTTTATGGAAGTCTTCATGGACGACTTCTCGGTGTTCGGTAACTCATTTAGTGATTGTCTATTTAAACTTGATAAAATGCTTGCTAGGTGTGAAGAAACTAACCTTGTTCTTAATTGGGAAAAATGTCATTTTATGGTTAGAGAGGGAATTGTGTTAGGACATAAGATTTCTAGGAAAGGTATAGAAGTCGATAAAGCTAAAATTGATGTAATTGCCAAACTACCTTACCCCACTAATGTAAAAGGTGTTAGAAGTTTTTTAGGGCATGCTGGATTCTATCGTAGGTTCATAAAGGATTTTTCAATGATATCTAGGCCTATGACCTAATTATTGCTAAAAGATGCGAAGTTTGACTTTTCTAAAGATTGCAAAAAGGCATTTAACATACTTAAAGAAAAACTAACTTCTGCACCAATTATAATTTCACCGGATTGGAATCTGCCTTTTGAACTAATGTGTGATGCTAGTGATTTTGCTGTTGTAGCTGTACTTGGTCAAAAGATTGATAAGAAATTTAAGCCAATTTATTATGCTAGCAAAACACTGAATAATGCCCAAGAACATTACACCACCACGGAAAAAGAACTTTTAGCAGTAGTTTTTGCATTCGATAAATTTAGATCATATCTTATATTGTCAAAAACTATGGTTTACACTGACCATTCTGCTTTGAAGTATTTGTTCAATAAACAGGATGCCAAGCCAAGGCTTATTAGGTGGGTTTTATTGCTCCAAGGATTCGATATTGAAATTAAAGATAAAAAGGGTGCCGAGAATCTAGCTACTGACCACTTATCTAGACTTGAAAACCCTGATATGGAGGTGCTTGACGAAAGGGAAATAGCTGATGACTTTCCTGATGAACACCTTATTATGATAGGAATTAAGAGCAATAATAATGGACCATGGTATGCCGACTTTATAAACTTTATTGTTGCAAATGAAATTCCAAAAGGGCTAACATCCGAAGAGAAAAGAAGGTTTCTAACTCGCACTGGCGAGTATATTTGGGATGAACCTTATGCCTTTAAATTATGTCCTGACAATATTATACGAATATGCGTAGATGGTGATGACATCCCAGCAATATTGGCACATTGCCATTCAGGGCCAACGGGGGGACATCACTGTGCAGTCATCACAAGAAGAAAGATCCTTGATGCGGGATTTTATTGGCCCACTATGTTGGATGATGCAAAAGACTATATAAAAGGATGTGATGCGTGTCAACGATCCGGGAATATAACATCAAGAAACGAAATGCCGCAAAACTATATCCATGTGTGTGAAGTTTTCGACATATGGGGATTGGACTTCATGGGACCGTTTCCTGAATCTAAAGGTAATAAATATATTTTGGTTGCTGTTGATTACGTATCAAAATGGGTCAAAGCGCAAGCATTACCAACAAACGACAGCAAGGTAGTACTTAAATTTTTGCAAAGTTTGTTCTCTAGGTTTGGAATTCCTAAGGCATTGATTAGTGATAGGGGAACACACTTTTGTAATCACCATCTGGGAAGAGCCTTGCAAAAATATGGAGTATATTATAGGGTTTCCACCGCGTACCATCCTCAATCCAATGGGCAAACTGAAGTAACCAATAGGGCTATAAAGCGAATTCTTGAAAAAACGACTGGATATAATCCAAAAGGGTGGTCTGACAAGTTAAATGATGCTTTATGGGCATTCCGTACAGCCTATAAGACACCAACGGGATGCACTCCATTTCGTCTTGTATACGAAAAAGCATGCCACCTACCGGTCGAAATTGAACAAAGTGCATATTGGGCGTTAACGAATTGTAATATGGATATGGAAGCTGCAACGAAGAACCGTTTCATGGAACTTAATGAACTCTATGAACTAAGAGATGAGGCCTACAAAAATACTAAGATCTACAAAGAAAGAACTAAAAGATGGCATGACTCGAGGTTACGTGGGGATAAAACATTTACTATTGGAGAGAAAGTGCTACTATTTAATTCCAGATTAAAGATGTATCCTGGTAAACTTAAATCAAGATGGACGGGTCCGTTCGTTGTCAAGAAAGTGTATCCATATGGAACTATTGAAATATGCGATAAAAATGGTTATATATTCAAAGTAAACGGGCAACGTGTGAAGAAATACTTTGATAATAAAATAGAGGATAATGAGAACGAGGTGGTGGAGTTTGAACCTGAAATATTGGAATGAAGAGCTGAACGTGAGTCTAACTTGAAGACTCTAGAATAAAGACAAGTGCTGACCGGGAGACAACCCGAAGAAATTTTTATTATTCTGTTTTTGTGTCGAGTCAGTCAGGGCGCAGAGGATACGGCGCATCTCAATCCTAAGATGCGACGCATCTCCTGCACTGGTCATATCTTTATTTTTCTGCATTTTTTACTTTCGACTTTAAAACTTTTTATCAGTTTATTTTAATGCGGCGCATCCCTGGTTAAGGATGCGGCGCATCTTCTATTCTTATCCGTATTTATTCCAGGCTCGATACGGCGTATCTTCTTCCATAAGATACGGCGCATCGACTGACCTGATGATTTTCAGTTTTAATTTTTAAGTTTTATTTTTTCTAACTACTAATGTATTATGCAAGTTTGAACCTTTCTTAATTTAGGTGTGTTTTAAAGCCTTGGTGGTATTATAGATTCCTGCATTTCCTGTGGATACATTGATTATGAAGCTTAAACGTTCTAATCCACAAGAAGTTGATTTTTGCTCTATACAAATGGAGGATCATACCGAGCAAATCTCAGGGGAGTTTTTCTGTTCTAATTCTTTTATTTTCCAGTTTTTAACCTTTTATACAAACAACGAGGACGTTGTTTAACTTAAGTGGGGGGATTGGAGAATTAGAACACTTAACACTTACTTGTCCTAAACTTTTCAAAATATGCTTAAAATGTGCTTAATATATCAAAATTAAAAATTTTTTTTAGCATGTTTTTGTTTAAAGTCTAAGTTGCATTGCTGCACACATGACGTTATTTTCAAAAATTGTGATTTTTCAAAATTCACAAATCTATGAGTGTGCCGGTGACTTGTAAACTTTAGAACTTGGCTTGTATACTATTCGAGACCACCATAATAAGTATTATTTATATAATTGGAATGACTTGTCTAAATTGGTAAATTTCTAGGATTACACCCAAAAAGCCTATTATATGTTATGTGTTATTAGCTAACTACACTGGTTAGTTAACCCCCGTATAAAACCCTTTGTTACTCTCACTTTTAGAGTAAGATACCCCTAGAAAAACACTCAGAGCCATTCCTTTCGTTTCTTACACCTTCGTTAAAATGTTTCGTTACACCCTTACACCTTAGCCTACCCTGTAGATTAAAATCCGTGGTTGGTTAATTGCTTTAGCAAAGTGTGTTTCCTTACATTACCTGTGTTCGCGTGCGTAATTCATTATCTATGGTTAGGTCGGGAAATTGCACAATGCAATTGGAGTGAAAGTAAATATTGTATATCTTTAAGTTTATGTTTCGTGTGTTTACTACTTTCACTATTACCATTATTTCTGAAGTTATGAAAAGTATGGAAAAATTATCCAGAGTTATCGTTTTAGTGATGTGGTGAAATTTTACACATCTATGTTTATGTTAGTATTAAGAAAAAAAAAATCGAAAAAAATAAGAAAAGAAAAAGAAAAAAAGAAAGAGTTGGATGTTTGTTTTAACCAACTTATGTAAAGTTTTGTATTAAGTGGTCGATATCACCACTAGTTGTTGTATATTATATCTATGGATTGAATGGGAGTTGGCAGTTATGGGAACGCCAACTAAAGGTTATTCTTTGATTAAGATCTTGTTGAGTATAATTCGTGTCTACCTAAAGCGTGTGTTTCAAGTGTTAAAGCGTGAGTTATTCTATGATATGAGTCTTATTCATGGGATGGTTGGGATAGTGATTAACCACACTTAGGATTTTAATTTATCTGTTTTTTTTATTTTTCATTTTACACCAATTTATATCCCAAAAATTATCCATACCCTATATTATTCTTTATCCAACAAAAACCTTTGATTTATTGAGATTAGGGATTTGAGCAATCTTAAGTATCGTAGTCGTGGATTCGGCTATGTATTTATGATTTTGTCGCCCTTTTTGATATAATATTATTGGTAAAGTTTGGACCTATCTTTAGCCTATTCGAGTTAAGGATTTGAGCAATTGCAAGTATCGTGTTCGTGGATTCGATCATGTATTTGTGATTTTTTCGCCTTTTCTGGAATTTGAGATCGATAGAGATTAAGGAGAATAATTAACCCTTAAACCTCAAAACCCTTTTTACCGCTTTAGACTTGTTATTCCTTGGCTTTAGTGGGGGAGATGTGTATACTTGCCAAGCTTATGATAGAATATTCGTCGCGACTGGACAGTTAAACGATTAGATTTGCTTTTATCAAATTATTTTATTTTACTTCTGATTCGTTAAGTGTTTAGTTGTGTGATTATGACAAAAATGAATACATGCTTAAATATAAAAATAAATCCTAATATCTTTTAGGATACATTTTCATAAGATTTATTCTAAGGTTTACTTGGGGACAAGTAAAGTTCAAGTGGGGGGATATTTGATGAACTCAAATAAGTACATTTTATTACTATCATTTATCCTATTAATTTGACTTGTTTTATTATGTTATCTGTGAGAATTGATACTTAATCGTTTACTTTTGTAATTCTCAGGTAAAAACAAGCATTTGGTGAAACTTGGCGATTTTAGACTAATTATGGAGCAAAACATGCAAGAAGTTAAGAGTCTACTGAAATGTACAAGATCAAGACAAATCTGCTCCAGATGCGCCGCATCTCACTTATTACATACGGCGCATCACTATCAAGATTTCACCAGATACGATCCAAGATACAAGAGGACATGCGCCGCATCCAAGAATGAAGATACGCCGCATCTTCTGGCGGTGTACGAATATTCCTGAATATATTAATCTTGGACCCCACGCGAAGTTAAGTCAATGCACCGCGTCTACTTACTAGATGCGCCGCATCTTACCCTCAGACAGAAACTATAAATACCCCAAGACCAGACGAATTTCACAGCACATATTATATACGAGGTACGAAGACCAGAGAAACCTAAGGCCGAATTCAAACGAATAGGCAGCACAAGACACACCCGAACGAAGATACAAGAGCTGTAAGAAGGTGCTGCATGTGTTTAATTCATTAAGTAGTTTTGTTTTATTGTGTTAGTAAACTTTAATTCATCAGGATTGATGGCTTGTGTAATGTGACAACGGAAAGATTGCACTCCCTTAAAACTGCTTTCCCATCAATTAAAGTTTATATGTTGATGTCTTTGGTTACTACTTATTAGTGCATTGATAACCTCTGTGTTTATTAGTGGCCTGCGCATTTGACTACGGAAGAGAATGTGGCTCCCACGGTTGTTACTAAATTGATCACTTAGGAATAACTTTTAGACATAAGTAATCATTAAGGGTTTACTCGCCGATAAGAATAGGGCCAACGAGAAAGGATTAACTACATACACCTCATATAAAACTATCAATAAAACAAGTGACAATCTACTTAATCATCATGACAGATCTTCTTATTGTCTCAAGTATTTATCTGTATACGTGTGTGCTATTCGCTGATTCGTGCCTATTAGTTTAGATTATTATTTAATTGCAACCAAATCGTGCCAATCTCTCAGGCTGAACCCCCTTGCGTTAGATTAGGTTGTATAGCTAACTTAGAATATTAAAATACTGATTAGAATAACGAGATAATACGTTCCACTCTTAGTGATCGACACTCTACTTACCTTTATATTCATACTGACCGGGTACACTGCTCGTTAAGTGTGTGTGTTATTGATAAGTCGGCTAAATATAAATTTAAAACTTGAGTAGGCATTAATACTGCTAAACCGCAACGACACATCGCACGCATCAACGCAGGTGCGTTAACACACCCTTAACGCACACACTTCCAATGGTTAACACACCTTAACGCAGTGAAAGTTAAGGTTTAACGCACTTGGTGCGTTAACCATTGGGAACAAATGAGTTACTATTTCCTTTCGAGTCACGATCAAACATTTATTCCCTCGGGTCAATAATAATGAACCTGATCCCAAATCATTCCAAACATTCCCACGGTTTCATTTTCTCGAGTCAAACCCTAATCAACAAGTCAATTAGTCAATCCAACACCAAACACAATCCCAAATCAGCTACGCTAGTCAATCCAAACCAAACACAAACCAAATCGGACCAATATTATCCATCTGTTTACTTTTGGCGCATTTCCATGGTCCCTTTTCCTGCCTAAAGTATTGGGAACCGTTCATGTAAAACCCTAATTTTCTCATCATTCAATTTTCCCAAATTACCCCTCTATTTTGAATTTTTCAAGAATTAAGTAAATTAATATAAGAATTATGAATTTTCCTAACCTAAGTTGATATTTAAATTTCTTACAACTAAAAACTATATGTTACACTTTAATTAAAATAAACCTAAGCTAGACAGTATAAATTAAATACTAAATAAAATCCTACATATTCTAAGTTCATACGAATCTTACACCCTTTTATCATTTTAAATGTACACGTTTTATTTCACCTTATATGAAAGTGTATAACAATGAGTCCATCAAGAGATAAGACAATGATATATTTAACATTAATAAAAGATGTAGCCTTCCTAAAATTTTGGCAATCACCGGTCTTCCCATCTCAAAAATCACGCCCCTCCCCCACATTTTTCTCACAAAAACACACAGAATCTTACTTTCCCTCCCCCCTCCATTATTTCAGATGACAAAAAAAAAAAAAAAAAAAAAAAAAAAAAAAAAAGAAGAAGAAGAAGAGAGATACGGGTTTTTGGTGATCAAGAGTTGTGCAAATCGTTGGAGGTCTAGAAGGGTTATCACGGGCCTTTGTTGTGGTTATTTCATATGATCCTTTTGCCTTAATCATTACCAGGTTTTACATCCTTTTTGTACCCTCATTCTCGTCTCCTTATCATCTATTAATCATGTTTAAATCGGCTTAGTATTACAACACAACACACCATACGATTATATAAGTTAACGAGGGTAAAACCTAATGAACCCTAAATCGTTTTCTATTAAATTGGTCCTATTCTTTGTTTTGACCATGACTCACTTACATGGCTCTCTAATCAGTATTAAAATATGTAAGAATGATGGCTAAAATATTGGAACAAAACTCTAATAGAATAACATAAAATACAGCTTAATAAAGGGCTTCGCGAAAACGTGATTTTATGTGATTTTGGAATTGAATTTGTGACCAAACGAATAGGAATCATGACCAGTGGTTTGGTGTTTCTTTTATGTCACATGTGGGTCTAAAATATTGGAAAAGATAGTGTTGTGAATCAGATTATTTTGTGTTGTATAAAGGTTTGAAAATCGTTATTTTATGTGGTGGTTCTGATCGGGACAGAATTGATAGTCGATTGTGTGTGCTTGATAACGTGAGCTTCTAAAGGTTCTAATACTGAAATTTTGCATGTAAACCTAGTTTAGGGTCCTAGGAAAGTATTCCAATTGGTTTGAACGAATTTGAGTTTGATTTGGATGTTTTTCTAAATTTAGGGTCATATGTTAAAAAGTGTTAGCTGAGTTGTATTTCAGTTGGATTCTATGATTTTTCATTTCCAAAACATTGCATATTATCAGCCACAAATTTAAAGGAATCATATTCCATATGTGGACTACCTCCTGGAATTTTTGTAGAATTTTTTGAAGTCATATGGTTATGTTTTTTAAGTGCATACTTTTGAAGTTTATCTGCAGATCTGAATCTAAACATGTTAACTAAAACGATTTTAAAAAGGGTTGTACACTCGATAATAAAATCTGGAAAAATTCATGTGGACTCCTAAGACATATGGGCTTCTGTGAGAATTTTTTTATTAATAATTTGGGATTCTCTTATGTTTTTAAAATTCATTTAGTGGGCTTAACTCTGTGATAAAATCAGTTAAATTGTATGCATGTATTTCATGTGTGTAAATGTGTTCTTTTGGTGTTTGGTGCCCTAATGCATGTCTCTATATCGGGTGTGACTTGTTAATGTCGTGATTGACTCGTGTGTGAGTGTGTTAACCTAATTGAGAATCCCGAACCCAAAACCTAATTTTACTAAATATGGAAACTTACTAAATATGGAAAGTTACTAAAAATGGAAAGAAGCCCTAAATTGTAATAAGAACAACATCAATGAGTAAACAACATATAAAACAAGCTACTAATAAGTACTACTATATCATGTGTAGATTCTGAAGAGAAGTATTTCTCATTCTGTGATCCTTCCCTTATCCAACTTTTCATTTACTTAAGGTACAGATATTCTGACCTTACTTTAAGGTTTCCTCTGAGACTTACAATCTAGAGATATTACGAGCTTTCTGATATGACACTTATAACATGACACCCTTTGACATGAACCATAATTATGAACCTCGCTATGAACTTTGGACATGAACCTTTGCTATAAACCCTTGATGTGATTATAATGGCTCTTATTATGTATTCTGTATCTGTATCACTAGTCATGGGGGTTCCATGACCATATCATTGATGCACCAATGGCATGACTCTAGGGTGGGGGAGTGATGACCCATCACGTCCCTTTTATTATGTATTATGTTTGGCCACAATGATTATGATTTCTGCATGGGCGTTTGGATGCATCCTAGATCTGGATCTGTATCTGTTACATATGTTGTATATGTTTTGTATCTGGTGTATGGTAATTGTGTGCAATATATGCCATACACACATGGGAGTTCGCTACTCCATTTATGTTACTTAAGAGGCCTCCCCTCTTTTTGATTTATGAGAAATGAAGACTATGTTATGTTTCGAGCCAATGGTATTATGATTCTGTTTATTTAGGCGACTGTATAGATTCCTATTACTTAGCCTATACGCTATGTTTTCCCTTACATTACATTATGCCTACTTATGTTTCCCTATTGTACTTCACTTGAACTTGACATTTATATATCTATTTCTATTACTCCCTCCGTCCCATATTAAGTGTCCACAATGGAATCTTGGGATGTCCCAAATTAAGTGTCCATATTGTGTTCTAACCAATGAGATGAGACTTTAGTGGGTAAAAATGATATTTGATTGGTGGAGAGTGTAGTTAGTGGAATTTCCTAAAACTTTGTGCATTTTGAAAGTGGACACTTAATATGGGACGGAGGAAGTATTATATATCCGTTCACTTGGCTTTTTAAGATCAGCCGCATTTCTTTTCACCGCGGCAGGTTCTAGAAGGAAGCTGGGATATGACTAAAGAGTGCATAAGAGCTCTTAGAGGACTACACCTTTGATAGCTACCTTAGATTAAAGTTGACTTGGTGATTTTCATTTCTAGACTTATTGTACCTTTGTTGTAATCCTTGTACTTCGTTTACCTTAGATTTCATTTGTAACCTTTGAATTTAATTGTATTATTAAAGTCTTCCGATTGTGTATGTTCTGTTTGACACCATGAATGTGATATCTTAACCTTGTTGGGTTGGTGTGTTACAATTATGGTATCAGAGACCAGGCTTTGACTTGTAGTACATAAAACCCTGACCTGTGAAGTTTGGACCCTTAGGCTTCCACTGTAAGAGCTTATAAGACAACCTTTGAGAGCTTGTTTTAGAATCTCCCTATAGAAACTTAAAGTATGACCGGTGAGGATTGGGTAGACTTGGACACTGTCTAAGTAGTATTGCTTCTGCATCACTCTAAATCGTGCCTCTACTTTTAGTTAAACCCAAGAAGATAATTATTTCAGAGATTAGAATTTATGCACAACCTAAGTTTAGTAACCGAGTAAGTTCAGAATGCCTCGAGAACTACATTGATATACCTTACACCATTTAAGTTTCACTTTCTGATTCCGACCTTCATCTCCAATTCGTTTGATAATCAGCTTGATACCTTTGCAACCATTCTGAGAATTCTTACAACTATAATGTGTTTGACACATTCTGTGAATTCTTTTACTTATGCTGAGCATATTAAGTTTCCTCTAACACTTTTGGATTTCACATAAACCATTTCTTTTCTTATGAGAAACCTGGTGGTTATTAACCACAGGTATAGGAATTTCACCATTTCATTCTGATCATAAGATTCATTCTGCTGAGTGTTTTCCTTTGGAGATATATAATTTCGATATTATTCTGGTATGGATTTGTTAACTGAGCATGAAAATGCTAACGACTGTCATGCTTTACGTCTCACTTTTGGCGACTCAAACAATCGTTTTTATTAATTCTTTTACCATAAATTCCGATTGGCGAAACCGTTATTCATTACCCCGAATTGAGGATTTATCTAATCAACCGTAGGATGTAAAGTTTCCATGAAGATTGCTTAAGGTCCGATTATCACCTATTACGTGTAAAAAGCAAGATATTCCTTAACTGCCTTTCGTACTCATTGTGATCACTATGAATTTTAATGATGTCAACTGTATTGACAAATACTTCAACTGTTCTTATGGATCTAATGAAATCATGTCTTTCACGAGTATCGGGACAAATTTGTTATAGTATGACATTGTGGTGTATTCAGAGGCAAATGAGGAACATGAAGATCAATTCTTGTTAAGTCAGGATGACCCGTTGTTCTGGAAGAGTAAATTTTGATTGGTGTTCATAAGTTGCAGCAGATAGTACTACTATGGATCCTGTGAAGACTGAGATTTCCACCAAAGGGGCCAAGATCGACGATAGTTTCCGGAGTTAGAAACTTACAGAAGAGTAGATGAAGGTGTACACAACTGGCGTTACCATCAATGAAGCATGTGAGAAGAGGAGAGAAACTTAGGAGGGACTCGATTATACTTTATTCAGCACGTGAAGATTACTGCTTGGGCATGAAGACAACCAAACCGTATGAGATGAACTATTTAACACATAACTTGGAGTTGGCAACAGAGGTGGTTACCTTGAAGATTGGAAGACATTTCTCGCAAGGCGGAAGTGGTGGCGAGCATAGAAGAAGAATCTAATCAAGATGGCGAATTTTGAGCTGTGTTGGAAGACCTGACTGAGACACACAGTTTCACCTCCCTATTCATATTAGTTGTACTAAGATAAATAGAGATCAGAAGTAGACTTGCTGGTAGAAGGATATTCAGTGATCATATCAGGGATTCGCATTACTATCTCTCAGTTCTAGAATGGACTACAGAAGGCTTGAGGAATCAGACTCAAGTTTAAGATTTCTTTTCACTCTCAAACTGATGGAACAAACTAAACGGACTATTCGGACTTGGAAGAGATATTAAGATCATGTACTCTGAATTGACGGATTTTGAGGCGAACATTCATGTCTGGTTGAGTTGATTTCAGTGAGTAAAGGAGTAATTGATACAATTGATGACGTACTTCACTTCTGCTAGACATACTTAGGTGTCCATTGCCTTTAGGATGATAGGTTGCTTTTTCACAACTCGGGATAGAGTATGACCATCATGAGGGCATATTTATATGATGCTAGTATTATGACGCCTGATCAACGTGATAATACTTACATAATATAACGTGCAATTATTGTGATCATAGGATATCTCAAGGAGTGCCTGAGGAGCTTTAGATTTCTGACATTGAATGAAGATTTTCCGCGATTAGTAGACCATAGGTTCATTCTATCTGTCCGACTGTTCTACCTTCATCGTTAGACATCTTGATAAGTTTGAACTTTCGATATGAATTTTTGACCTTGGTACATCCGTTAAGAATCTTAAACTTCATTATAGAGCTCTCTACCATTTGATATTATCATCTAATCTGTCTTCTGTCCGTGTGTGTTCTATATGTTACTATTGAGAAATTAAGCCTACCATCTGCTACATGTACGTTTCATTTCCGTTGAATCTGATTCATTATGATCTACTCTGGATAGAGTTCCGAGACTATGAATTATGAGAAACAAGATCTGTCTAATTGTGAGAATCCTTTGGAAGGACTATACTGAAGACGATACTACTTGAGGAACTGAAGAGTTATGCGTATTTATTATCCATGTGCTTCCTGCGATTCGGTACGTTTCCATCTGATCTGTCTACTCAAATTTCGAAGACGAAATTTTCCTTCTAGAGGGGAAGAGTTGTAAAACCCTCATTTTCTCATCATTCGATTTTCCCAAATTACCCCTCTATTTTGAATTTTACAAGAACTAAGTAAATTAATATAAAAATTATGAATTTTCCTAACCTAAGTTGATATTAAATTTCTTACAACTAAAAACTATATGTTACACTTTAATTAAAATAAACCTAAGCTAGACAGTATAAATAAAATAATAAATAAAATCCTACATATTCTAAGTTCATACGAATCTTACACCCTTTTATCATTTTAAATGTACACGTTTTATTTCACCTTATATGAAAGTGTATAACAATGAGTCCATCAAGAGAGAAGTCCATCAAGAGATAAGCCCATGATATATTTAACATTAATAAAAGATGCAGCCTTCCTAAAATTTTGGCAATCACCGGTTTTTCCATCTCAAAAATCACGCCCCTCCCCCTCATTTTTCTCACAAAAACACACGACATCTTACTTTCCCTCTCCCCTCCATTATTTCAGATGACAAAAAAAAAAAAAAAAAAAAAAAAAAAAAAAAAAAAAAAAAAGAAGAAGAAGAAGAAGAGAGACACGGGTTTTTGGTGATCAAGAGTTGTGCAAATCGTTGGAGGTCTAGAAGGGTTATCACGAGCCTTTGTTGTGGGTGTTTCATATGATCCTTTTGCCTTAATCATTATTAGGTTTTACATCCATTTTGTACCCTCATTCTCGTCTCCTTATCATCTATTAATCATGTTTAAATCGGCTTAGTATCACAACACAACACACCATACGATTATATAAGTTAACGAGGGTAAAACCTAATGAACCCTAAATCGTTTTCTATTAAATTGGCGCTATTATTTTTTTTGACCACGACTCACTTACATGGCTCTCTAATCAGTATTAAAACATGTAAGAATGATGGCTAAAAGATTGGAACAAAACCCTAATAGAATAACATAAAATACAGCTTAATAAAGGGCTTCGCGAAAACGTGATTTTATGTGATTTTGGAATTGAATTTGTGACCAAACGAATAGGAATCATGAACAGTGGTTTGGTGTTTCTTTTATGTCACATGTGGGTCTAAAATACTGGAAAATATAGTGTTGTGAAGCGGATTATTTTGTGTTGTATAAAGGTTTGAAAATCGTTATTTTATGTGGTGGTACTGATCGGGACAGAACTGATAGTCGATTGTGTGTGCTTGAAAACATGAGCTTCTAAAGATTCTAATACTGAAATTTTGCGTGTAAACCTAGTTTAGGGTCCTAGGAAAGTATTCCAATTGGTTTGAACGAATTTGAGTTTGATTTGGATGTTTTTCTGAATTTAATGTGATCATATGTTAAAAGGTGTTAGTTGAGTTGTATTTCATTCTGATTCTATGATTTTGCATTTCCAAACCATTGCATATTATTGGCCACAAATTTACAGGAATCATATATCATATGTGGAATACCTCCTGGAATTTTTGTAGAATTTTCTGAAGTCATATGGTTAGGTTTTTTATGTGCATACTTTTGAAGTGTACCTGCATATCCGAATTTGAACATGTTAATTTAAACGATTTTAAAAAGGGTTTTACACTCAATAATAAAATCTGGAAAAACTCCAGTGGACTTCTAAGACTTATGGGCTTCTGTGAGAATTTTTTTGGGATTCTGATAAGTTTTTAAAATTCATTTATTGGGCTTAATTCTGTGATAAAATCAGTTAAATTGTATGCATGCATTTCATGTGTGTAAATGTGTTCTTTTGGTGTTTGGTGCCCTAATGCATGTATCTATATCGGGTGTGACTTGTTAATGTCGTGATTGACTCGTGTGTGAGTGTGTTAACCTAATTGATAATCCCGAACCCAAAATCGAATTTTACTTAATTGGGAAGTCGTATTAAAATTTACTTAATCCGGAAAGTTACTAAATATGGAAACTTACTAACTATGGAAACTTACTAAAAATGGAAAAAAGCCCTAAATTGTAATAAGAACAACATCAATGAGTAAACAACATATAAAACAAGCTATTAATAAGTACTACTATATCATGTGTAGATTCTGAAGAGAAGTATTTCCCATTCTGTGATCCTTCCCTTATTAAGCTTTTCATTTACTCAAGGTACGGATATTCTGACCTTACTTTAAGGTTTCCTTTGAGACTTACAATCTAGAGATATTATGAGCTTTCTGATATGACACTTATGACATGACACCCTTTGACATGAACCATAGTTATGAACCTTTGATATGAACCTCGCTATGAACTTTGGACATGAACCTTTGCTATAAACCCTTGATGTGATTATAATGGCTCTTATTATGCATTCTCCAATGGCATGACTCTAGGGTGGGGGAGTGATGACCCATCACGTCCCTTTTATTATGTATTATGTTTGGCCACAATGATTATGATTTCTGCAGGGGCGTATGGATGCATCCTAGATCTGGATCTGTATCTGTTACATATGTTGTATATGTTTTGTATCTGGTGTATGGTAATTGTGTGCAATACATGCCATATACACATGGGAGTTCGCTACTCCATTTATGTTACTTAAGAGGCCTCCCCTCTTTTTGATTTATGAGAAGTGAAGACTATGTTATGTTTCTAGCCAATGGTATTATGATTCTGTTTATGCAGGCGACTGCATAGATTCCTATTACTTAACCTATACGCTATGTTTTCCCTTACATTACATTATGCCTACTTATGTTTTCCCATTGTACTTCACTTGAACTTCACATTTATATATCTGTTTCTATTATCATATATCCGTTCACTGGCTTTTTAAGCTCAGCCGCATTTCTTTTCACCGCGGCAGGTTTTAGAAGGAAGCTGGGATATGAGTGAAGAGTGCATAAGAGCTCTTAAAGGACTACACCTTTGATAGCTACCTTGGATTAGAGTTGACTTGGAGATTTTCATTTCTAGACTTATTGTACGTTTGTTGTAATCCTTGTACTTCTATTTGACACCATGAATGTGATATCTCAACCCTTGTTGGGTTGGGGTGTTACAGTTCATATACCTCTCCAGCCTATTTATACCTATCGTTCATAATCACCATTCATATAGAACTCCTTTGATATTTTCATTAGATATTATATTTCAAATTTCAATGGCTGAATCCTCTTCAACTCCTGTTTCAAACAAAAAAAAAAAACGCCCAAGGGATGATTCTCCTCCTCCAATCGCTGAAAAGTTAAAGAAATTTTTTGACATATCCCAAGATATTAGGGAGAAATGTCATTCTGGCAAGTATGGTACTGAAAAAACATTGATAGAACTTTACAACAAGCTTATAAAGAGGCTGGAAGAAAAGAACAAGGAAGATTTAAAGATTATTTTGGAGCATCAGAAGAAAGTAGATGATCGGAACAAAGAAATAGAAGATACAAGAGAGAAAATAGTAGGTGTTTACAAAAGTATTGAAGATAGTTTATATATTTCTTAATGTATATTTTGTTTATATATTTTGACTATGTTAATGTAAACTTATTTTGACTTAATTTAAATATTACTTAACTTTTCCAATTCATACAAGTTTATGATATTTGAATGCAGTTATTATTATTAGTTTATGATATCTGTGTTTCCCCTGATGTTAAAGGGGTGTTTGGTTTCTTGGATACTTAGAAGACTATTAACACTTAAACAGTAAACTGTGTTGTAATGCAAGAACAACAATATCACCAAAACTAATTAAGTGTCTTCCTTTACACTTAATCCCTTACAAATGTATGAGTGCAGTATGGTTTTATAAGAAAATTGAGTTCATACTGCTGAGAAAAAGTTTGTACCGCTAGGCAAAAAATTGTACTACTAGCGTAAAACTTTGTACTGCTGGGTATCCATTAGTACTGTTTGAGAGTGCAGGGTACGTTTGTGTCACTTTTTACTTAAAGGGTATAAATCCCCAATTACGGCACACAATCATATTCACGCACATATTACTCTCTCTCTTCCACGGTCTAAACGAATTTTAATCGTCATATTGCAAAACCCCCAAATCAAATCATAATGTCGAACCTAACTTTTACCGAACCTCATAAGAATGTTGCCTTTTTAGAAAAATCCAATGAGTCTGTAGATTTTACTGAGATCATTGATTTCCTTAATGCAAGCTATATTAAGTTTGCATTAACAGTAAAACCTACTACATATACTTCTAACATTATCCAGTTTTGGTCGTCTGCTAAGGCCAAAACTATTAATGGGGAAGTACAAATCCAGGCCCTTGTAGATGGGCAGATGATTCTCATTAAAGAGGCGTCTATTCGAAGAGATCTTCTCCTAGATGATGCTAACGGAGTTGAGAATCTTCCAAATACTACAATCTTTGAAAAACTTTCACTGATGGGCTATGAGAGAAAATCAGATGCTTTAAAGTTTTATAAAAGTAATTTTCTTCTCAGTGGAAATTCTTAATTCATATTGTCTTAGTGTGTCTAAGTCCAAAGACCACTGCATGAAATGAATTTAGCAGTAATTTAGCTTCTGCTATAATTTGTTTGGCTGAAAATAAACAAAGATTTAATTTTTCAAAATTAATTTTTGATAGTATGGTTAAGAACTTGGATAGTTCTTCAGGTAAATATTTTCTATATCCAAGGTTTTTGCAACTCTTTTTGGACAACCAATTTGAAAATAAGAAAAGTCACAAAAAGTTTATTCCACTCCCTGCCTTACCAAAAAGGGTTTTGCTAATATGAGGAGGGATGGAAAAGATTTTTCAGGGACAGTGACACCTTTGTTTCCAACAATGGTGGCACTAGCCCAAACCCAAATGGGTGAAGGTTCAGCAATCCTAGCTGGTACCCATCACACACCCACACTTTTGGCTACATCATCTAAACAACAACAAAAGACCTATAAACGTAGGACTCACACCAAGAACACTGAGATACCTCAGGCTAGTGGTTCTATACCAACTGTTGCAGATGAGGCTGTCACTGGGGGGGGGGGGAAGTGACATGTTGGCAAGGGCTGCCACTACTGTGTCTAGCTTAGCAGCAGCACAGGACAGTGGTAACATCATTAAGACCTGAACCAAGACAACTTCTAATGAGTCCAGTCCACATGGAACTGTTTTAGGTGAAGGACCTAGTCACATGGAAACAATGGGGGGTTCAGATGTTCATCCTAGGGGTGAGACTGAACTTAACTTTTCCAATGATCCACCTCTCTGGCTAGGTAACACAAGCCGAAGTGGTGAGGATATTATGTAACTTTTGGATGAATTGAAGGATACCTGTACCAAGCTGTCTGCACAAATTGTTGATCTTCAAAAACTAGCTGCTTCTCAAGATGGACTCATCAAAGCTCAAGGTGGGGAGATAAAGGCTTTGAAGAGAAGGGTTAGGTGTTTAGAAGGAGTCAAAGGATCAAGAATTACCAAACACAAGGTTAAATCTTCTGAAGCTTCTAAGGATGCTCCCAAATAGGGGGGAATAAAGGCAAAGTTTCAGGGGAGGCTAAAGAGGGTGAATGTATTGGTGCAGATAGTGATCCAATGGAATTTTTAGTTGCTGATAACCAAAGGAATCAAGTGGTGATTGATAGTTATTTGGGCAAGTTTACAACTGCTGATAGTGCTACTGGTCAGGGTATTAGTACTGCTAGTGGTCCAATTATTGCTGCTAGTGAGCCAGTTACAACAGGTAGTACAAAAGCTAGTACTGCTAAACTAGATTATACAACTGCTGTTAGTGTACTTGCTGAGCCGAAGACATCAAAACCAGTAACCAAAGGTATTGTGATACAAGAGCCATCATCAAATCCAAAAGCTAAACAATCAACTCCACAGGTACAAGGCAAAGGTAAAGGGATTCTTACTAAAGAGCCTGTGGAGAAACCATTATCAAAAGAATAGCAAGAGCAACTTGATGCTGAAGTTGCTAAGAAATTAACACAAGAGTATGAAGCAGAAAATCAGATAATTTTGGAACAAAAGAGAATACAAAAAGAAAAAGATGCTAAAAATGCAGAGTTAATAGCTTCATGGGATGAGGAAAGGGCTCAAGTTGAAGCAGATTTTGAGCTTGCTAAGAAACTACATCAAGAAGAGCAAGATCAGTACTCAGTAGATGAAAAAGCCAAGATGCTGAAAGAACTTTTTGATGCAAGAAAGAAGTTGTATGCAGCACAAAGATATGTAGCTAAGAAGAACAAGCCACCCACTCCAGCACAAAGAAGAGCTTTCATGTGCAGGTATTTGAAGAATGTGGACAATTGGAAACTAAAGGATCTGAAATTCTTGAATGATAAAAGAATTAAAGAATTATATGCAACTGCCAAGAGAAAAACTGAAAGCTTCTTGAATACTGAGGTGGTGAAGGGCAGTGAGGAAAAGAAAGAAGAGAAAACAAGTTCAAAAAGAGCAGGTGAACAGTTGGAAAGAAAAAGCAGTAAAAAGAAGACGAGTGAGCAAAAAGCAGAGAAAGAACAGAGCAGAGAACAAGAACAAACTAAGCAAGCTGTTGCTAAAGAACAAATGCAAGCTCACATTGAACTTGCAGTTGTCTCTGTAGGAAAACCTGAAGGAGAAGCCATGGATAGAGAACCTTTAAGTGTTAAACAACCCATTGTTGATTATAAGTCTGGATCTCATGGGAAAATAGTTTATTATGATATTAAGAGGCATGATGGTTCTTCTAGAAGGTTTGTAAGCTTTCATCAAATGGTTTATAATTTTGATAGAGAAGATATGATACCTCTATGGAAATTACTCAAAGAAAGATTTGGTAATAAGACACCACAACATGCTTCTGATAGAGCAGTCAGGAATAACTTGAAGGTAATGTTTGAACCAAATCCTGAGGATGAATGTTGGAGAAGACTAAAGCACAATACTGTTAAAGAATGGAAACTTTTCAAGGATGTGGAGTACATACTTTAACTGTAAATGAGTTGGTGATTTACATGCTTGTAGAAAAGGATTACCCTTTAAAATTTTTCAAAGACATTCTAGATCAGATGTTGCGTGGGAAGAAAAGACTCCAGCTTCAATTTACTTATGATGACATGGCATATCAACTACTCAAGAAGATGGAAAAGTATCTAGGACCCAAGGACAAGAAATAGAATTAAGACTACTAGAGTTAGAGTTAAGACTGCTAGAATGTATAGTTAGTATTGCTTATGAGATAAACATGTATAATTGAAAAACACATTGTGGAGTGTTTGGAATAACCCAGTTTTGACTTATAAAGTCAACACATACAAAAAAAAGTAGTAACCATAGTGCATTGTTAATAGCATATTAATTACAACATATCAGTTAAATTACATTTACACTGAAAGACAACATAGCATTTCTTGCAGGTGATTCACTTGGTTAATTGACTAGCAGGTGAATCACTTGGTTTATGAGTTGGAGGTTCTTCATTAGGTGTTTGACTTGCAGATTCTTCACTTAGTTTTTGAGTAGCAGGTTCCTCACTTGGTGCTTGACTTGGGCATACTCCACTTGCTGTTTGAGTTGCAGTTGGTTCAGTTTCTTCATCACCACTGCCCAAGTAAGCACCAACTCTTGTAGATGCATTAATATGTAAGCCAATTACATATCCACTACTATCTGTTGTAGTTGTGTTTTCCCTTGTAACACCACCTCTACCAGTATAAGATGGGGTTCCCCTTCTTTTAAGGCACACTGGACAAACATACCACCTGAAATCCGTATAAGGGGGACGCCTTGAAAAAAAGGTCAATTCAGCCTTGTTTTCACTTTCAACCCAACAGTCAATGCAGACCATTTGACAACCATTTTGTGCATCCATGGTGAAAAGTGATTGATATGATAAAGAGTTGATGATAACTGGGGTATTATATAATGCAGGAATAAAAGGATATAATATGGTACAATTAATGTGGTTGTTGAACAACTAGATAGGATTAAAGACAACATAAATGCTTACAATGGAGCGAAAACATTGAGATTTTGAAATTTTTGACTATTGCATACTAGGACCATTTAGGACAAAGTTTTTGTTAAAAAAATAAAAAATAGTCACATGAATATTTTACAATGTGACTATTTTGAATGTATTGTTCACATATAATACCTTTATAATGTGGCCATAAACATAATTTAGATACACATTTGTGATATGGTGTGACTATTGTATAGCCTATAGTCACATGATTGTGCTACAATTAAATGTGACCATACACATTAGGATTTGGCAGGCAAACACACACTAAACTTTAGACACGCACATTACCTTACGTGACCATATGTATCGAATTTTGGTTACACTTAATCATGTATTCCTATGGTTTAGTGTGACCGTATATGACATTTGGTCACATTGTTCAAGTGTGTGACATATATTTGTCACTTTTAAATGCATATCATGACTAATGCTTCAAACTTACTTTTCAGTTGTTACACATTTTAAATTCATATGTGGCTAAATTTTCAACAAAAACTAGCAGACACATTTAAATAATGTGGGACAAACTTGAGTATACGATTTAGCCACATACACAATTACTTCATGTGACCATATATGGATTTTGGTCACACTGTTCGATTGTGTGACATATATTTGTCACTTATGTATATATATATATTGTTGACATAAATAAATGCCTAAAAACATTATCAATATTTATTCATATCTCTATGTTTTGATGATCACAAAATGTAAACTCATTAAAACATAAACTTACAAATTAAACAAGTACTTAGTTGTAAATATTCACTTCTACAACTAAAATCACTTAAGGTATGAATGAACTAATGTTTAATGCATTATATGATCAAAGGAACATTTTCTTAATAACTAGATTTTTTATAAAATATCAAAAACATTTTATATATTTTTGAAAAACATTTTTGGTATTAAATAAATATGTTTAATCTTTTATAAAAATATGAATTCAAATTTTTAACCAAAATCAGTTAAAATGTTCCAGAAAAACCTTCCCCACAAAAGGACAAATCTGGGCAACGGACACCTTGGGCGGCCCCCTTAATTTTACTAGGCGGCCCCCTTAAAATCAAGGGGACCGCCCCCCCCCCCCCCCCCCCCTATTTAAGGGGGCCGGCCACGCTCCTGTAGGTTCCAGCTGTCCAATTTTTCTGCCTATAAATACCAGCCTTCCCCTGGATTTTTACTCAACCCTTTTGCACTAAAACTTTCTGTTGTAAATGTCATTTCATATCTTCAAAAAACCTTGGATCATGTAATCTTAAGCATTGGTTTCCAAGTGATCCAAGCTTCCACCATCCAAGTGCAAAAGAAGAATATTTCTATCAATCAAGACTAGAAGTATTACAACTTGGTAGCATCTTGTTACTCAAGTTGTTTGTTTTGTATACTTTGTAAATCTTTCATTCATTTGTGTAAAGTGTGTATATAAGTTGTAAACATAAGTGATTAGGCTAGAGTAGTGTGTAAGTAGTGAAGAAGGTGGATAAGTAGTTGTGGAGTAAAGAAGTAGAGTAGAAGCCTTGTAAAGTTGTGAAGTAGAGAAGTCTTGAAGCCGTTGTGAAGCCATAGCCTAGAAGTCGTGAAGCCGTAGCATAGAGGTTGTGTAGCGGTCGTGTTGAAGCCATGAAGTCCTAGTTGTGAAGTCCTAGTGTTGAAGTCGTGAAGCCGTAGCATAGAGGTTGTGTAGCGGTCGTGTTGAAGTCGTGAAGTTCTAGTGTTGAAGTCGTGAAGCCGTAGCATAGAGGTTGTGTAGCGGTCATGTTGAAGTCGTGAAGTCTTAGTCGTGAAGACATAGTGTTGAAGTCGTGAAGCCGCAACATAGAGGTTGTGTAGCGGTCGTGTTGAAGTCGTGAAGATGTCGTGAAGCAGTCGTGAAGCCGTTGTGAAGTAATCGTGAATAAGTTGTGAAGAAGTTGTGTTGTGAAGTTGTGAGATTGGTTCTAGCTACGATTAGAACTCGACATTTAGCTTTGTGTCGTTAAACCCGTGTAAGCCAAAGTTGTGTACGGTTTTCTCCGCCATAAGGGAGCTTATTGAAGTTGTGAAGAAAACTCTCGAGCTTGGTGCTCGGGGAGTGGAGTAGGGCAAGGAAGGTGTCCTTGTAGCCGAACCACTATAAATCCCTCGTGTCTCGATTAGATCTTTCCATCTCTTACTTACATCTTTATTTATATCGTCATTACTTTTATAACATATAGGCATATATAACTGTTAGTAATAATTAGAAGTTGACTTCACATATAGATCAAATTGAAACTCCATTCAAGAAACCAAAACTTTTACAATCAATTTAAAAGAATACTTATATAACTAATAATAAGGTTCAAGTTTTATTTTTCATACAAACTTGAATCTAAGTGTTTTAAAAATAAACAAAGGTTTTTATAATAAAATTAAAAAGACATAAAACTATTCAACCCCCCCCCCATTCTAGTTTTCCACATATATATATATATATATATATATATATATATATATATATATATATATATATATATATATACATCTAGTTTTCCACATATATATATATAGTGTGACTAATGTTTCAAACTTATTTGTATCCGTCACACGTCCCAAATTATAAATGACTAAATAATCAAAACAAGTTTTACCAGATATCTCTAGTCACAAAAATATTCAAATGCGTGGCTGTAGCCGCAGATATAATTCCGAAATGGTCACACAAGTCGGATCAAGTGTGGCTGTTTATTTTATTCTGGTACATTTAGTCACATAAATATGTAACTACGTGGCCGTTCGAAATCCCACATGTGTGACAAAATCCCAGTTTTGTACTAGTGGATTATGTCTAAAAACAGAAAACATATACTTAAAAGCAACTAATAAGCATATAAAATAAGTAAGTAAAGCACAAATAAGCAAAGACACAAATTAAACTAAAAAATGGGCTCTTACGGTGATTAAACTGGCTTAAGAAAACCTAAAAATCAAAAATTAACCCTAGATGAGTAAATTTGGTTCCTAAAAGTCCTAAATGATTAAAAATAATTTTAGAGAAAAAGATTTATATTTTTTTTCTTTTTATTTTATTTTCAATGAATTAAAAACACTTTTGGACTAAAAATAATATTAAAAATACTAAATTAGTATGAAAAATTATGAAAAATTATGGAAAATTACTTTAAGCTATAAGGAACTTAGAAAAAATAAAAATGAATTGATAGCTTATTTGGATAAGCTGTGAATAAGCAAAAAGGGAAGTTAAGCTAAAAGTGAAAAAGTCGGTTAAATGAAATAAAGATGCAAGCTATAACGAAGAAGTCCTAAGGGCGCAGTTGGTTGTGGTGTCTGTGATAAAGGTGGTAGAGACTGGTTGAGGTCTCGGGTTCGAGCCTATGGCTCACCTTTGGCTTCCCAGTTTCCCCCTTTTTGTTTTTGCAAATTTTTTTTATGAAACTTGTTAATAAGCTAAAAATGAACAACTTTTGTGAAAATAAAATTTTTATAACTTAAGAAATAAGTTGGAAAAGGCTAAATAAGCTAGCAGTTAACAAAGGAACTAAAAAGCCAAAGAAATCTAACTGATTAGTACACTTAAGCTTCTATGTGTGTAATCCTAAGAAGCTTCTTAAGATCTAAAATCTAACCTAATAAGCAGTTCTAAACTAAATAAGCAATTCTAATCAAGCAATGAGCTCAGAAACTAACTTAAGCAAATTAAACACAACTGTTATGAAACAGCCTGATAGGGCACTTTTAAGCTTTTAATTAAGCTACTTAACCAACAAGCTAAGCTATAAAACCTAAAAACAGATCAAAATAAGCAACCAAAGATTTCACAAAACCAATTTCAGACCTTTTAGAGCTTATTAGGAGCTTGAAAATAAGCTGTGAAACAGACAGCTTAAGACAATTGTTGAAAACTGATATACTTGTGATCAGACATGATATACTACTTTTAGCACTAGATATAAGCTTCAATAAGCTATGAATTAAGCTGGAAACTGTAAAACAACATTAACCACTAACCAAAGAACTTATAAAACAATTTTCATAGACTTTGAATTAAAAATAAGCTTAAAAAATAAGCTGATAAACAGACTACTCAGATCAGTTTTTGCCTTTTTGAAAATGTTAACACAGACTTGAAATATGAAAACTAGGACTCAAAACCATGTGATACTTCACCAAAACTTGAAAACAAACTTATGACACTGATTTTGACTCAAAACTAACTACTAAAATGGACTTTTCATGAACTTATCAAAATAAGCAATGGCTAATAGTTTTAAACCTTGAAAACTAATCTAAAACCTATAGATCTATGTAGAAAAGCTTTAAACAACTTAAAAACAACTTATAAGACTGAATTAAAGCTAAATCAAGTTGACCTTATAGTCAAAACTCATGAACACAGTTTTAAACCCTTTCTAAAATCCAAATCCAAACACTCATTTAAATTCTTAAAACTGAGTTTAGAACTAATTTAAGCCATAAATCTCATGTTTTATTGAAAACAGATTAATATTAAGTGTTTTAAAAGGTTTTTAAGCAAAAAGTTATAGGAAATAAGCACTTAGCCAATAAGCAAAGCTTATTGGCTATTTAGACTATAAAATCACTTATAAGAAAAAATAACTCTTAAACTATGAAATAAGCAACAAATCAGATAGATCTACTTCTAATAAGCATGTAAAACACAATTAAACTCAGATAAGCACATAATAAGCAGTTTAATAAGCTAAAAATGTAAAAGTATAACTCACTTGGTCCTTTGCTCAAACAAGGACTATAAATGCTCCAAGAGCTGATCGACAAGCTCCAGCTTGTTTAAAACAAGCTGATAAAGTCCAATAAGCCAATCCAAATCTGGCTTATCATCCAAAGTGCTTATTTCTCCTTAAAGGCCAAATTGCTTAAACAAAATTAAGTACAATTCAAGCTTGAGTAACAGAAGCGCAAAACAAGCTATGGAAAAGCTAGTTTGAGTTCTAAACAGTATTTAAGAAGAGAGCTTATTGAGAGCTTATTAGAGCTTAATTCAACCAAATGAGAACATTTTAAACAATAAAGTAAAAGAGACAATGCAATGAAATAAACTGAATTTTATTAATACTTTAAAACTATTACAAAACTTGTAATTAAGACAGAAATTAAAGAAAATAAGCACTAAATAAGCTATTACACGACTCTAAAATAAAGACTCCAAAATAAACTTCTTGTGCTTGGTGAAGAGGCCTCTATTTATAGATGGCTGAGGATGCATCTAGGGTTTCTTCCATAAAATCACAGCCCTTCAATCAAGTATGTCTACATAATCCTTCAATCATTTTCCTTGGATCAAGTGCTACATATCTTCTACCAATCGGATGCTTGATTTTTGCCAAGTTGGACAAGATATGAGCTCATTCTATGCTTTGTCAGCCTTCTAGAAGGGATAATTCCACTTAAGTTGGGTGAATTAAGGCGCAGGGTAAAAACAGGGAAGAAGATGTAAAGTAAAAATTCTTTTCCCGCTTTTTCTATAAGGGTTGACCCGGGTTATATTGTTTTGACTTGGGTTGGATCCAGGTTAAATGAGGTGGGCTGGTCGGGTTTTTTATAATAGGATTTGGGATTGGGTTTATTGGACTGGACTTTGTTAAGGATTTTTTTATATAAATTTAGATTTAAAAAAAGTTAGATTAGGACTAACTTTGCAAAATTTTAGGGACTGATGGTGAAAATGATTTTGGATATTTGGTAAAAATGATTTATCATTAAGGATTTGGTTTTGAAATTTTGGGTTTATGGTTGATAGAAAATGTAGAATCACATCCCAGGCCTCGGCTTTTCTCACTCTTTTCATTCTCGTGCTCGTTTCCGTCCGTTTTGTCTTTCTTTTTGTCCTTTTCTTATATCCTTTACCTGCACGTACACAAACACAAAAACAAGCATATATATGGCATTTATGGTCTTTTAAGTCCGTTTTTAATAAAGAAAAGGTATGTGATTTAACACGTACCAGTAACTTTCCCAAATTAGTAACTATCCACATTTAGTAAGTTTCCTGAATTAGTAACTTTCCATAATTAGGGTTATAAATGACAATTAAGTAAACTTAAAGGTTTAATATGAACAATACCATAGTTTAGGGTTTATTGTGATAACTTATCATAGTTTAGAGTTTAAAATGTAAATAATCCAAAAATTAGGGTTTAAAGTGTAATTTAGTTTCATAATGACCAACTTAGGATTTATTAAATTTTAGAATGCCATTTACCCATTTTGGACTAAAATACATTTGAAGCTTTCATCACCCTCGAACCTGACATAACACATACACACATTCTCGACATACATGCAAACTCATCTCCACTCGACATGCTCACACTTATACCCTCTCGCTTTCACAATGACACCAAGACGCACAACCAAGTAAAACCCCACGACAAAACAAGCACACCCTTCTCGTTACCTTTTGTGAACCAAACAAGGCCCAAACGACCCAACTTAATAACCAGCCCAACACACATCTTATACCATTTTTACTTTAGTTTCGTAAACATTTTTAGTCCTTATTTAGACCCACCAAAACTCACGATGGGAAACCCTAAAATCTGAAAACGTGTAAAAATACCAAATTACCCCCGTAATATTTATAAATGAATAAAAGTATTATAAAAGTCCCGAATTCATCCCGAACCTCTGGAAACGAACTACAAATCAAGTGAAATAATTATGAAACATGCTACTAATATTTTTACAAGTCCAAAAATGTATTATTTACCTAAAATAATAATAATGCCGATTTATATATAATTAAAGTATTTAAATTACATTTTAAACCTTCAAACATGCATAATTACACATTAAACCCTTGGTTTATCAAATTTTCACAATGAGTACTTATTTTAGTGAGTTTTACGACCAGACCTTCAATTATTCAATATTTACACATTAGGTCCCTCCATTTATTAAAGTTACATATTTAGTCCTTAAAGTTTACATTTTAAATCATTAATTAATAATAATTACATATTAGTCCAATAAATAACCAAATTTACACATTAGCCCCTGAATATCATTCATAACACAAATCGACTTCAACTTTTCAGAAATTACATGTTTAGTCCTTGTATTTAATTAATTTCCATTTCGAAATTAACATTTACAAATTAATTCATTATATCACGAATTTTACACATAGGCCCCCCCGTTTAATAATTTTTACAGGTCACACATGATTTATAGAACATGACAAAAATAGCCCATGAATTTTATTATTGACAAAACACCCCCTTTTATATTTATTTTCAAATCGGTAATTACAATAATATATCAAAATAAACCCTAATCGACCCAAATAATTTTTCCATCATTACCACATCATTATTGTTCATTCATGATCAGATCTTATTAGTTTTGAGCCCTAGATGGCTCGTTAGGCATTTTATGTTCATGTTTTCCTTTTTGCCGATTATACATAATTCCACCAAAATAGTTTTAGGCCTCAACAAATCAAATAAGCATTTTTCTAATGTAAATATGATAAGGATACTTTATTTCCAGCAAATAATAATCTAATTAAGCTATGTACTAAATATTTCTAATTATGGAAACTTTCTAAAAGCGGAAACCTACTAAAAAGGGAAAGTTACTTAAAATGGAAAGACGTTAATTAAGAGTAAATTGTAATCCCCTTCTACTCCTTTAGGTGTGAAGAGAGAGAGGTCTTGATCCTTCTCAGTGCTTTCTGCTTTTGTTCTTTGTGCTTGCATTTGAATAAGGTACAGATACTCTGCCCTTTCTCAGTAAGGGCGTCTTAATCCCTTGATATGATTTCTGATTTCTGATTTGTTGTGAACCTTTGATATGATTCGTTGCTTTGTAAACCTTGATCTGTTAGACTCTGATTTGGCCTTTGGCATATTATATCTGATACATCTGATCTGAACTGTCTGTTATGAACTATCTATTTTGGACCTTTGGATACGACCTTCTGATTTGATTTGACACCTGACTCTTAGTTTGATACCCGAGCCAAAATTTGTGACCCTAGCCATGAAGGTAACATGGCTGTGTCTGTGATGCACCACTGGCATGACTAGTGTGTAGCCCTAGTGATTTGGTTACACCGTCCCTT
The DNA here is from genome assembly GCA_021014915.2 of Artemisia tridentata subsp. tridentata. Taxonomy (NCBI): domain Eukaryota; kingdom Viridiplantae; phylum Streptophyta; class Magnoliopsida; order Asterales; family Asteraceae; genus Artemisia; species Artemisia tridentata. The sequence goes on from CP139504.1 coordinate 85,240,982, forward strand.
TGATTTGGTCTGCATGTGATTTGGGTAGGGGCGTATGGATGCATCCTAGATCTGTTTCTGTTTAGTGGATTTAACTGTATATGATATGATATGATTTGTCTGGTGATTGGTACTGTGTGCAATACATGCCCTTCACATTTCTGGGAGCTGATCACTCCATTATTCTGTTGGATACATGAGGTCACCCCTCATATTATCTGGTTGCCTAAGAGGTATCCCCTCTGTATGTGTATGATTATGATATGATATGATATGTTTCTGGGCTCGTGGTGGATGACTATCCTATTCATCTTTTATATTTCTGTCTCTTTGTTTATACCTCATGATATTTTTCTCGTACACCATACTTCATTTCTGTTTCATTATCATTGCCTTGTATATGTATCTGTCCACTGAGCTTTTTAAGCTCAGCCGCACGTTTTCTTTTCGTGTGCGGCAGGTTATAAGCAGGACGACGGGTTTGGGTATGAGTGAAGAGACTTTGGACTTAGAAGACCTTGCTAGTATTCTGAAGTAGAGACTATTAGAAGGATTGCTTTTGCAGACTTAGTATTTAGTTTTGTTTCAGTTTTAGCTTTGTAATGTTAGTATTTCATTTGTAACCTTTGAAATTTATTGTATTACTATTGAAGTAAGCTTTGTTTGATCTGATATGAAACCATTAACGTGACATCTTTACCCTTGCCGGGTTGGGGTGTCCCTGCAAATTTCGAGGACGAAATTTTTTTTTTAGGGGGGAAGAAGTTGTAAAACCCTAAAATCTGAAAACGTGTAAAAATACCAAATTACCCCCGTAACATTTATAAATGAATAAAAGTATTATAAAAGTCCCGAATTCATCCCGAACCTCTGGAAACGAACTACAAATCAAGTGAAATAATTATGAAACATGCTACTAATATTTTTACAAGTCCAAAAATGTATTATTTACCTAAAATAATAATAATGCCGATTTATATATAATTAAAGTATTTAAATTACATTTTAAATGTACAAGATAATTATAAATCAAATCCTAAACTTGGCAACAAATAATTCCAGCTAATTGAACTGAATTTTCTGCTCATTTACCTCCTTAAGGCTCGGCAATTACCTCTTTATAGTTATCCCATTCATTAATTTTGATTTACCCTATTATTTCACTTAGCCGACAATTCAAAAACTCTCCCAAAATTCATTCGATCACTCCCATAAGCCAAGAACAATTTTCTGGAGTTCATTGCATCACTAAGGAGCTTGGAAAAATAACAAGTCGATTTTTAAAGGCCTAGATCAAGAGCTATCGATTTTCTTCTTTATATTTCATTCGAAAGGTATTAAAATCCCAAATAATTCATCCGAACATGTAAAAATTCGTTTCTTATTTTTCCTGGAGTTCTTACATTATGTATGGTCTGTGAAAAATATGCACAAGGTGGTTTGGTCCCGTTTGAAGCCGTGGGAAATTCCTCTTGTCGAAAATTCTAGCCGAGAACCAATAAATCGTGCAACACTCTTCCACTAATTCTAAAAATTTCCTGGTATTTTTCTCAGCCTCTATTGATCATATCTAACGTGGGAAAAATAATAAAAACGACCCATGCATTGTATATAATTCGTATAGTAATTATTGTGTTTTATAAACTCTAAATCGAACTAAAATCTAAATAATATGCATTCGAATTTTCTTGACCAGACCATTATTTTTCGTGGCCTCTATGATCATCAAACAACACTAGAAAAATGCTTATTTGATTTGTTGAGGCCTAAAACTATTTTGGTGGAATTATGTATAATCGGCAAAAAGGAAAACATGAACATAAAATGCCTAACGAGCCATCTAGGGCTCAAAACTAATAAGATCTGATCATGAATGAACAATAATGATGTGGTAATGATGGAAAAATTATTTGGGTCGATTAGGGTTTATTTTGATATATTATTGTAATTACCGATTTGAAAATAAATATAAAAGGGGGTGTTTTGTCAATAATAAAATTCATGGGCTATTTTTGTCATGTTCTATAAATCATGTGTGACCTGTAAAAATTATTAAACGGGGGGGCCTATGTGTAAAATTCGTGATATAATGAATTAATTTGTAAATGTTAATTTCGAAATGGAAATTAATTAAATACAAGGACTAAACATGTAATTTCTGAAAAGTTGAAGTCGATTTGTGTTATGAATGATATTCAGGGGCTAATGTGTAAATTTGGTTATTTATTGGACTAATATGTAATTATTATTAATTAATGATTTAAAATGTAAACTTTAAGGACTAAATATGTAACTTTAATAAATGGAGGGACCTAATGTGTAAATATTGAATAATTGAAGGTCTGGTCGTAAAACTCACTAAAATAAGTACTCATTGTGAAAATTTGATAAACCAAGGGTTTAATGTGTAATTATGCATGTTTGAAGGTTTAAAATGTAATTTTGGAAGTTCAGGGGTATAAAATGTAAATTATGAAAACCTGAGGACCAAAGGTGTAAATATGATAAGGATACTTTATTTCCAGCAAATAATAATCTAATTAAGCTATGTACTAAATATTTCTAATTATGGAAACTTTCTAAAAGCGGAAACCTACTAAAAAGGGAAAGTTACTTAAAATGGAAAGACGTTAATTAAGAGTAAATTGTAATCCCCTTCTACTCCTTTAGGTGTGAAGAGAGAGAGGTCTTGATCCTTCTCAGTGCTTTCTGCTTTTGTTCTTTGTGCTTGCATTTGAATAAGGTACAGATACTCTGCCCTTTCTCAGTAAGGGCGTCTTAATCCCTTGATATGATTTCTGATTTCTGATTTGTTGTGAACCTTTGATATGATTCGTTGCTTTGTAAACCTTGATCTGTTAGACTCTGATTTGGCCTTTGGCATATTATATCTGATACATCTGATCTGAACTGTCTGTTATGAACTATCTATTTTGGACCTTTGGATACGACCTTCTGATTTGATTTGACACCTGACTCTTAGTTTGATACCCGAGCCAAAATTTGTGACCCTAGCCATGAAGGTAACATGGTCGTGTCTGTGATGCACCACTGGCATGACTAGTGTGTAGCCCTAGTGATTTGGTTACACCGTCCCTTTGATTTGGTCTGCATGTGATTTGGGTAGGGGCGTATGGATGCATCCTAGATCTGTTTCTGTTTAGTGGATTTAACTGTATATGATATGATATGATTTGTCTGGTGATTGGTACTGTGTGCAATACATGCCCTTCACATTTCTGGGAGCTGATCACTCCATTATTCTGTTGGATACATGAGGTCACCCCTCATATTATCTGGTTGCCTAAGAGGTATCCCCTCTGTATGTGTATGATTATGATATGATATGATATGTTTCTGGGCTCGTGGTGGATGACTATCCTATTCATCTTTTATATTTCTGTCTCTTTGTTTATACCTCATGATATTTTTCTCGTACACCATACTTCATTTCTGTTTCATTATCATTGCCTTGTATATGTATCTGTCCACTGAGCTTTTTAAGCTCAGCCGTACGTTTTCTTTTCGTGTGCGGCAGGTTATAAGCAGGACGACGGGTTTGGGTATGAGTGAAGAGACTTTGGACTTAGAAGACCTTGCTAGTATTCTGAAGTAGAGACTATTAGAAGGATTGCTTTTGCAGACTTAGTATTTAGTTTTGTTTCAGTTTTAGCTTTGTAATGTTAGTATTTCATTTGTAACCTTTGAAATTTATTGTATTACTATTGAAGTAAGCTTTGTTTGATCTGATATGAAACCATTAACGTGACATCTTTACCCTTGCCGGGTTGGGGTGTTAGACCAAAACTCACGACGCAACATGCACACCCATGAACCACATTTCTATCTTGCTTTAATTAGTGTACGTGCATGTTTTATATATATAATGATTTAAAACACAACCGACCCATGATTTCATGTATATCAAATTTACTATAACAGTTTATCATATATATTATATTTAATGATAAGAACACAGTTTATATGTGACTCAACACTTGAAGATCGATCCTATGTTTCTCCATCTATTATCACGCATGCAGATCGTTAAAACCATACACCTCCATTTTATTATTATTACGTTAACAGGATAGACAGAAACTAACCCGAAACTCAATCGAAAACACACGCCATGCTCAACCTCTTTGACAAAGCTTAGTATGACTCTTTTATAAATATAACTCTCATTAATAATGCGTGTATTGCAGCCCTACATGATCGATATACTCATAATACACACTACAAAGACACCATTCGACAGCCCCCATACTAGACAAACACATGAATATCGAGGCACAAACATCACATGAAATCACACATGACTAAGCCTAGATCATACGTCTTCATAATTAAGTACGTCTTCATAATTACGTCCTTTCATTTATTCGTTTAAGTTTATAATCCACTTTCTTTTAAAAAAAATATAATGCGTATCATGTGCCTGTTCTAATAACCAAATCAAAGATGTAGTTCGCGACAGATTCGAAAGCTCGAAACTGAAATGAGTCGAAACCTATTTTTATTTGGCATTTATATTCATTTGATCGTATAGTCATTATACATAAACCAGTTTACATGTTTATACGCATACATATATAATAGGCCGTTTAAGAAAAACACAAAGACGGTCAAAAGCGATACCTCTTGGGCGACTGTTAGGAACAACCAAGAACACACCTATAATCACACCTGAGTCACGCCAAAACTGATCACCAACCAGCTATTACCTTCGTTGTCTTTTTCTTTCTTGGATAACATGAGAGTTGCCGTCACTTTTGTTGTAGGTTTTTGTTTAGGGTTTAATGTGTGAAGAAGAAAGTGGTATACGGTTGAGAGGAAATGAGCAACAAATGGGTAAAATTATAGGGAGGTAAGGTTCCGAGTCTTAAGGAGATTCTTGGTGACTTATTCTTCCAAATTTTATCATTAAAGGAAAACGTGTACACCATGTACAAGAGTTAGAAGTTGGTCCACAATGATTTATTAACGTGTGACATTCTCAAATGAAGTTTAAGGTTGGGCCGAATTGCATATCTTAGGTTATTTATGTCATACTTGTGATTTTCAAATTCATAACATATAGTTCACTTAGGTTATACTCATATTCAAAATTTCAAAAGTTGCTTCGTATTTTAGGTTGTTATAATTCTTCCCCTCTAGAAAGAAAATTTCATCCACGAAATTGAAGTCGCAAAAGTTAGAGAGATACACACCAAATCACACAAAGAAATGAAGATAATTAGCCTCACGCTCAAAGAGGTTCTTCCAAAAGATCTTAACGAACGGAAAAATTTCTCATGGCTCGATCCAGACAAACTAGGATAGCCCCAGGCTCTCCAACAAAAACACAAATCATAACAAATCTGATCCAACGGATACGAAACAAATACGTAACAGATGATAGTAGTAATCTCACAAAGAGATACATGAAACACATATACACACGAGGCAATTACCGAGGTAGTGCTGAACGGTAGGAAAACTTCATCAACTCTATTCAGATTCAGAACGGACTAAGGGAACTTACTAATGAGAAGAGAAGCACATATCGACTTATCAAACGCATCGAGAGTTTCATAAAGAGGTGGGTAACATATTCGTATCGACTATCACTAAGCACATATCGGAATATCAAAACGTATCAGAAGGCATAATGGAATAGGTAGAATAATCGTACGGATAAGAACGAATATAAGGTCTAACGTCTCGCGAACTAAATCTTCCTTATATGCCAAAACGTCTAACTCTTCTGTACGAAAACAACATACGGGACACACAAATTCCCGGTCTAAAGTTTCAAAATTTCTCTTCCACAATGATAACTAATCCATTAGTCCGGACCTTCAATAAGTAACTCTCCAACTTAATTCAACCAAAAGGTGCTCTACATCTCTGTTCATACAAAACTCCGAAAGGAAAACCACTTTCACTTGCATGCCATCAATCTTAGTGAGCAAACACAACCAGGCCAACCACTTGTCGAATTTTCCGCTCAACACGTCAGCCAAGTTCGATAGTTGTTCTGCCCATCCATCCGTCTGAAGGTGAGAAGCCGTACTAATATCCCGAGTCCAATCCCTATAATCTTCTGTATCTCTTATGGAAGTGTGAAGCAAAACGCGATTCTCTGACACGATCACTGCAAGTGCACCATGTAGCTTAAATAATCTTCTACCGAAAGAAATCTCTGCCAATCTTCCAAGTGAGCCGACTTAGTCAAACGATCCACTTCAACTCAATTTGTGTTGTCCTTCCTAAATGTGCGCGGAAATCCCGTTACAAAGTTCCTAAAAGTTTAATCCCACTTCCACACACGAAAATCCAAAACTAAGGATAACCACTTGTACGCTGATGCTGAATCTTAACCTGTTGACACGCTAAGCACTTCGCCACCAAGGTAGTCACAATCATCTTCATACCATTCCATCAATATTTTGCTTCAAGTCTCAATGCATAATAGTACAACTAAGATGGATAGAGCAAATAGAACTGTGTGCTTCAATCAAAATCGCTTCCTTCAAGTCTTCTAACACAGATCATATTCCACCGTCTTGCTCCTGAGCTTCTTCACGTTTGTCACAAATCACTCCCAGTCATGCGTCGGATAGTTCACCTCCTACGGTTCTAGCTGTATTGATGTATACCCAATAATCTTCCCGTGTTGCATAAGGGCATAACTAAGTCTCCTTCTTGAGCAGAAACAAATCTCTTTTCAGCATTTTCAATAATTCTCCTCTCATTCTTCATCCCAACCAAAATTTACTCTTCGAGCATTTTACATAGAGCTTTTTCTGACGTAGAAATTTCAACACAAATACGAAGATGATTCTCGTGTTTCTCTTTCCTCTCTGAATATCCCAATATGTCATACTATAACAAATTATCTAAGTATTCATGAAAACACAATTTATCAAGTCCATAGAAATAGTCGGAGCAGTAGCCAATACAATTGGCATCACTAATACTCATGAAGACCATAACGAATACGAAAGGCAATTCTAGGAATAACTTGCACGTAACTGAAAATAATCAGATCTTAAATCCATCATTGTGAAAATTCACACCCAGAAATTGATTAGACAAATCGTCGATTCGAAGTAAAGGATGGCAGTTCAAACTGTAATACGATTCAGCTTCCCGAAATCGATACACAACCTCATAGTATCATCATTCTTCTTCATGAATAAAACTGAAGCACGACACGGAGACACCCTCGGACAGATAAAACCACTTCCTAGAAGCTGGCCCTTCAATTCTTTCCATTCAAATGATGTTGTTCAATACGGAATCCAGAATTAGGCAAAACGTCGTTCTATACGGACAGAATTTTCACTCAAATAACTTACCGTTCTCAGGCACTTCTCTAGACATCCTATGATTCCAATAAGTTCAATTTATATGATGTAACTATTATCACGTTGGCCAGGTGTCATAATACTTGCATCATATACACATGCCTTTATTGCAATCACATTCTACATCGAGTCATGACTAAACAAACTCTCATAACCAGATCAAAACAACTTCATATTCAGATGGAAATCTTGGTAGTTCATCAAGGAATACATCGCGAAATTTCAAACGCCCGAATAACTCTCAAGGCGAGTTTCATCAGACGAAGTATCTTCACAACTGCGAGGGATTAACGTACGAGTTTTTAAAACAAAGGTGATCATAATTGTTTACCATGTTGGGAACCATGGTACAGAATTTGAGTTTCTCAAATCGCCGAAGATGAAAAATCTAATATGACCATTGTTAGCATCTTGATGCTCAGTCAACAAATCCATATCCAGAATAATATCGACTCAAACATTCCCACAGGAAACAAATTAGCAGCACGAAACTAATCTGCAAATATCTTCAAAACGTACTGGACAATTTTGATACTCGTGACGGATAATCACAAGATTTCTCATAGAGATGGAATTAGGTAGGGCAAAAACTAATAATGCCGATGGAACCTTAATACGCTTAACAAAAGCAAGAAGAACTACAGAATGTGTTGAACATGTCGGATTCTTACATATCAGAATTCTCTGAATGGACGAAAAGGCATCTAAACGATTATCAAACGAATCAAAGATCGAAGTTCAAAAGAATGTGATAACCTCAGAAAGTGAAACCTGTAAGGCATTACTACAAAATTCTCAAAGAATTCTAAACTTATTTGATCACTAAGTTTATGTTGCGTATCCTGCTAAGTTTTCTAAATCTCCGAAACGAATGATCTTATAAGGGCTTAGCTAAAAGCAGAGGCACAAATCAAAGTGATGCGGAAACAAGATATCTAACAAATGTCTTATCATATAATCTACCTAATCCTCACCGGTCATAACTGAAGTTCCTACGAGGAGGAACCTAAAGCAAATCCTTCAAAGGTTATTCCATAAGCTCCTATAGTGCAAACTTAAGGGTCCAAATCTTCACAGGCCATAACATATGTGCTACAAGTTGAAGCCTGGGCTCTGATACCATAATTGTAACACTCCAACCCGACAAGGGTCAAAATGCCACATTATGGTGTCAACAGAAAAAACGCAAGCGTAAGACTTTCATTAATAGTAAGGTTACATAAGTTCAGAATGAAACTAAGGGAAATATAATTCTTAATCATAATGAGATCCCAACTAAAATACAAATCCAAACTAAATCTACTGAAGATGAATCCAAAGTCTAATCCAGAAGCAAAAGGCATCTATCATCAGGGTAGTCCACTAATAGCTCCTATGCACTCTTCACTCAAACCCAGCTTCCAATCTAAAACCTGCCGCAGGAAAAGGAAATGCGGCTGAGCTTAAAAATCCCAGTGAACAGATATAAACAATACGAATAATCGAACATATATAAGTATAAGGAAAAGGAACATAAGCTCCTGCTGAACGAATATCATCTATCAAATGAATAAGAGATCAATGATCAACTGAACAAATTGTCATATACCATAAGAAGCAAATCGTAGCGAAACATAAGGAGATCATAATGAAGTCAAAGGAAACAACCAGAGGATAATAATCAATAACAGAACAAAAATGCCCATCGAGCTCAGAAAGTGTTAGCATTTAAATTATTAAGTGAAGTGATGGTCACTTGTAATATTAAGACTTGTGTGTCGTGTGTTTAACTAAGTCTAGAATAGTGTGGGCTTTTGTTATTGTAATATGATAGAAATTTGTATGTAAAGGTCCAACCCACCAAAAGCCCACACAAAGCCCATCAAGAGCATTTAGGGCATCACCCTATTGCTATAAATAGCACACTCTCACACATAATCAAGTGTGCCTCAAGTAGAGTATAGGTGAGAGTGTATGTGTAGTCTCTAAGTTTGTATTGTTTTCTTTCTTTCCAAGTTTAATAACAGTCGACTAATATTATCTCATACGATCCACATCACTCTTCTCATCTATATTTCTTATATTGTCTTGAGTTACCATTCGTATAGTAGTAAAAGTAGTGTGATAAAGGTTGGTTTGTAGCATAACAAATGGTATCATCACGCCAAACAACGTTGTAGGAGTTTAGTAGTCTCGTTGTGATCAAAAGTAAGCATAAAGGTTGCGTTTTTTATCAATAAACATGTACTTTTTGGGTTAACTTTGAGGTTTACGCGAGTTTTAAGGTTAAAGGTTATAGCTTTTTTAGTTTTTTCGTGAAGTTTGTAAGTTTTGGTGTTAAAAGGTTGTAGCTTTTAAAGTCTTACGTGGTATTTAGTGTTTTGAAGTTGCTTTACATTTGCATTTTTGCTTCAAAAATTGTCTTGCATCAAAAAGCTTCAATCTTTGTATCGAAAAATAGTGTATCTAGTTTATTGGCGATAAAAGGTTTGAGCTTTACAAGTTTTACAAGTTTCTGAAGTGATTTGAGTGTGCCAAAAGGCGTTAAAGATTACTTGTGACTTGCGTTTGGAGCTTCATCGACTTGCGAAATATCTACTTTCTTGTATCAGAATTTAGATAAAAAAGGGTTTATAGGAATTCTTGTATAAGAATTTCTATAGAAGAGGATTTATAGGAATTGTGAAATTATATAGAAATTGTGTAATTTCTATCGAAATTCTGGAAATAGCTTTCTATAAAAATTCTGTAAATAGCAATCTATCGAAATTCTGGAAATAGCAATCTATCGCAATTCTGGAAATAGCAATCTATCAAAATTCTAGAAATAGCAATCTATCGCAATTCTACTTGAGCCTCTATCGCAATTGTCATACTCAAACCTTTCGCAATTGTTGGTCAACTCTATCGCAAATCTGGTTTCAAGAGGCTATCGCAATTGTGCTTTTGTTATCCTATCGCAATTCTTAGTTGGACTCTTTTGCAATTGTACATTTGGACTTTCTATCGCAATTGTGATTAATTGTCGCAACTTAATAAAATTATCTAAATTCGATTTGCATTTAATTTCCACAACATCAAACGTGAACTCGGTATTCTCTCGCTTGTATAAGTGTGATGAATACTTCGACAAGGGTTATATCTTCTAATTTGTATAAATTAGATAGATTTTTATATATATTGCAAATTTATATAAATTGCATATTTCTATATAAATTGAAATTTTGCCAAAATTTGTTTAAATTTTGTCTAAATTAAGATTTCTATAGAAATTGTGGTTTTATCTAAATTGTAATTTACATAACTTTGTCGAATTTGTGAACTTTTGATCTTGTCTAAATTATAGTCTTGTCAAATTTAGTAACTTTATCTAAATTGCTACGTTTATCTAAATTGTCATAGCTTATCTAAATTGCAAGTAACCTCAAACGATCTTCAGCAAATGATCAAGACTTCACAACAACAACTGAGTTTAACCTTCAACAACCACAACTCCTATTTCGTTGCAACGATCCTACATCTACTTTATCATACAAAACATCAACAATGACTACTCAACAAGACATTCATGCAGCCGGTGCATAAAACCGTCCTTCTATGCTTGAAAAAGCGGTTTATCTTCAATGGACGAGCTGTATGCTTCGATATATCAAAACCAAACCTGAATGACAAGGTAAACTCCTGCTCAAATCCATCTAGAATGGACCATTCAAGCCTCGTCAAATTCAAGACCCTAAATCCAAATGACACACCTCCTACTCTACCATTCCTTCGTTTACAAAGAGAAGATGATTACACAGCAGAGGATTGGAAACAAATTGCAGCTGATGACTTGGAAATGCACTTAATTCAACTTGGTTTACCACGTGAGATCTTTGCTGCAGTTGACAGTTGTGAAACTGCTTATGATATGTGGGAACGAGTTAGAAGGCTTTGTCATGGCATAGAAATCGGACAACAAGATATTGAAAACAAGCTGCTAACTGAATGGGAAAAGTTCACATCCACTCCAGCGGAGCCTATTGAATCTTATTAAACCAGGTTTTGCACTCGAATGAACGAGCTAATCAGAAACAAGTTGTCACCAAAACAAATTGTCTAAAACATCAAGTTCATCAACAATCTACCAGAAGAATGGGGACGATTTGTCACGATTGTTAACCAAACAAAGAACCTTCATGAGGTGAACTACGATCTGCTCTATGACTTTCTAAAGCAAAACCAGGCAGAGGCGAATGAAGTCAGGAAAGAGAAGTTAGCTAAGCAACATGATCCTCTTGCATTGATTGCTCAGACACCAACACCTGTAACAGTGAATACACAACCATCCTCATCATCTTCCACTCAGAACTACATGCAACAACAATACGTTCCATCAACTGCTGTCATACCACAACAACAACAATTCTACCCACAACAACAAGTGATTCCACAACAACAATACCCATAATACCAAGAACCAGATTTCACTGACAATGATGATAGTGCTGCTTTGTCCCAAGCATTTACTCTTCTAACAAAGGTATTCCTAGGACACTACTCCATACCCACTAACAACAACCAAAGGATTTCATCGAACACTTGCAACAGGCAGATTGCTCAGCCGAGTTTCAACATGGGTCAACAAGGACAAATGGTTCGAGGTTATGGGAATCAGCAGGGATATGCTCCTCGATATCAGATGGGTAATCAAAATGCAGGGCAGTATGTTGGAAATCGGATGGGTTAGTATGCAGGGAATCAGATGGGTCAAGTTGTTGGAAATCAGAGGGGTCAGAATGTTGGGAATCAGTTTGGGAATGTTGCTGCTCCAGTTGCTGGGAATATTGGAAATGTGAATCAGGGGAATTTGCTAAAGTGTTTCAATTGTCAAGGAATTGGTCACATGGCAAGGAACTATCCCACCAAGCCGAAAAAGAAATATCTTGAGTATCTACAGAAAGAAGTGCTTTTGGCTCAAAAGAAAAAGGCAGGGTTACAGTTGAATGCAGTAGAACATGACTTTATAGCTCTTATGGATGATATGGAAGACCTTGAGGACATCGATGCCAACTGCATTTTCATGGCCAATCTTCAGGAGGCTAAGTATGACACGGATTCTGAAGCACCTCCTGCTTATGATATCAATGCAGTCTCTGAGGTACCACCATATGCTACATGTCACAATAATGAAATATTTGATATGTCACCTTATCAGGAACAGCATCCTGCTACTCCAGCACCCACTTATGATACATATATGGACGCGCCAAGTTGTAGCAATATTAATTTGGCACCTCCAGATATGGATCCTAATGGAGGCTTCGAGTCACAGCATGTTGAGAATGATGAGGAAACACGTGTGTTATCTGAATCATTATTGCATAATTGTAGTGTTGAAATTGAACTCAAATAAGTACATTTTATTACTATCATTTATCCTATTAAATTGACTTGTTTTACTATATTATGTATGAGGATTGATACTTAATCGTTTACTTTTGTAATTCTCAGGTAAAAACAAGCATTTGGTGAAACTTAGCGATTTTGGACTGATTATGGAGCAAAACATGCATAAAGTTAAGAGTCTACTGAAATGAAGAAGATCAAGACTAATCTGCTCCAGATGCGCCGCATCTCACTCATGACATGCGCCGCATCTCTATCAAGATATCACCAGATACGATCCAAGATACAAGAGGACATGCGCCGCATCTAATCATGGAGTTACGCCGCATCTTCTGGCGGTGTACGAATATTCCTGAATATTATAATCTTGGACCCCACGCGAAGTTAAGTACATGCGCCGCATCTATTCCTTAGATGCGCCGCATCTTCCCTCAGACAGAAACTATAAATACCCCGTAGACCAGACGAATTAAAAGGGCCGAACATTATAACCTAAGACCGAACAGGAGAAACCAAGGACGAATTCAGTCAAGGAGGCAGCACAAGACACACCCAAATCAAAGATACAAGAGCTGTAAGGAGGTGCTGCATGTGTTTAATTCATTAAGTAGTTTTGTTTTATTGTGTTAGCAAACTTTAATTCATCAGGATTGGTGGCTTGTGTAATGTGACAACGAAAGATTGCACTCCCTTTAATACTTGCTTTCCCATCAATTAAAGTTTATATGTTGATGTCTTTGGTTACTACTTATTAGTGCATTGATAACCTCTGTGTTTATTAGTGGCTTGCGGGCATTTGACTGCGGGACATAATGTGGCTCCCACGGTTATTACTAAATTGATCACTTAGGAATAACTTTTAGACATAAGTAATCATTAAGGGTTTACTCGCCGATAAGAATAGGACCAACGAGAAAGGGTTAATTACATACACTTCATATAAAGCTATCAATAAAACAAGTGACAATCTACTTAATCATAAGGACAGCCCTCTTATTGTCTCAAGTATCTATCTGTGTACGTGTGTGCTACTTGCTGATTCGTGCCTATTGGTTTATTTTATTATTTAATTGCAAACAAATCGTGCCAGTCTCTCAGGCTGAAACCCCTTTGCGTTAGGATATTAAAATACTGATTAGAATAACGAGATAATACGTTCCACTCTTAGTGATCGACACTCTACTTACCATTATATTCATACTGACCGGGTACACTGCTCGTTAAGTGTGTGTGTTATTGATAAGTCGGCTAAATATAAATTTAAAACTTGAGTAGGCATTAAAACTGCTAAACCGCAACGACACATCACGCGCATCATTGTAGTGTCGAAATTGAAAAAGTCAAAAAGGTCAATCGCGATGTTAATGCCGCGAATGAAAAATTGACCGCTGAGCTTGAGAGATATAAGGTGAATGAAAAAGCTTTTGAAATTAATAAAACCCGACAGTCAGAATTAGAAGATGGTTACAAAAACTCCGTTTCAAGAGAAAAAAAATTGCAAATTAAGTATGACACCCTTGATGTTTACTTAAACAAGAAAATAAGATCCTTAAACACGGAAGTTTCTGATTTACAAAACCAACTTTATAAAAAAATCAACTTGTTCTGATCTTGAAAAAGAAAAGAAACAGTTGAAAGCAGATTTTTCAAAACACGAAAATGAGCTTCTTGATGAAATCATTGAGAAACAAGAAGCAATTAAGAAGTTGGAAGATTTGCTTGAAAAAATGGGTCACTCTGCTCAAAAAATTTATATGTTAATCAAAGATCTAAACCCGTTTTTGCACACTATGAAGAAAATGGCTATCGGTTGTGAAAACCCTTATACACTCAAGAAAGCTCAAAAGGAACATAATGTGTTGTATAATGGTAATTTGATTTATGCTAAACATGATCCTCCTGAAGTTCGGGATTCTGATGAGACGATTGAGCTTGCCGAGGAGAGTAGAATCAAAATTAGACAAATGAACCCAGAAATCAAACCAATTGATTACAACAAGCTTAACATACTTTCTGGACTAAATTTTGTTAAACAACAACAACCTACAAAGGTTTTCAAAAGATTAGTTGTTCCAACAACACCAAAAGTTGTTTCCAAAAATCTTTCAAATCTGGTACAAATGTCCTCTAGCAACCCTTTTAACACAATTGAAGCTAGACGATATTTGGATGATCTGAAAGACAAAGTAAAAACACTTCAAAGTATTGTTGACTCAAAAACAAATCTTAGCATCAACAACTGGCATTCAAGTTTTCATTATGAAATGAGAGTAATTCATGTTGAAAATGCAATTTTAAAAGAAACAGCCAACTTTATAAAGGACCACAAATCCTTGGCAAAGGAAGCAAATGAAAACATTGAACGCATCAAAATTTTGGAAACCCATAATGATACTCTCTTCGAGGCAGTTCTATCGACCGAAATTATGTCCATTATTTACCAAACATATTTTGTGGAAGACGATGAAAGACTTCGAGCTGAGACTTCTCAAATTGTTTTAAAATATGAAAATGCGCTTGCTAAGCTTGAAAAGGAAAATGTAACATATTTTAAACAACTTGATCAGAAAAAGGAAGAATGCAAGTATGATAAATTGTCGTATGAGCGTGCTTACAAGAACATGAAATAAAAAAATGATATTTTGAAGTCTCAGCTTGAAAGTCAAAAAGGGAAGGGTGAGGAAACTAAGTTTGCAAAATCATCAACTTAGGACAAACCGGTTGTAAAATCAAAAATGTCAATTTCTCAAAGTATTACAAAAGTTGATGTGACAATTGATTTGACAAAACCAGTCACTCCAACACCCTTGCCAAAAGAAAATGAAAAAGCAAAACATGCTGATAAAGGGAAAGCAGTTGTCGAAACACCGAATGTGATAGCACCTGGACTTTATAGGATTAGTACCACTACTGCGTCTACCTCTACATCTCAAAAATATAGGGCGATAGACAAAAGTGTGAAAGATAATCTAAAAGAGACTAGGAATGCTAACACAAATTCAAAAGACAACAAGATAAATCCTAATGTGTGTGCCTTACCTTCTACAGGAGTAGAAAGTACCTCTAGGAGCAGCAGACTATAGCCTAGGAGCAATACAAGGAACAATAGAGTCTCGCTTGCCTCTAAGAGTGACAGCAAGAATAAACCGGAAGAAGTAGAAGAATACCCTAGGAATTTATCGCTTTCAAATAAGAAACATATGTCATCTGGATGTAATGTTAAGAGTACTGTTTCGAGTGCATGTAATGAATCTGTTTGTTTAATGTGCAAGAAATCGTTATCTGAAAATGCTTGTGATGATATTGTTTCTAATAATGTGAATGTGAATGCAGTGCTTGAACAGAAAGATGTTCCTCCAGGAACTTGTACTAAGACTAGATATATTCCAAGACTTATTCCAAAATCTAGGACAACCACTAGTAGAATATTGCCTAGGAACTATCTTAAGTTGTGCGTATGGATTCCAACAGGTAAAGAATTCACTCTACTAAATGGTAAATTAAAGGCTCCAAAAGAACCAGTAAAAACCTTCTATGAATGTGATTCATATGTTACCCCTAACCCCATGGAACCAAATGATAAACGGTTTCCAAATGCACAATCTTCTGTTATTGGCAAGTTATCGAAATATGTCTTTGGATCGTCGACTCGGGTTGCTCCAAGCACATGACCGGGAATCTGAAGCTGCTGATCAACTTTGTATGGAAGTTCATGGGAACTCTTCGCTTTGGAAATGATCATGTAGCAGCTATTCTGGGTTATGGAGATATTCAGTTTGGGAACTTCTTAATCACTCGTGTTTACTATGTAGAAGGGTTGGGACACAATCTGTTTTCAGTTGGACAGTTTTGCGATGCAGATTTAGAGGTTGCATTTAAGAGAAATACTTGCTTTGTTAGGAATTTGATTGGAGATGATCTCTTAACCGGAAATCGTTGCACCAATCTCTATGCTATCGACATAAACCAAATGGCCTCTTCATCACCAATTTGTCTCATGACAAGAGCATGCAAAACAAAGTCCTCGTTATGGCACAGACGATTATCCCATCTCAACTTTGACACCTTAACCAAGCTAGCCAAAGAAAACATCATCAATGGTCTCCCTTAGTTAAAATACACCAAAGATTACTTATGTCCATCTTGTGAGTATGGAAAAAGCAAACGGGCAACTTATAAACCCAAAACCGTACCTAGTTCGGTCGATAAGTTACATTTTTTGCATATGGACTTATGTGGCCCAATGAGAGTTGAAAGTATCAATGGGAAGAAGTATATTCTTGTTATCGTCGGTGACTATTCAAGATATACATGGGTAAAGTTTCTGAGGTCAAAAGACGAAGCACCAGGCATCATCATCACCTTTCTGAAGCGAATTCAAGACCTACTTCAAGCTCCAGTAAGGATTGTAAGAACTGACAATGGCACGTAATACACAAATCAGGAGTTAAGAACATATTTTGAAGATACTGGAATCACTCACCAGACATCAGTTGTTAGAACTCCACAGCAGAACGGGGTAGTTGAAAGAAGAAACAGAACTCTTGTGGAAGCTGCTCGTACAATGCTAATTTATTCTAGTGCACCACTATTCTTATGGGCTGATGCTGTTGCCACTGCTTGTTTCACTCAGAACCGATCCCTTATCCATCCAAGATTCAATAAAACCCCATATGAGCTAGTAAACAACAGAAAACCCGACATCTCTTATCTTCATGTATTTGGCGCTTTATGCTATCCAACTAATGACAGAGAAGATCTGGGGAACCTGAAAGCTAAGGGTGATATTGGAATCTTCATTGGTTTTCAGAAAACTCGAGGGCATTCAGGGTATATAATAGAATAACTAAGAGGATAATGGAGACGATGAATGTGAAGTTTGACGAGATTTCACAGATGGCTTCTGAAAGACTCGCTCTAGAACCCGATGGCTTCTAATCAAACCGGATTAGGACCCGCACCAAACGTTTAGACTTCTGGACATATTTGTTCAGGACTCATACCCTAAGGAGCTCGATCAACTAATATTGACAAACCAACAAATCAAGAACTGGAAATTTTTTTTGAGTTTATGTATGATGAATACTATGGTGGAGCTTCGACTAATACATCACAACAACGTTCCGCTGCACCCGCTCAAAATCATCAACCACCACCACCACCACCACAAGATGCATCAACAACAATCGAAGATGATGCACCAACTCCCTCTACGTCATCAACATCTACTCCAGCAACTCCAGTAATTGAGATTGTGTTACCAAGAGTTGATGAGCAAAACCAAACCACACCAATTCAAGAAGAACAACAACAGAATGATGCTGTGTTAGAAGATGAACCATTCGAAAAACCATTTGCTACGGATTCTGCTGAATCATCTTCAAGGTTACATGAACCATCTAACACGCATTCGTCAAATCCAAGGTACCCTTCTACGTTACAATGGACTAAAGACCATCCAATAGAACAAGTAATTGGTGAACCTTCACGGCCAGTCCAGACGAGAAAACAACTCGCCCCCGATTCCGATATGTGCATCTACGTCTACTCAGTCAGTCTAAAAGAGCCAAAGAACATTCAGGAGGCGATGGCAGATAATGCTTGGATTGAAGCGATGCAGGAAGAACTTCTCCAATATCAATTGCATAACACCTGGGATTTAGTTCCAAGACCAATTGACAAACTTGTCATTGATCTTAAGTGATTATGGAAGAACAAAAAGGATGAAGAGATGACTGTAATTCGCAACAAAGCTCGTCTCATGGCCAAGGGATTCAGACAGGAAGAGGGGATAGATTTCGATGAGTCATTCGCACCAGTAGCAAGACTTGAGGCAGTTAGGATATTCTTAGCATATGCAGCTCAGAAAAACATCACGGTCTATCAGATGGATATCAAGATAGCATTCTTGAATGAAACTCTGAAAGAAGAGGTGTACGTGAGTCAGCCAGATGGATTCGTTGACAAAGATCATCCCGACTACGTCTACAAGCTAAAGAAAGCTATCAATGGTTTGAAACAAGCCCCAAGGGCGTGGTATGATGAATTATCATCTTTCCTTCTTCAAAATAATTTCACCAAAGGAACAATTGACCCGACCTTGTTTACTAAAAAATTCAAAGATGATATTTTGATTGTTCAGATTAATGTGGACGACATAATCTTTGGGTCCACTAATCTAAAACATTCAAAACATTTTGAAAATCTCATGAAAAGCAAATTTGAAATGTCCATGATGGGGGAACTAATATTCTTTCTGGGATTACAAATTCATCAATCCCCACATGGTAATTTTATAAATCAAGCTAAATATACAATTGAGATTTTGAAAAAACATGGAATGGAAAATTGTGACTCTATTGGTACACCAATGGTCACTTCACCCAAAATAGGCATTGATTTATATGGGAAACCCATGGATCCAAAGAAATATCAGAGCATGATTGGTTCTCTCATGTATCTAACAGCTAGTCGACCCGATATTCATTTTGCTGTCTGTTTATTAGCACGGTTTCAGGCAAGGCCTACCGAACTGTACCTCCAAGAGGTTAAACGGATCTTTCGGTACCTACGAAGAACTATTAACATGGGACTTTGGTATCCGAAGGATTCGGAGTTTAAAGTAACAGCCTTTTCAGATGCGGACCATGCCAGTTGTCAAGTTACAACGAAAAGTACATCAGGTGGAGCACAATTTTTGGGAGAAAAGGTAGTAGGCTGGTCATCAAGGAAACAAGATTGTACTGCACTATCAACCGCAGAAGCCGAGTATGTGTCTCTATCTGCGTGTTGTGCCCAAGTTCTATGGATGAGGACACAACTCACAGATTGTGGTTTTACTTTCGACCGCATACCTTTGTATTGTGATTCGAAAAGTGCCATAGCCATCTCGTGCAATCCAGTTCAACACTCGAAGACCAAGCATATTAGAGTCCGCTATCACTTCATAAAGGAACACGTCGAAGAGGGTACTGTTGAATTATTTTTCGTGAAGACTGAATACCAACTCGCCGATCTATTTACTAAAGCCCTTCCAAAAGAGAGGTTTGATAACTTAGTTCGACGAATTGGCATGCGAAGCCTAACTCCCGATGAGTTAGAAAGTCTTCTCGAAACTTCTTGAAATTTATCTCAAAAAGCTTCGCTGTAAATATTTTTTAAAAAAAGAAAATACAAAATTTGAAAAAACCATCAAAAACAAAATACAAAAATGGAAATTTTCAAAAATTCAAAAACAATATAAAATCAAAAAACCAAAAATATTCTTCTCATGGCATGTCTCGCGTATAATCGATATTCTGTACATATCTAGAAATGTCATTCAACAATGATACGGACATGTACAGATGCTTGAGCGAGGGTTCACTTAAATATTTTCTAAAACATGTCGTTTCTCTAAATTTCTTCACAATGACTTTCGTATACTTCTGTACGAAACCCGCACTTGAAAGACGGCTTTCGTATACTTCAGTACGAAGCCCGCGCTACATTGATGACTTCTGATTATTTCAGATCAGGACTCGCATTGTTAATGGCAAAAGAAAACAAAGAATCCTTGAGCACATGATCAAGATTTTTCAAAATCTTTCTCCAAATTCTGTGCTCAAGATCCTTCAAAAAGAAAACTCCCTCTATACCCTTAAATTAATTTTAAACTCAAATGTTTAAAAAATATGCTTTATTAAAGGGGATTATAAAAAGAAAAAAACATAATGTTCTAAATCATGCTAAAATGATCCGTCTATCTCTCCAAAAAGCTTTCATTTAATCAGTTGATATCAATAATATCACTACATGCTATTTTTGAGGGGGAGAAGATGTGATTAAAATGTGATCAAATGTTTAAAAGAATCGTGGATTGAATCTCAAAAAGAGCTCTCCGAAAAGACTCAGATCTGAACCCTCAAATTGACGAAAATTAAATATCGGTAATCGAAAAGACTTGTCCGGGACGGGTAATAATTTCAAGCTGGTTATCTAGTGATGTAAACGTGTCTCACAAAGGACTTGTCTGAGAATGTACCAATTCGAGAGATTCACTTTTGATATGACCGGGACGGGTAATATTTTCAAGCTAGTCTAACTAGTGATGTAAATGTGTCTCGCAAGGGTCATACTAATTGAAAATCAATCAATTCAAAAATGTGCGAACTTTACCCAACATGTGCAAATTTACCTTAAAAATGCATGAGCACATGTGAAGGGGGAGTATTTCAAAATTGTAAAACTCTCGAAGTGTTAACTAAATGTGTTTAATCATAAACACTTTGAGAGATTTTCACAAAAGGTTTTATGGAAAGTGATCAATAAATCTAGGATAATCATGGTGTAATAAGGTGATTATGGTTAGGTTTATGTCCAATGATCCGCCAGAGCCGGAGGGATCTACCCAATGACAATTCCAATAGATTAGAATTAGAAGTCCTTAGGAAAGATTGAAAAAAGGAGTAAATGAGAAAGGGAAAGAAGGGGTTGAAGAATTAAAAAGAAAAGTTTAATGAAAGGGTGAAAAGAAATAGCCCTCCATGAAAACTTAGGGCAGAAACCGGGTCAATATATCTGCTATCGGTTATCACAAGTTGATACTGATATTTAAGACAGGACGTCATGGACCCAGTGACGCGCTGCACCACCCCTCCTAGCCACTCAGATATTTCTTAAAAGATATTTGTTTCATTTCTCACAAAGAACACTACATAATCTATCGGCCTCTCATTCCGAGATGTGTTGATATTGAAAAGGTGGCACTCTGCTCTATGCCTCCGACTACTAAAACTAAAACGCACATTATCGAGTCTAGAACCATGAGATTCATCAAAAGATCTCTTAGGGACACTATCCATTATAATACACATGTGTTCACAAAAAAGGACACAAGGTGTACAAGAGTCTTAATGAGATCTTAGATCTTGCCTTATATCATGATGGTTACGTGCTTCAAATGGTCTACAGTCGTGGGGTGATCTCCAATGACCCACTGAATCGTGGGTGCACTTCGGTGTATCCGTGTAAGCCCTTTCGGGGGTATCCGATTCAAAATGGCCTTGGTTAAGATTAGAGAAAGTTTCCACACTATGCTATTAACGATCTCAAAATCTGAACCTGTAAGCGCTGGACGATTTATTGCTAACTATTTTATGCAGGTACTAACGAAGGTCCATCAACCATCATCATATGTCTCAACATTTGCATCTCCTCATGCTCATACTTATGAAGATCACCCTCAACAAAGTTCGAAGTGAAAAGTTCAAGACAAAAAGACCAAGTTAAAGACAATGTGTTACGACAAAGTCAAGAAGCTAATCAAGATGTCAAGAACAAGTTCATGCATCAAGTGAGGACGACATAAGTATGAAGTTCAGAAGAAGTATGAGTATGATGGAGGATACGACGCTATAAACTGAAGAAGATGTTGATCAAGGCAATAACGACTAAAAGACGATTACTTTGAAGATCAAAAAGCATGAAGGAACAAGGAACGAAAACAATTCTACAATGACACACAAAGTTCAAGACGTCAAAGACAAAAGACCTATCACTGGGAGCATCATTGAAATGACCATCCCTTAGGGGGAGATTGTTAGCATTTAAATTATTAAGTGAAGTGATGGTCATTTGTAATATTAAGACTTGTATGTCGTGTGTTTAACTAAATCTAGGATAGTGTGGGCTTTTGTTATTGTAATATGATAGAAATGTGTATGTAAAGGTCCAACCCACCAAAAGCCCACACAAAGCCCATCAAGAGCATTTAGGGCGTCACCCTATTGCTATAAATAGCACACTCTCACACATAATCAAGTGTGCCTCAAGTAGCGTATAGGTGAGAGTGTGTGTGTAGTCTCTAAGTTTGTATTGTTATCTTTCTTCCCAAGTTTAATAACATTCGGCTAATATTATCTCATACGATCCACATCACTCTTCTCATCTATATTTCTTATATTGTCTTGAGTTACCATTCGTATAGTAGTAAAAGTAGTGTGATAAAGGTTGGTTTGTAGCTTAACAGAAAGCATGCCACACGCTTAGTCACATAATCACATCACATCATATCCATTTATCCGTCAAATAATAAGTTGTACAAGGAGTAGCTAGCTCCAATGTACCAGAAGTGAAATGGGGTGCATGCCACGCACTACCAATCACTTAGAAAAACCATATCCAAACAGATAAATACCTAGGATGGATCCATACGCTCCCTGCAAAACAGAATACATATGCAAATACGAGACTATACATACGTATAACAGAAAGGCCATGTGCGCAATAATCATATATATATCATATATATATATATATATATATATATATATATATAAACATATATATATCATAATAGAAGGGAACGCCGTAGATCAATCACACCTCCACAGAAGTGTCTTGCCATTGGTGCCTCAATGACATGGCCATGGTACCTCCATGGCTAGTTTAGAAACCAGCTCGGGCAATAGAACAGAATAAGCAAAGTAAAGCAAAGTAAAGCTATCCATACTCAAAATAGAACTACTATAGCATAATCAATCAGAGCATATCAACATAACAGAATCTCATATCAATGAGATAATATACAGATCATCATAACAGAATGGATAGCAAACAGAATCATATCAAATGATAATATCAAATGGATCATATCAACGAATCATATCAAACGGAATCATATCAAAGCAAATGAATCAAGTCAAGGATCGAGATGCCAAAACCCTTACTGAGAAAGGGTAGAATATCTGTACCTTATGCAAAACAAGCAAAACAAATCAGGAAAGCACACAGAAACTGAAGCTACTCCTTCTTCACAGGATCTACACGAATTAATGATCACGTACTACTTAATGCTCATTTTAATCACATTACACAGTTGGGGTTTCTTTTCATTTTTAGTAACTTTCCCGAATTAGTAATATCCACATTTAGTAAGTTTCCCGAATTAGTAACTTTCCATAATTAGGGTTACAAATGACAATTAAGTAAACTTAAAGGTTTAATATGACCAATACCATAGTTTAGGGTTTATTGTGACAACTTAATGTAAATAATCCAAAAATTAGGGTTTAAAGTGTAATTTAGTTTCATAATGACCAACTTAGGATTTATTAAATTTTAGAATGCCATTTACCCATTTTGGACTAAAATACATTCGAAGCTTTCATCACCCTCGAACCCGACATAACACATACACACACTCTCGACATACATGCAAACTCATCTCCACTCGACACACTCACACTTGTACCCTCTTGCTTTCACAATGACACCGAGACACACAACCAAGTAAAACCCCACGACAAAACAAGACACACCCTTCTCGTTACCTTTTGTGAACCAAACAAGGCCCAAACGACCCAAGTTAATAACCAGCCCAACACACATCTTATGCCCTTTTTACTTTAGTTTCGTAAACATTTTTAGTCCTTATTTAGACCCACCAAAACTCACGACACAACATGCACACCCATGAACCACATTTCTATCTTGCTTTAATTAGTGTACGTGCATGTTTTATATATATATATATATATATATATATATATATATATATATATATATATATATATATATATATATATAATGATTTAAAACACAACCGACCCATGATTTCATGTATATCAAATTTACTATAACAGTTTATCATATATCTTATATTTAATGATAAGAACACAGTTTATATGTGACTCAACACTTGATAGATCGATCCTATGTTTCTCCATCTATTATCACGCATGCAGATCGTTAAAACCATACACCTCCATTTTATTATTATTACGTTAACAGGATAGACAGAAACAAACCTGAAACTCACTCGAAAACACACGCCGTGCTCAACCTCTTTGACAAAGCTTAGTATGACTCTTTTATAAATATAACTCTCATTAATCATGCATGTATTGCAGCCCTACATGATCGATATACTCATAATATAGACTACAAACACACCATTCGACAACCCCCATACGAGACACACACATGAATATCGAGACACAAACATCACATGAAATCACACATGACTAAGCCTAGATCCTACGCATTTATAATCACGTCCCTTCTTTTATTCGTTTAAGTTTATAATCCACTTTCTTTAAAAAAAGTATAATGCATATCATGTGCCTGTTCTAATAACCAAATCAAAGATGTAGTTCACGACAGATTCGAAAGCTCTAAACAGAAATGAGTCGACACCTATTTTTATGTGGCCTTTATATTCATTCGATCGTATAGTTATTATACATAAACCAATTTACATGTTTATACGCATACATATACAATAGGCCGTTTAAGAAAAACATAAAGACGGTCAAAAGAGATACCTCTTGGGCGACTGTTAGGAACGAGCAAGAACACACCTATAATCACACCTGAGTCACGCCAAAACTGATCACCAACCAGCTATTACCTTCGTTGTCTTTTTCTTTCTTGGATAACATGAGAGCTGCCGTGACTTTTGTTGTAGGTTTTTGTTTAGGGTTTAATGTGTGAAGAAGAAAGTGGTATACGATTGAGAGGAAATGAGCAACAAATAGGGAAAATTATAGGGAGGTAAGGTGCTGAGTCTGAAGGAGATTCTTGGTGAATTATTCTTCCAAGTTTTTATTTTAAATTTTCGGTATAAAATTTATCATTGAATGAAAACGTGTACACCATGTACAAGAGTTAGAAGTTGGTCTACAATGATTTATTAACGTGTGACATTCTCAAATGAAGTTTAAGGCTGGGCCAAATTGCATATCTTAGGTTAGTTATGTCATACTTGTGATTTTCAAATTCGTAACATATAGTTCACTTAGGTTACACTCGTATTCAAAAGTTCAAAAGTTGCTTTGTATTTTAGGTTGTTATAGTTCATCGTGTTACTGTTTCATTAGTAAATTCTTCTTAATATTAAAGATTAGATTCCGCATAATCTTTAATACACTCAAACATAGTTTCGACCATAGTTGTGTTAGATTTATCTAATATAACTAAACCTTAAACAAGCTTAAGGAATTCGATCAAGTGCTCAACTGGGATCAACATATTGGAACCAACATCATACCCAAAAGTGTCGGCCGAGCAGTCAGTCGAGTTAGGACGGCATTTGCCATTTGGAAGAGATATGTTGGAGACACCAAAGTCGGTACGATCATACATTACAACATGATCGTTGGGGAGTAGTTGCATGTATATGACAGAGATACCTATGCTTGGGAGTAGGACGGACCATGATCCACCAACCGCTAGACACGATTGAGCATGAAAAAGAATGATGATGAAAAGAAGAAGATGACAATAAGGGAGGGTAGTGGAGAAGCTCATTGTTGTATTGTATTTTTTTATGGGAGATTGTTAGAGAGTTGGTGTGTGTTTTGGAGGTGATGGAGATGGCCTTAAATACTATTTCAGGCGCTTCAGTGTTACTGTGTGAATTAACGTCAATAATATGAGTAGAATTTTGAATATTGTAAGGTGGTTTCGAATTGAAGGTGGGTTTCAAATATTATATTTCTTTTATTTTTAATCATTTTTTTGTTAGGTTTTTAGGTGTACAAGTAAAAATATAGTGATGGGTTGATTCACTTCAGTCATTGTCTATATGTCAAATTTTCAATCTAATTTTTTATGGTCAATATCTATGTTATAAAATAGACTAAATATATGATGCGCATGTTTACAATCTTGGAGCTAAGTGCAGCAAAAATTAATTAAACAACTCTTTCAAAGGGAATCTACAATGCTAATCTAGTTGTCTTGCTCAGGTAGATGGCTCACATTGAGAATTTTGTATGATCTATTACAGTAGGTGGCAGTCAATGTCGGAGCTTAGCGGAGACATAAGAGGGCTGTGGCCCTCCTCTTCAAAGTTTAGATTCTTTTGCTTAGATACATGACTTCTTTGTTCAAACTTGTAGTAGGAACTTGTGAATTTGGCCCTCCCAGATTTGTTTATAAGCATTTTGGCCCTCCCAAAAAATAACTTGAAACTCCGACATTTGTGGCAGTTTTACTTATGGAAAATTGCCACTTATTCCTATCGAGGCAGAGTATACGAGTTTTTTTCAAAAAAATTGTACATTGTCTAGCCGGTCCATGTAAAAAAGGTGTGAATTTTAAGGTCCGGTTATTTGGCTTAAAAACAAATGTTTGTTCTTATGCGAGCTTAAAAACACAGTCATCTTGTATTGCTATCCTTTCGCAAGCTCTTGTTCCTTGATAGTTTTGTTATTTAGATTTCACTTTTTCACATTTTAAACAAAAGATAAATAAATACTATCTTTGACAGGAATTATTTGTTCATATTTTTGTTTTGTGTTGTCTTAAAATAATTGTCCACAGATAAAAATAGATAGGGAAATATGGTCGACCGTACCATATTAGTATATTACCCTTACTTTTAACTTATAATTACAAAGATTAAAGAAAACGTTAATTAATTAGTTATGGATAAAACTCATCATTATGCAAAAACTAAAAAACAGAAAAAAGTAATCATCATGTTTTGTTAATTTGTGTAAAAGTCTTAAATCAATCCTTATCACACACAATATAAGATTAAAGAAGAGAGAAGAGATTAGTAGAGAGAGATATATGGTAACTTCTAGAGAGAGAAAGAGAAGTGTATTAGATTAAGAAAGAATGAGAGATACAAGAGAATGCCCTAGAAGCCACACACACATCCCACCTTACAAATGAGGAGGGTGATGGGTATTTATTGTTTCTTACAACATATGGACTTGGGCTAACTATGGGCTAACTTCTAACCTATTAGATTACATAAAAGCCCATTGACTATTCTAATTAATAAACGATGACACATTACAAAAATATTATAACGACAAATGACCATCACTTTTTATAAAATCTAACAATCTCCCCCTAAGGGATGGTCATTCAAATGATGCTCCTAGTGATTAGGTCTTTCGTCTTTGATGTCTTGAACTTTGTGTGTCGTTGTAGAATAGTCTTGAATCTTTGTTCCTTCATGCTATGTGATCTTCAAAGTATCGTCTTTTGTATGTTCTTGCCTTGACCAACATCTTCATTTGTTTATTTGCGTTGTATCCTTCATCATACTCATACTTCTTGAACTTCATACTTATGTCATCCTTTCTTGATACATGAGCTTGTTCTTGACATCTTGATTAGCTTCTTGACGTTTTCTTTAACACTTTGTCTTTAACTTGATCTTTTTGTCTTGAACTTTTTCAGTTGAGCTTTGTTGAGGATGATCTTCATAAGTATGAGTAAGAGGATATTTGGATGTTGTTCTATATGATGATGGTGAATGGACTTTCGTCTGTACCTACATAAAACAGTTAGCAATAAATCATCCAGCGCTTACAGGTTCAGATTTCGAGATTGTTAACAGCATAGTGAGAGGACTTTCTCTAATCTTTACCAAGGCCGTTGTGAGCCGATGAAGTATATTGGGGTATCACTTAACGACTCTAGACCGTTTTAAGCATGTAACCATCATGATATAAGGCAAGATCCGAAGATCTCATTAAGACTCTTACAACTTGTATCCTTTTTGGTGAACACAAGTGTATTATATTGGAAGTTTTCCTAAGAGATTTTTGATGAATCTCATGGCTCTAGACTTGATAATGTGCGTTTTGGTTTTAGTAGTCAGAGGCATGGAGCAGAGTGCCACCATTTCAATATCAACACATCTCAAAATGAGAGGCCGATAGATTATGCATTGTTCTTCGTGAGAAATGAAACAAATATCTTTTAAGAGATTTCTGAGTGGCTAGGAGGGGTGGTGCAACGCGTCACTGGGTCTGTTAGGAAATTAAGCTTTAGCAGTTAAGACTGTTGAAGGTAACAGTTAGGACTGTTGAAGATGGAAGTTAAGACTGCTGAAGAGTTTTGAAGACATGAGCAGTTAAGACTGCTGAGTGAAGAAGTTAGTACGGTTTATGATTTATGTAATAGATAAATATGGAAAAGATATTGTGTATATCGTATAAGATTAGAATGATAGTTATCTTGTAAAGGAATCCTTGGTCTATAAAAGGATTGCCTAGGTTAACATACAGAGATATAACAATACGAATTAGTTCAAAGAGATTCAAGGTTGTAAACCCTAGTGATAGGAGATCACTCGTATTATTATTCTAATAATATTGAATCGTTGAAGGTTATCATTCTGTGTTCATTCATTGTTTTATTCAAATCATACAAAACACATAAAGTCTTCTAAGTGCTAGCTAGTAAATTCCGCGTGCTAGACTACGTATAATTCTTAGTATCACATCTAACAGAGCCAGGTTTATTGATACTTAGATTTAGAAGATCCGAGAAGAACAAAGATGGACATGGAAACAACACCATCCACAACCAACATTGCTGCTAAGCTTCCCATGCTTAAACCTAATGAGTTCGACATGTGGAGACTTCGTATTGAGCAGTTTTTCCAAGTGCAAGACTATGCACTGTGGGAGATCATTGAAGATGGAAACTCTTTTACACCTGTAACAACAACAACTGTTGTTGATGGTAAATCTGAGAGTACAGTGCAGACAAAGCCAACCACTAATGAAGAGAAGGCAAGGTACAAGAATGATGTTAAGGCTAGAAGTTTGCTTCTGATGACTATTCCCAATGATCAGTTGCTGAATTTTAGTAAGTTCAAGTGTGCTAAATCTCTTTTTGAAGCCATTGCTGCAAGATATGGTGGGAATGAAGCCACCAAGAAAACCCAGAAGACCCTTCTCAAGCATCAGTTTGAGAATTTTACTGCAACAAGCAATGAGTCGTTGGATCACATGTTCAATAGGCTTCAAAAACTGGTGAGTCAATTGGCTGTTCTAGGAATTGAGATGCCTCAGGAAGATCTCAACTCCAAATTTCTGAGGAGTCTACCTGCTGAATGGGCTATGCATGTGGTAGTATGGAAAAACAAGCCTGATATAGATTCCATGAGCTTAATGGATCTCTATAGCAACTTCAAGATAGTTGAACATGAGATTAAGAAGTCTACTGGATCAAGTTCAAGCTCAGGCAATTTGGCCTTTGTATCAAGTCCCAGTTCCTCAAGTCCAGATGAAGAAGTGCAAGTTGGTGGAGTAGTTGGTACTGCTAGTGCAAACCTTGGTACTGCTAGCACCTCAAGCAGTACTAGTGGACTTTTGAATGATGATACTTATTGTGCTTTCCTGACTACTCAGCACAATGGAAGTATGTTGACTCATTCAGATCTTCAAGAGATTGATGAAGATGATATTGAAGAGATGGACATTAAGTGGCAGCTCTCTCTTCTCAGTTTGAGAGCTAGGAGATTCTTGAAGAAGACTGGCAAGAAGATTGTCATAAACAGTAATGATGTTGCAGGGTATGACAAGTCCAAGATTGAGTGCTTCAACTGCTACAAGAAAGGTCATTATTCAAGGGAGTGCAGATTACCAAGCCAACAGGATGGAAAAAGCAGAGGTTATGGTAACAAGTCAAGAGTTGTGGAGGTTACTGATTCAAGCTCGAAAGCTATGGTTGCCATTGATGGCTTAGGATTTGACTGGAGCTATATTACAGAGGAGGAAGCAGAACCATCTACAGAGGTTGCTCTCATGGCATTCTCAGATTCTGAGGTACAAGTTTCAAAATGTTCTAAATCTTGTGAAGCTTTAAAAGATCTAGAAACACTTAAAACAAGATATGAGAATCTATGTACACCACATGTATCAAAAAGCTTCCATGAAACATCTTTAATTGGAGCTTGAAACCTCCATATAGCTTCACCACCATTTAGATCATAAATCCTTTTTAACTGTACCCATAGCTCTTTATCTTTATCTTCAAGTGGATCTGCAACTTTGAATCTTTGTTGTACTAAATTCCACAACTGATTGAGATCTTCCCTATCAAATCCTCTGAGCATATATTCAAAAAGCTTATACTCCTCAGTTATTCCACCAACTCTGATAACTTTCCATCCTTTCATTCTTCCTTTAGTAAATACTTCCCAATCAATAATAGGATGTTTTGCTTGTATAGGTTTGATGTTTGTGGATTCAGGAACTACCACAATCATGTTTTTCAGTTGTTCATCAGTTAACCCTTCAGTAGCAGTCTTTTGTTTCTTTGATGTGTCAGACTCCAAAACTTCTGCTTTTCTTTTCTCTTCTTTTCCATGTCCAGTATCAATCACAAAATCTGTTGCACTTGACTTGTTGATTCTTGCATAAGCCTCATAGTAAGCTTTCTCTATCACAGCATCTGATTTTCCTTTGAAGAAACTTTGTTTCTAATATGCCTGATTCTTCAAGTAACTTTTCATGAAGCTTATCTGCTCTTTCTTTGTAGGCATCTTCTTCTTGTATCCTTTCTTTTGTCTATCTCTTATCTTCTGCATAAGATCACTCCAAGCTACTTCCTTATTCTTTAATAAAATGAAGCTTGTAAGCTTTGCTGACTTTTCTTCTTCACTTAAATTCTGATCTTTAATAAGTTGTAAAGCTTGTACTCTCACAATAGGATCTAAGTCAAACAAGTATTGTAGTTGTTCATTAAATTGTTCTTGATCCACCTCAGCATTTGAAGCCATCTTTTCTAATCGTGCTTTCTCCATAAACTCAACCACATCATCTAAATCATCCTCAGTCATCTTCTTTGCTAACTCTGCATCAAGATCTATTTGAGATTGTTCTTTTGCTTCTTCATCCTCTTGAAGTTTCTTAGTCACTTCAGCATCATGATCTTTTTGCATCTGAGTTCTTGGCTTAACAATTTTCTTCTGATAAGGCTCTTCTTCTTCAATCAAAATCCCTTTGCCCTTGTCTTTGGCAGTTTGTAATGCTTCTTGTTCTGTCTCTGCAGTTTGTACTGCTTGTTCTTCAACATCAGCAGTTTGTACTGCTTCTTCAACATTCTCAGCAGTATCTTGATTTTGATCTTGTTCACCCATATCTGTATCACCATTTCCACTAGCAGTACCTTCTTCATGCAATCCACTAGTACCTTCTTCATGCCTCCCCTGAGTTCCAGATCTCTTATCCCTTTGTTCTTTCCCAGATTTCCTCCCCTGTTTGGGAGAATCACCACCATCATCATCTGAATCATCTGAGTCACTATCTGAAGAATCATCATCTATCACCACTCTTGATCTTTTCCTCTTTAGCTGATCTTCCAACTTCTTTACCCTGAGAGTCAATTTGGTACACATCTTCGCAAAGTTGTTCTTGTGGTTTTTCAGATCATCCTCCAGAGATTTTACTTGTGCAGATAACTTGGTACAAAGATTCGTCAATTCATCAAGTTTAGTACTGCCCTCAGCACTTCTAGTTGTGTTACCTGCTAGGAGAGGCGAGTCATTGGGCAAGGGTCCAGTTTCCACTCTAGTTAAACTAGGTGTAGACCTTCTCCTATAGGTTGTGATAATTGGGGGTGGTTGGGTTATTTTTGGAACTGGAATGGGTGTTGGTTGGGGATCAGTTGGGTTTACTGACCCTTTACCCTGATCAACTTGAATCATCTCTGGAAATAGAGGTATTTCTACCCCATTAAACAATCTACTAGCTATAGCCATATTTTGAAAAACTTTTGATTGTAGGCTAGGAGTAGGAAAAATGTATTTATGTTGCCTAAGCAAATTCTTTTTCTTATTAAAAAAGCTTTGAACAAATCTTGGATACATAAGAAATTTTGTTTTACTTTTCACATTTGCAACCATACTCTCAAATATAAATTTTGAAAAATTGAAAACCTTGTTTGTTGACAGACATATGAGGGCAATAGCAATATTGCTACTGAATTGCTCCCATGATGTTCTTTTGGGACTTAAACAATGCAAGAGAGTATGTATTAGAAATCTCCATTGTGGGGAGAAACATCCCTTTTGAAAAGTGAGTTTTTGATTGGATGTATCATAACCCATTCTGGCAATTTCTTGCCAAATTTCAGTGTTTAGCATATTGTTGATACCATCTGAATCTTGCAACTTAAGATGTCTCCTAAGAGTAGATTCGGTAACAACAAAAGATATACCATCCACGTTGGAGTGAATTTCTATGTCTTCCTCTTCACTAATTTTGACAATGGCAGTTTGCCAAAACTGTGTGATATGAGAGACAATAAGAGTAGGAGAAACGGTTAAAGCATACCTAATATGAGACGCGTTCAAGAAGTCCACAATCTCATAAAATTTTGGTCCATCCCCTTCCTCTGTTTTCTCCAAATAAGCAACCTGGTTGTGCGTCTTGATAAATTCCAAATTAGCCATAATATTCTCAATAAAAAATTGATTTGACTGTGGTGAATAGTGAAAATTTAGGTTAGAAAGTAGAAGATGAAAGTGGGATGAGATATTATTGAGAGAATTAGGGTTTGTATTTGACCGACTTAAAGAATAAGTTAACTTTAATATTAGGATAAGATTATAATAGAATAAAAGTTAAAATATCTAGAAGAGGATCCCTTAAAAACCATAATTTAATCAGTAAAAATCGCAACAAACTTCCAATGGCTAGTTTTTACACCAAAATTAATTACTGACACAACAGTACCAATGGCTAGTTGAGCAGTACAAACTTTGCACTAGCAGTACACACTTTGCACTAGCAGTACAAACCATTATCAAAGATTTTCAAAGAACAGTATTAACTTATATGAATTTGAAGCATTATTAATTACATATAGTTTTTAGCAAACTATCAGCTATCAACAGATTTGATATGTCTTTACCAATAGCCGTTTGCTTTGGACTAGCCAACTCTTCACAGTTAGCTATGGTGAGTTGATAACCATACAATTTTTTTGGTAAATTGTCAACCATAAATTGATTTGATTAGTCTTTACTAGAAACCATTTGCTCTGGACTTGTTGGTTCTTATGTGGGTTAGACATGGTGAACCAATAACCATTTGTTGTGTGCACAGATCACACACTAAACTCCAAAACACCATTCAGCCTAAAACATAAAGCACTTGTAATTCCTTTGTGCTCATCATCCATACCTGTAGTTGTTAGTCCAAAAACAAGGAAACAAGGTGCAAAGCACTTGTCTCACAACAATATAAGCATATGACTAACATTGCACCCAAACAAGGAATTAATTTCCTTGTGGAACCCAAGCCATCACAGACTTAGGTTTGCCTCTAGCATCAACATAATTCATTCTCTTTAAAACAATTGAAGTATCATTAGGTTTGATAGGTCTCCAAACCTGTGATGCTGATGCATTAACACCATTGCCCATATTTCCCTTAGCAGTATGATTAAGATGACCAGTACTAACTATTGGGCTAGCAGTATGAACTGCTGGCTTTGTGGTTTGTACTCTTGGTTTCCAAACTTGTTTGTTTAACACTGCTTTGTTATTAAAGGGCCTCTTAACAGTTGTTGGTGCTGATTTAAAAGTTGTTTTTGCACCTTGAACTGCTGGTCTAAGGTAAACAGGTCTAAATGGCCTAGCAGTATGAATTTCTGGTCTAGCAGTATGAACTGCTCTTGGTCCAGACCTTAAAAGAACTGATCTAGGTATCATTCTAGCATTTGTAGGGTGAATGGGAGGTCTTACTGAGTTCACCCTAGGAATTGAACACCTAGTTACCCTATTGTTGCAATAAGCAGCAAGATGGTCAAAGCTACCACATGTAAAACAAGCTTTCCTATAGCAAACAAAGTCATCACCTAGTTGGTGAGACTTGAGGTTGTTCTAATTCCTTTGGTTACCTCTGGGCTTGTTTGTGGTTCTATACATTTCAGCATACCTAACTGTTGGTCTAAATGGCTTAGAATTACCTTAGGAATCCTTGTTCCTCCTATCTTAGCATTATCAGGTTTAGCCTTAACCTGATCACTTTCATCATCATCAGAAGTCCAATCCTCTATGGTTGGAGCATCTGATTCCCTACTTGAGGACTTATCAGAGGACACTTTGTCCTCAGAGAGTGATTTATCACTTGCACTCTCAAAACTTACTTCTACAGGCTTATCTACTACCACATTCTCCTTAGGTTTTGGACCATATTCCATTTTGGGTAGTTGAAATTCCTCTAAACCTGTGTGTTCTAGGTCAATGCCTGGGGGTGTGGGAATTCCTCTATAAGGAGGTGGAACTGACTTATACCCTAGGCCTGACTTAGCTTTGTTGAGGATTTGACATTCAATTATCTTACTGACACCCTTAGATGCATACTCTAATGTGTCTACACTCATTTGAATGTTTTCTTTAGCCTGTTTCAACTTTTCCAACTCATGTTTTAACACACTAATTTCATTATCTCTAAACATTAAGTCTCTCTTAAGTATAATCATATCATCAGCAAACTTAGACTCATTACCTTTATAATGAACAATTTGTTCTTCGAACACAGCTAAAGCCCTTTTATGATTTGCTAAATTTAAACTGGTCTGGGTTAGCTCTATTCTTTGTTCATAATATCTTTTCTTAAGAGTTTCTAGATCTTTTAATGCATCACAAGATTTAGAACACTTAGAAACTTGTACCTCAGAATCTGAAATGCCATGAGAGCCATCTCTGTATGTAAAATCCAAAATTTCTGAACATGTAAAATACCCAGAATACCCTTTGATCTCAAATTCAAAAAAAAGACGTTTAAGCATTAAGACATTTCATCCAGAATATAACCTAAGTATCTAACTGTGAATAATTGAACGAATAAAAGTAATACGATAATAAAGACTTATGATAAAACGAATGGTACACATCTAATTATCATCACACGCCAACATACATGTTTTGGTTAAGGTCCATTTTATTTTTAACTTTTGTACACAACTTACACTATACAAAATAAACAAGATATCTTTTCAAATTTGGAAGGGGAAGATTTGTTCCTATCCCCTCCCTTAAGGCCGCCCTCTCCCTCTCCTTAATATCACCTCATGATTTTCTTGTTCCACAAAATATTTATCACAAAAAAAAAAAAAAAAAAAAAAAAAAAAAAAAAAAAAACCCTAAAATCTCCCAAGGTCGGCCGCTACTTCTTGTTCTTTTGTTCTTCCTATTCGAAATCAAAATGCAAGCAAAGGAGTATTTTGATCGGGTATTGGAGGTTTTGGTCGTGGGTTTGTTTCTAGTTCGAAGGTGGTAGGAAGCCGTGTGGTGTTGTGGCTCTTGAGCTTTGTTCTTCGATTTGATCTTCAAGGGTAACGATGCATCATCTTGTTTTTGTTTCCTTCATATTGATCTCTGGTATGTGCTTAAACACATACCATTTCTAGACCAAAACCGGACCCAAAATGACCAAAAACCCGACCAAAATGCCAAATATATTGTGTTTTTGTGTTTTTACATATGCAGGCACGGATATCGAAGAAAAGGTCAAAAATCAAGAAAGAACCGGAAAAACGAGCACGAGATATGGAAGTGTTATTTGTAGCCGATGCCGAGGAGAAATTATGGTCAAAAAGTCAACCGAGGTCCTCCATCTATCAGAAATTGTCAAATTAAGCCCTTGGATTTATTTTTGGATAAGTGGTAACAATGGTCCTTGAGATTTCTGAATTTACAAAATAAGTCCTTGTTATTTTTCCTAAAAATCCTAACTTTAAAACCCTTAAATCCTTTCACTACTTAAAATCCAACCTTCCCAATAAAACCCACAAGCCCAACCTTAAAAACATCACCCAGCCCACTCCCCAATTATCTTATACCCGGTCCACACAACTAATCCTCAACCCGAGTCCAACTAAACCCCACCCATAACCCGGGTCAAAAGATAAAACCCCACTCGGTCAAAGAGTCAAAAAGAAAAAAATAAAAAAAACACATTCACTTATCTCTTTCTCACAATACCGATCCCCAATATTCACCCCTCTCCCCCAGATTTCACTATTTACCGATGAACCCTAAGTATTACCGAACAAAATTACCACAATTAAGGGTAAGATTGTCATTGCACGGACTTCTAGGAAGCTACTGACACCAAGAATGACGCGTGGCAGCTGTGGATTGGACCGAACACGCACCACTTTTGATCATGCGGCTGGAAATGAAGCTTGGTGAGCAAGATGTAATCTAAGGGTGGATATTACTGTGGACACACGAGGATTGCCAGCGTGGACTCTCCAGAAGAATCGGCCGAGTGCTATAAATAGCGGGGATCACTCCTCAAATGGAGGCTTGTAATTTTTCTTAATGTTTTGATTTTATTGTTATTGTAATTTTTTAAATTTTAAGTTGATTTAAATTGTATCCGAATATTTTTTGTAATTTTGCTTCTATTAATAAAAATTTTTATTTCAGTTTAATAGTTGTTTTAAGTTCTTGAATTAAAATTTTATTTAGTATTGTTTTTATCTGAGTGTTACTTCAGTAAAAAAAAAAAAAAAAAAAAAAAAAAAATATATATATATATATATATATATATATATATATATATATATATATATATATATATATATATATATATATATATATATATATATATTCTCTAATCAGCTGATAAGCTGATGATAAGTTGGTAATAAGCTGTGGAGTGCTGATGTGGAATAGAGCTGGAAATTGGGTTATGTTAGTGGCTTAATAGCCTGGGTAGTTTTAATGTTCTGAGATCGCCAAAATTTCAGCAGGATAAGCTTGTGAGTACAGATTAATTTCTTTAGCTTGTTGTTTAATTCTATCAGCTTAATATGTCTTGTTATTTTTCTTTTGCTTTTAATTTTTAGATTAGCTTTAGTCTAATTATTTTAAGCATAGGAGAGATTAGAGCATCAGTTTAGATTGCATAAGTTTATAAGCTGTTTTTAAGGGGTGTTTGATTGAATAACAGCTGAGCTCATTAGAATTTCATTGTGGAAATTTTGAGGTACTTTAAGTTGTTAAAAAGAGGTTGCAACATTTGGATTGGTTTAGACTAGGACTGCACTTTTCATTTTTCTGCTATCAAATATAGTACAGGTTCTAGAGCTGCTGAACTATTGGTTTTTCTGGCTTAACCAGATAATTTGAGGTCTTGTTTTTTTGGTTTTCATAGAGATAGTATAGTAGGGTATAAGCAGAGCATCTGGGATCTGAGTTTTGTAGCTTATTTGATTGCTTTTAGAGGCCTGCAATTTGGCATATTCTCTTGATTGCCTGCTACATCAGCCCACTTGTGGTTTTTCACTACTGATCTAGGCCAAGTTTAACTTAGCAATTGAGTCTTTGTGATAGGGCTTTTTGAAATTTAGTAATCTCTACTTGCTCAGCTTTCCAAAACAGTCTTCGGTTTCAAAATTGGTTAAGTTTTGAGCGATTTACGAGCATTTAAAAAGAGCTTTGTGAGATAATTTTCTGTGTTAACTAGTGTTCATAAGTTTCTGGTATTGTCAAATTTGGTCCCCAGTCTTGCTGTCTAAGTTTAAATAGAGGCCTGAGTAGTTTTTAGTAGTAAAACAGTTTTGTTTAATGGCAATCTTAGTCCCTGTCTTTGTTTAAGAATTTCTAAAGTTTAGTTTTTACATTTTTAGTCCCTTAACTTTTAAACTTTTTGTTTTCTTTAATTTTCTTTTATAAAATTAGTTTCGATACATTTTCAGTCCATTAGTTATTTTTTTTTACTTTTGCATTTTAGTTAAATCACCTAATTAGTTTTAAATAGTTTTAATTCATAAAAAAAAAATAAAAAAAATAAAAAAAAAAAAATATTTTTCTTTTTCCAAAAATTTTCTTTTATCATTTTTAATATAGGAAAATTATTTTTATATTTTTAGGTGTTAAATTTCACAAAATCATTTTTATTTACGTTTTATAATTCGTCGCATAACATTTTTAAATTCAAATTTTCGCTTTTAGATTTACATGCTTAGTTTAATTGTTTAATTAGATTAATTAGTTGTTTTTATTTCATATTTAATTGTTCGTAGTATATAATCACAAATCAATCACTCTTTTTCACACATTCACCACACGTATTCGACACGTTAACGACAACTCGATATTCGACCTTCGTTGGGAAACGACCCGGGGAAAACGCATACGTTGAGTTTTACCCTTGGAAAAATAATATACTAAAAACGACAAACCAATCTCCTTCTCTAACGTTAACATGTTACCTAAATGCTTATATGAATCGTCTAAATAGTATACACATAAAATCATAAGAAATCTCACATGAAATCACGAATTAGGGTTAGGGTTTCGATAGAATTTTGTGGGTGATCCTTGTGGGATTTTGTGAACATGTTAATGTGGTGTTAAAATCTAGGTTGTATGAATTATGAGGGTCGTTTATGCATTTGGGTGCGTAAACATGTGTTATAGTGTCTAAAAAGGAATCCTGATTTTGAGACAGCATGTATACCTGAATTTGTGAGCGAGTTATGTCATGATATAAAATGGTTTGATTCGGTTCTTTTCTTGAAAACTTAGTTTTATGTCTTAGTTAAGTTCTCCAATTGATTTGGAGTGATTTCGAGTTGGCTTGGTCGTGTTTTTATTTTTATGTGATTAAGTGTTGAAACTGAATTCGAGAGTCTGAAAATCAGTCCACTTTGCCGATTTTTAATTTACAAACCATGAGGAGTTGGGTCATGAAACTCTCCAGTATATAACTTCTATATGAATAGTAATGTCATGAATTTTTGGGGATTTTTCCTGGATGAATTGGTGGGTCGTACAAGTGAATACTTTATGGGTACTACAACAGGTAGGTTTGCTGGGCAGTATGAGTTTGAGTATTTTTGCTACGGGGTTAAACTAACTAATAAATTTTGGGAAAATTCGTGTGGGTTCTAAAGACATTGAAGTATTTGTGTGAATTTTTGTGGATTTTATTTTAGATTTCTGATGTGGTACAAGAATTCGTAAAGTGGTGACCTGTTTGTGGGTAAAAGCTGTTAATACAACAAAAAGGCTAAAAAAGTATATAACTTAATCAAAAAGGGTAAAATTGATCATAAGCTATAATCCTTACATTAATTTGATATTCAAGAAGTAACTAAGAAACTATATATGGAAACCTGCTAATTATGGAAACTTACTAATTCGGGAAACCTGCTAAAAATAGAAAGTTACTTAAAATGGTTAACCTACTTAAAGAGGAAACTTACTATTTTTGGAAAGTTACTATTTTTGGAAAGCTGCTATAAAAGGAAAGTTACTAAAAATGGAAAGCCGACTAAAATGACTAATCTGATTTAAAATAAGTTATTAATAAGACGATCATGAATTCGTGTAGATCCGCTGAAGAAGGAGTTGCTTCCAATCTTTATGTTTTCTGCTAAATTTGCACTTGCGGTCTAATGTACAGATATTCTGACCTTATCTCTTAAGGTTTCTCATGATTCGTACACATCTTTTGATATTAGTTTTGATTAAGATATCCTTGATCTGAGCCTTTATGATATGGCTTTCTTATATGATCTATACCTTTGCTATGAACCCTTAGATATATGAACCTTTGCTTTGAACCTTTGATATGAACCTTTGCTTTGAACCTTTGATATGAACCTTTGACATTTGGACTTTGATTATGACTCTTTGATGACTTAGATATTTGAATTTGATATGATATTACATTTGAACCCTTCAGTTTGATACCCGAGCCAAATTTGTTTCCTAGCCATGAAGGTAACATGGCCGTGTCATTGATGCACCAATGGCATGACTCTAGTGTGGTTGAGTGACGTTCCACACCGTCCCATTTTTATTATTATATGTGCACATTATATTTGTTATGGCCAATATGATTGTTCGGGGGCGTATGGATGCATCCAAGGTTCGATTTGTATTTGAAGGATATGACATGATATGATATTATATGGTATGTTCGATGACTGATGCATGGGTGCAATCCACGTCTTTCACATGTTCGGGACCTAGCTACTCCATGGTTACTATGATATTTGATATGATTCTTTTTGGGCTCGTGGTTTGATTACTGGTCTTCCATTGCACTTTAACATTCATTCGTTTATGCCTTATGCTTTTTCCAATGCACCATACTTTATATGTTCGTTCCTTATCTTTTGGTTTCGTTTATATATATCTGTTCACTGGGCTTTTTAAG
The DNA here is from genome assembly GCA_021014915.2 of Artemisia tridentata subsp. tridentata. Classification (NCBI taxonomy): domain Eukaryota; kingdom Viridiplantae; phylum Streptophyta; class Magnoliopsida; order Asterales; family Asteraceae; genus Artemisia; species Artemisia tridentata. Next base: position 85,281,609 of record CP139504.1, read on the forward strand.
CTCAACCACATTTCTTTTCCTGCGGCAGGTTTTAGTAGGAAGCTGGGTTATGAGTGGAGAGTACTTTTGGACTTAGAAGACTACACTTTGATAGCTATTCTGGATTAGAGATGACTAGAAGTGTTTACATTTTCAGACTTAGTATTTTATTATTGTTCTCATCTGTAACCTTGAACTTCAGATTTTTCCTTTGTAACCTTTGAGATTCCTTTGTATTACTAATTGTATGCTTGTGTTTGCTTTGATATGACATCATAATGTAATACTTCTACCCTTATCGGGTTGGGGTGTTACACTGTAGATGCTTCTGCTTCCTCCTCTGCAATTTAGCTCCAGTCAAATCCTAAGCCATCAATGGCAACCATAGCTTTTGAACTTGAGTCTGTAACTTCCACAACTCTGGTCTTGCTTCCAAAGCCTTTGTTCTTGCCATCTTGTTGTCTTGACATTCTGCACTCTCTTAAATAATGACCCTTCTTATGGCAATTATAGCACTCAACTTTTGACTTGTCATACCCAGCAACATCATTGCTATTAATGATTATCTTCTTGCCAGTCTTCTTCAAGAATCTCTTAGCCCTCATGCTAAGAAGAGAAAGTTGCCACTTGATGTCCATCTCTTCAAGATCATCTTCATCAATCTCTTGAAGGTCTCCATGAGTCAACATACTTCCATTGTGCTGAGTAGTCAGAAAAGCACAATAAATATTCTCATCTAAAAGTCCATTAGTACTGCTTGAAGTACTAGCAGTACCAATATTTGGACTAGCAGTACCAACTGCTCCAACAACTTGAACTTCTTCCTCTGAACTTGAGGTACTGGGAGTTGATACAAAGGCCAAATTCCCTGAGCTTGAACTTGTTCCAGCAACCTTCTTCACATCTTGCTCCACTATTTTGAAGTTGCTATATAGATCCATTAATCTCATAGAATCTATATCAGGCTTGTTCTTCCATACAACCACATGCATAACCCATTCTGATGATAGACTCCTCAGAAATTTGGATTTGAGATCTTCTTGAGGTATCTCAATACCAAGAATAGCAAGCTGACTCACTAGTTTCTGTAGCCTGTTGAACATATGATCTAGTGATTCATTGCTTGTAGCTGAGAAGTTCTCAAATTGTTGCTTGAGTAATGTCTTCTGAGTTTTCTTGGTGGTTTCATTCCCACCATATCTGGCAATAATAGCTTCAAACAAAGTCTTGACACACTTGAACTTACTGAAGTTCAATAATTGATCATTTGGAATGGTCATAAGCAGCATGCTCCTTGCCTTAACATCATTCTTGTGATGGGCCTTTTCTTCAGTAGTCATAGGCTTTGTCTGCAATTCTGTTTCAGTCCTACCTTCAACTACAGTTGTAGTGGTTGTAGGCTTGAATGTGTTCCCATCTTTTATGATCTCCCAGAGTGCATAGTCTTGCACCTAGAAGAATTGCTCTATTCTCAACCTCTACATATCGAATTCATTAGGCTTGAGAATTGGCAATTTTGCAGCAACATTGGTTTGGGTTGTTGTCTCCATGTCCATCTTCCTTATAGATAAAGTTCGTCTTGGATATTCTAATTCAAAGTACCAGAACCTGGCTCTGATACCACTTGACCGGATCTTAAACACACGCCTTGTGTTAGATAGATACTTTGAGTAATATTAACTAGCACGCGGAATTTACTAGTTAATACTTAGAAGATTAATTATATGTATGATCAATGAATGGAACAGTGTTTATGTATATGAACAAGAGACAATTGTTTAACCAAAACGATTCAATATTATTATATCAATAATACGAGTACTCTTGCTAGTACTAGGGTTTACAACCTTGAATCTTCACTAAAAACTCATTCGTATAACCTAACATAGGAGATCCTTTTATAGACCAAGGATTCCTGTACAAGATAACTATAATCTATATCAATAAGGATATCTACTAAATCCTTTCTATAATTATCTTTTTACACGTTTACAAAAACATAAGCAGTACCAATGTCTATAACAGCAGTACTAACTGACTTGGTACTGTTAGTGTATTCTTCAATAAATCTTCAGCAGTACTAACTTATAACCACCAGTACTAACTGTTAGGTTTAATTCCTAACAATATGAATTATTTGTGTAGAATGACCCGTTTTTACAAGCAAATCTTCCAACTTTTTAATTGTTTCTTGTTTCTCAATTGGTGAGAAAAAATATTGATGAAGTTGTGTATGATAAAGTTGATGTAGGATCTTTGCAAAGATCTGGGAGTTGTGATTGGTGTTGGTTACGGTAAGGATATTGGTGATTTCTTATTTCCCTCCAAAAATAGAATCTGAAAAATTATTCTCTCAGAATTTGAAATACACCATAAAATGTAATTCTAAGGTTACTAGAAAAATTTGAGTTTTAAAAATTTTGGCACCAAATTTCACCGTAAAAATTCGAATTTTGACCTAAAAATTTGAATTTTGGGCCAAAATTTTCACCGTTATACCAAAATTTGAATTTTGCGTAAAAATTGAATGTTTAGTATCTCCAAAAAATTGAATTTTGCGTAAAAATTTTACTCACATTTTTTTTATGGTTCCAAAGTCGAAGAATCTAACTGATCTGAGAAAGTCGAAGACTTTTAAGGTTTGATAGAAAGTCGAAGACTTCTAATATATGAGAGAAAGTCGAAGGATTCTTAGTCTTAAACAAACTCGGTGAATTCCAAATTTGGAAAGAAACTCGAAGAACTATAGGCAAAGTCGTAGGATTTTAAGCTTGATACAAACTCGGAGAACCTTTGTCCAAAGTCGAAGGATTGCAAGAAAGTCGGAGGATTCAAGAAAGTCGAAGAAATCCAAGAAAGTCGAAGGATTCAAGAAAGTCGAAGGATTATCTTAGAAAGTTGAAGGATTCTTATAACTCACAAACTCGGAGCAAATTTAGAAAGTCGGAGGATTCTTATAAAGCTAAGAAAGTCGAAGGATTTGAGAAACTCGAAGCCTCCAACTTGAATCCAACAAACTCGGAGGATTCAACAAAGTCGAAGGATTTGAAGAAACTCGAAGCCACCAACTTGAATCCAACAAACTCGGAGGATTCAACAAAGTTGAAGGATTTGAAGAAACTCGAAGCCACCAACTTGAATCCAACAAACTCGGAGGATTCAACAAAGTCGAAGGATTTGAAGAAACTCGAAGGATTTTGTAGAAACTTGGAGGATCCTAAATCTTAACAAATTCGGAGAACTCAAAAAGATTTTCAAACTCGGAAATTTTAAGAAACTCGAAGGATTTTGTAGAAACTCGGAGGATCCTAAATTTTAACAAACTCGGAGAACTCAAAAAGATTTCCAAACTCGGAAACTTTAAGAAACTCGAAGGATTTTGTAGAAACTCGGAGGATCCGGCGATGAACAGTAACGAACCAAAATTTTCTCCTAAATCTTTTTCTGGCTATTGATACCACTTGTAAAATTCTTAAATCAATCCTTATCACACATAATATAAGATTAAAGAAGAGAGAAGAGATTAGTAGAGAGAGATATATGGTAACTTCTAGAGAGAGAAAGAGAAGTGTATTATATTAAGAAAGAATAAGAGATACAAGAGAATGCCCTAGAAGCCACACACACATCCCACCTTACAAATGAGGAGGGTGATGGGTATTTATAATTTCTTACAACATATGGACTTGGGCTAACTATGGCCTAACTTCTAACCTATTAGATTACTTAAAAGCCCATTGACTATTCTAATTAATAAACGACGACACATTACAAAAATATTATAACAACAAATGACCATCACTTTTTATAAAAGCTAACAATTTGTGTATTTTTTGCCAAGAAAATGCTATATTCGTAAAATTTTACAAAGAAAATCTCACAAACACATGCGACAATTGAGTTGCACCAATCATGTTGTATTGCTCCCTCTCTCTCTAACATATTTTATTCGTGAGATTTTGTTCGTAATACTATGCGATTATACCTTTTCTCTTTTTTACTGTGACAGTTATTTTGACATGGGGGAACTATTGGTTGGTTGACCACAAAATCTTTATACAATAAGAGAAAACACAAAATTGCAAATGGGGCTTTTGGCCTATATAAAATTGGATCAATATTAGAGCTCAATTTTGCATGTATGAGAAATGGAGTCATCTCATTAGTCAATAAAAGTCAAAATTGAAAATGTTTGCTCAAACTCATTATAATTTGATTCAACAAAAAAATATGTATAAAAAGTCATATGTCGTTTTTGAAAATAAACAAATTAGAAAAGAATTGGTGTAATTAATAAAACTTTAGTTGTTAAATTATATGAACTTAATGGTCCGTTTGTTTTGTAGATGGGTTTATGATTAGGATTAGGATTCGGATTTGAATTTGATTTAGGATTTGAATTTGAATTTGATGTATGAGAGAAAATAATATTTAAAAATAAATATTATATATTAAAATACAATTAATATAAATAAAATAAATAAGACAAAAGAAAATATGAATAAAATGATACTTGCCTACTTTGTCCCACATTGTCATAAACACACTCAAACTACCCACATTTACTATACCCCCAAATATTTAGGATAGAATTCTAAACCCAAATCTCATAAATACAACCAAACATTTTATTTGCATTTATTAAATCCTAAACCCAACAAAACCGCACATACCAAACGGGCCCTAAATAAATTTATCAGTTTCCATGTTTATTAATAACTTATAACTTTAATAAATTCCCCTGGACTTTATATCACCTAAACGTTATATGCTTTTTTTTAACCAAAATAAAATAAAAAAAAAAAAAAAAAAAAATACAAGTTGTTTTTCTTTATAAATACTTAATATCATTATATATTAAATCAATGCATATGCATATAATTATAAAAATAAAAATAAAAGCACGAGTTACTGTGATATGTAAATGAATACACGAGATTGTATATATATAAACGACTCGTGTTATTCTTCGAGATTAAGTACGAATGTTCGGAAAAGTAATTTTTTAATTTTACTGTCCACGTTCAAAAACGACTTACGTTATTCCTCTTTATAAGTTGAACCCGCGTAAAAAACACGGATTATTGAGATAAATTAAATTCATTTTGTACTAAAACCCATGTGCGCATGGTATTTTAAGATATGTATATACAAGAATATTTACTACTACCTCCGTCAAAAAATTATTGTCCCCTTTTGACTTTTTCGGTCTTTACTTTTCAACTTCGACTTGAAGTATTTTTGTTTATATTACATAATACTTGATACAAAATATATGAACGGATTGAGTTTTGAATGTATTTTCATTGGTATAATTTTTATCAAAATTTGTATAACACAAACAAAAATATTTATAGTCAAAGTTGAGAAAGAAATACCGAAAAAGTCAAAAGGTGACAATAATTTTGGGACAGAGGGAGTAAATTGGAAGTATATCCAAAATTCGTTAGCACAACTAATGTCACAGTCACACGCGCGCGTGTAAGTTTATAACTTGTAGTTTTTTGAGGGAGGAAGGAGTGGACAAGCGGGTAGCTCAGATAGCTCAGCGAGCTGGCGGGAACACCGCCGCCGCTTGAGCGAGCTCCTCGAGCGGGTTGGGTTTGTGGGCTTTGAGCTCGAAGCGAGTTGGAGAGATAGCAACGGTCATGTGACCGTTTTAGGGGGTTTTTTGAAATTGTTTGTGACCGTTTGAGGTGGAGCGGGGTAAAAAAAAAAAACAAATTTAGTCCCTTTTTGTTGCACTATATATATCCCAACAAAACACATTTTTCACAACAAAAAATTTTAACAAATCACAACACACATTCTTAAAAATATGGATCCAAGAAATAAGAAAATTGGTGCAAGTTCTTCGTCGAAGGGTCGTGAACGGGGCACTCGATCTAAACCCGCTCGACCTATACAAACACAATCGGCTCCTCGACCCATACAACCACAATCGGCTCCTCGTCAACAACACCATTCAACTTCGCAACAAAACTATTATCGTCCCCTACCACCGAGTCCTCCACGACAAAACTTCGACTACCGACCAATGCATCCAAACGATTACTACTTATACGAAACGGCTAATTTTAACCCGTTCGAAACTTACGGAGAACAACCGGAGGCGACCTATTCCGAAGACGAGTTACTCGAGGTACCCGAAACGCAAATGAATTTCGGTATGGTTTTTAACTTTGTTTATTATATATTTATATACGGTTTAATTATGTATATTTATATACGGTTTAATTATGTATATTTATATAAGGTTTAATTATGTAGACGATGACGATAACGATGATGTTCAAGAAGTTCAAGAACAAGACGTTCCAAAGAAGAAATTTTCGAAAAGGGTCGAAAAAAAAGTTTGGACACCGGAGGAAGAGAAGGCTTTAGCGAAAGATAGGGTTCACATCTCCACATGTAAAACGGTCGGGATGGAACAAGGAAGAGATTGTTTTTGGAAGCGAATTTTTGCGCATTTCGCCACGAATGTGAAAGGCACTACTCGAAGTCATCATTCACTAACCACAAAGTGGAGGGAAATGAACGCGCTAATAAGTGTGTTCAACGGTTTATACCACCAATCGGTAAATTATATACGTTTTATTTATATTATATATATATATATATATATATATATATATATATACGGTATATATATATATATATATATAGGGCAAATGGCATAAAAAGGTATCAAACTTAGGGTCTATTTCCAATCAAGGTACTTTTCTTTTTTTCTTGCATAAAAAGGTACCCAACAATTTTTTTTGGAGGATTTGGGTTTCTTACTAACGTTCGTTAACTCAGTTCGTTAGTAAATTACATGTTTGGTCCTCGAATTCGTATAATCATTTCATGCAACATCCAAAAATAATTTCCAATGAAATACTTTAATATGTTGACTGCTTGACCATACAACCTTAATACCCCAACACGCACAAACTTTATTACAATAGAAATTTGAAGATCTGCTACTCACACACAAACAATAAACATAGATTTCACCATACAACCTTAATACCCATCATCACACACACAATTTCACCATAACCATCACCAACACTCTCGATCCAGAAAACCCTCTCGA